>CM021100.1:703990137-704025565 GCA_007115665.2 Sequoiadendron giganteum | reverse complement strand
GAGAGAGAGGGAGTGTGCATGAGAGAGAGAGAGAGAGGGGGTGGATATGCCTAAGAGAGAGTGAGATAGAGAGGGAGAGAGATATAGTGAGTGAGAGAGAGATAATGGGATAGAGATAGAGATAGAGGGAGTGAGTGAGTGACATACCTACGAGAGGGATTAGGGTACAAATTTTAATTGGGTTTAAGGGTTTAAGTGTTGAGGGATTAGGGTTGAGGTTATTGGGTTGAGGGTAGAGGGTAGAGGGTTTAAGGGTTTAGGATTTAAGGGTTTGGGGTTGACGGTTTAGGGTTTAGGGTTGATTGTTTAAGGTTTTAAGGGTTGAGGTTATAGGGTTGAGGGATTAGGGAAGAGAAGGTGGGATGTATAGAGGGAGAGATGGAGGGAGAAGTGAGATAGAGATTAGGAGAGAAGAGGAGGGAGAGACAAAGATAGATGAGGATTGAGGATGCAATATATAGGGTAGATGGTTGAGAATTGAAGGTATAGGGTTGAGGACCTATAGGGTTGATGGTTTAGGGTATTGGGTTGAGGGTATAGGGTTTAAGGGAGATGGGAGAGAGATAGATGGATTGAGTGAGTGAGAGAGAGACCTCAAAGAGGGAGAGGGGTAGGATGGAGAGGCTTGAAAGAGAGAGGGAGGGAGTTTGAGAGAGATAGAGGGAGGGAGGGTTAAGGGTAGAGGGTAGAGGGTTTAATGGTTTAGGGTTTAAGGGTTAAGGGTTTAGGGTTTAGGGTAGAGGGGAGAGTGATAGAGGGAGTGAGTGAGCGTGTGAGAAAGAGAGACCTGAGAGAGGGAGATGGGGAGATGGTTAAGAGGGTTAGGAGGGAGAGTCTTGAGAGAGAGAGGGAGGGAGTGGGAGAGAGATAGAAGGTAGAGTGTTAAGGGTAGAGGGTATGTTGGTTCTCAAAAATGCAGGTTTGAACCACGAGAGGTTGCCAAGCTCTCACAACAATTTTGGCCAACGTACAAGGCCAATTGATGCAACTAAACCTTCCTCTCTTTAGGTTCTGCTAGACCTAGGCGGGTGAACCTAATGAGTGATGCAAATTTAAATATATTTCTTGATGCAACAATCTACCCACAATGGAAAATGGAAGTGGATAGACAAAATCACTAAAACTACTCCTACTCCTACTGCACAAATGAAAGGATTTGAAAATATTATTTCTATAAAATCTTATCTCTAGGTTGAGGCAGGTCAGTGCCTTCTAACCACATAGGCAATGGAGTCAAATTATCAAGAATTTTATGTTTTTCCCTCTTTTTCATAATTCTAGTTGTTAGGAACTTTGAAAAATGAAACCTAATGACTAGCACATGACTTCATTAATTTATGGCTTGCATAAATAGTGCTGGAGTATTTTCTTATCGGGTTCTACTTCAACAATCCAAAATAAATACTAAATCACTGTGACTTGTTTAAAATAATTTAACTCTGACTTGCAGACACCAATCAACCAAATCACATAGAGTGAAATTTACACTATGATAAATCAAACATATGCTTGATACATTGATTTAAATTATTTAAGACTTCAAGTTGGAGACAATCCACATAAGAAATATAAATTATTATATCACAACAACTGAAAACAGAAAAAGTTTCAGCAATTCAAAATGATCTGTCCATTGATCTGCTTCAAAAAGGCTCTATCATTATTTACATTCCAATCCCTTCTTAGGAAAAATATAACTCCTACTCTAACCACTCCCTACTATCCCCTTACTATTCTAGATTTTCTAATGATTTATACATTATAGACCAAGGGTTGTGACCCTTCAATTTCAGTTGCAACCTCTTACATTCCTTCGTAGAAAATAAAATATTTTGTTATATTGCATTATCAGAAAATTAAATATTTTTAACTATAACTTCACTTTGATTTTTCCTTTTATATCCTTTCCCACCTTTATTTCACTTTATCCACTCCTTATATTTTATTTCCATGCGGCCTTTATTGTGTTTACTGCTATACCATGGTTGTTATCTTTCTACCTGACGGTATGGCGATCTTAACCATCAAGGTCTTCTCTTGACTGTTACCGCACTACTGCAGTCTCCCTGTAGACTATCCACCATACCATGGTAGCCTTCTTATTGCTTGAATTGACCTTCCATTGACAATTTACTGCAATCACCACGGTCACCATTCTCACTATGTGCAGTACCGCAGTGACTGTCTGCACTATTTATGTGTTGGTGACTTACCGCCCACCACAATACCATGGTGGTTATCTTTCTACCCGACAGTATGGTGGTCTTAACCATCAAGGTCTTATCCTGACTGTTACCATGCTACCATAGTCTCCCTATACACTATCTATGGTACCATGGTAGCCATCTTGCTACTTGCCTTGACCTTCCACCGACTATTTACCATAGTCATCATGGTCACTATTCTCACCATTTGCGGTACCGCGGTGATTTTCTGCACTATTGTTGTGCCTATGACTTACCGCCCATCGTGATACTGCGGTCTATGTTTAGACCGCGTGCGGTGGAGCGGTAAAAATTTTGTTCCTAATCGTTTAGCTGTCGATTTTTTTGTTGACCATTACTGCCGCCTTCTAACTTCTAGCGCTCTACTACGACCCTCAAGATTACCCTCTACGATGCAGTGATAAGGGTTTCCTTGACTGCTCTTTACCGCTATACTGTGGGCTGGTTTGTGGGAAGTTGCGGTTGGGCGGTGAATAAGATATGAAGTGATCACTAAGGGAGCAGTAGAGGTATAAAATGTATGAGCATTTTTGGAAAGGGGAGAAATGTATTTTAAAGGAAAAGATAGGAAAATAATGAGAAATTAAATGGGGGTAAGATGGTAAATGAAATATTATGAAAAGATAGGAAAGTAATGGATATAAGTGAATAAACTCCTTTAGGGTATTGATGGAAAATTTAGGTTCAAAAGGGAAAATCATTTAGGTTTCTTTAATGAATTTTTGGGTTCTAATAGGGTAGAGGGTTTAGGAGTTTAGGGTTAAGAGTAGAGATGAGAGAGAGAGAGAGAGAGAGAGAGAGAGATAAGGTAGAGGGTTTAATGGTTAAGGGTTAAGGATTGAGGGGAGATAGATATAGGGAGTGAGTGAGAGAGAGAGACTTGAGAGAGGGAGAGGGGGTAGGAGGGAGAGACTTGAGAGCGAGGGGAAGGGAGTTGGGGAGAGATAGAGGGTAGAGGGTAGAGGGTAGATTTTTTAAGGGTTTAGGGTTTAAGGGTTATGGGTTTAGGGTTAATGGTATAGTGGATAGACATAGAGGGAGAGAGAGAGAGGGAGTAAGTGAGTGAGTGAGAGACCTAAGAGAAAGAGGGGGTAGGAGGGAGAGTCTTAAGAGAGAGAGGGATGAGGGAGAGTCTATATATCTCCCCTCCCTCTCTCTCCTACCCCCTCTCCCTCTATCAATTATCTCTCTCTCTCTCTTAGTCACTCCCTCTATCTCTATCCCCTCTACCCTTAACCCTAAACCCTAAACCCTTAACCCTTAAACAATGAACCCTCTAACCTTAACCATCCCACCCTCTTTCTCTCTCCCAAGTCTCTCTCTCCTACTACCTCTCCCTCTCTTAGGTCTCTCTTACTCACTCACTCACTCCCTCTATCTTTCTCCCCTCTACCCTTAACCCTTAATCCTTTATCCCTAACCCTTAAAACCTAAACCATTAAACCCTTTTACCCTCTACCCTTAACCATGCCTCCCTCTCTCTCTGAAGTATCTCCCTCCTAACCCCTCTCCCTCTCTCAAGTAGAGGATAGAGGGGAGAGACAAAGGAAGTGACTAAGAGAGAGATACTTGAGAGAGGGAGAGGGGGTGATGAGCTTGAAATATGCTCATAATTTGAATATTATGATGTATTTTCAATACCCTTACTCTTTTTTTGATGGTTGTTTAAACTCTTTGATTAAAGAATTTTTATCTAAAATCAGGTAGTATCCTATAGCAACACATTCCTATATTCCTGCAGCTTAACATCTTTGCATGTCTGTATTTATTGCCCTGTTTGACCTCTCAAATGATTGATATAATGCATGTGGTTTTTGGATAATGAAATGGATTTAATGTGTGATTAATGAATGTGTATCATGTTATTGTGTGCATGCTTTCTTTCAATTTTGTTTCCATCTATATCGTAGGTTGTTGAAAGAGGCATGAATGAGTCAAAGCGCAACAGATCTTGGCCCTGCAGTAAAGTCCATTTCCAGCATGACATCAAGGGAGTTGTTCCAGCAAAGACTCTCTGACTGGGTCACTGGGAGGAAATCTAAATGATCATTAATCTCGGAAGAGTGGAATGATAGATTCTCTCTGAATTGGTTGAACATATATGCTTTCATTTATGAGATGTTTGTTCCTCGGCGTCAGGAGGCATTTATGTCCATGTCTTTCTCTGTTAGAATTAGGTAGTTAGTTGCTTTTCTATAAATAAGTTTTCCTCTTGCGTGAGTGAAGAGAGAACAAAAAAGAGCCAAACATAACATAATAGAAAAAAATAGAACAGAGTGTATTAAGATTAGTATTATAATGAGAAATAGAGTTTTGTATTAGTTTTCTTACAAGAAAAATGATCAATGTATATGATTCCAAGTTTATGAATAAAAGTAGAATTTTTGAGTTCAATTCTTGCATAAACTAGTTGATTATTGCTAAGGGGCCCCACTTAGTGAGTATCTTTAGTTAGTTGTTTATTTCCTATTGATTATAAGTTAGAATTTAATTCTTGAAGGTTTCAGTGCAAACTCAGTCTTATATTGTTCCTGTAGCATTGGGAATCCATCCCTGTGTTTGTTCCTGCAACATAAGACCAGTTCATAGTTTGTTCCTTAGTAATAGTTGTCATGATTTCTTCTTTGATTAAGTTATGCTTAAGTTAAGAAGACTTTACATTACGTTCCTGCAACATAAGTAGAATTCCTTCCAAGCATTTATTTCTAGTAAATTATGGCTGAAACTGGTTCTTAGTGTACATACAGTGCCGCTCCATTTCAAGTATACATTCCCTGGTTTGATAATGTAAATGAACGACCATAAGAAGATGTTAGTCACCTACTAGAATGTCCAATTCCTGGGTTAGGATTTTCCATGACTTTTATATCCTTTTGTGGAATCAACCAACACTTTTGGTGCTATTGTCGGGGATGGTGTCAAGCTAAGAACCTATCATAGTCATTGTTAGTAGTAGTTTAGTGTGATTATTCAAGAATTTTCAAATTCCTTCAATTTTCAGTTATGTCTGCTACATGCATAGAAGAAGAGATGTTGTAGGAAGATTCCTCCAAAACCTTCCATTCATTGATAAAAATTTTGAACCAGCTTATAATCTATTTGAGGAGGGAGGAGACCAAGATATCAATCCATTTGCTAAAAACCTGCTTGCTGAATTTCCATTTTCCCTAGCTGATGAAGAACCTTGAGAAAATCCATTTGCTTTGATACTCTATCAAGCAAATATGGCACATAATCCACCTAATTGACCTCCTTCTTTTGAATTCCCCATCATCGCCTAGCAAGGTAATGATAACCTTAAAAATATTCCTTATTCATTACTTCCCAAGTTCTATGGACTAGTTACAGAGGACCCAGACACTTTCTTTTTTGAGTTTGACATCCTCTTCCACAGCTATGATTACACTTCAGATGCTCACCGATTGAATTTGTTTCCTGCTAATTTGAAGGAGGGAGCTCTTAGATGGTTTATGAGTTTGGGAAGGGATGTTGTCGAAAGTTGGGCAGTCATGCAAACAAAATTTCTTGAGAAATACAAGGAATATTGTAAGAGTGGTAGTAAGGGAAATGATATACTTAGAATTCAGTGAAAGGAGGAAGAAAGCTTGAAAGACTATATCTCAAGGTTCTTGTTTTCCTTGAAAAAGAATTCAAACCATCCTCTCAATGAAGAATCTCATAAACTACTTTTTTTGAGGGGAATCATTGACGCCTCTATAGATGCCCTAGATCTGATGGGAGGAAGAGATATAACCCAAGTGCCTTGGGATGATATTAAAACCATATGTCACAACTACTCTCGAGTAAATAATAAGAAGAGTAGAGGGCATCAAGCCATAGTGGGAAATTCTTCTACTAATGGAGTTTAATTGTGGCGGGTATAAATTGAAAGGAGCTCGATAGTGTTTTGCTCGACGATTTTCTAGGGAAAAATCAGAAGCAACTCAAGAAGATATCGCCAGGTTGAGGGTAGTCATTGTATTTTTCCATAATTCATTTGTGAAGTCAGATTTGTACTTCTAGGTTTGAAAATCATATTTTAAAGCAACATCTCATCAGATTTCATTTTTAGTCTTGTGCATTTTTATAATTTCATTTCTAGATTTTAGACCTGACTTCACAAATTCTTTATATGGGAATTGTTTATAACTGATGGAAAATTCTTGATGGATTTGGACAAAGATTATATTTGCAAGGTTTCAATTTTAACCTTGATGATCAATTTGCAATAGATTTGGGAGCCATAGCTAGATAATATCAAAGGTGTTGGTTATTTTTTACTGTAACCAAGTTTATCTTCTAGACACATAGCATATAAAATCTTAGATAATATTGCCTTACAATACCATCAATCTATATTATAACCCAATACTACTTATCAAATCCTTATATGAACATAGTCACATATAGCCTCACTCAAGCATTTTAATTAATTCCTTCAATTAAAGCCAAAATGAGAATTACACACACCATAACAGTGAGATGAAAAAAATAACCCTTGATCATTTTATTCAAGATAATAATATATTCATACAATGGAGATACATGACCTTGAAATGAGTAATTTTCATTCAGATGCTAGTACTATCTTGAAAATTAAGTACCCATGAAACTAAAACCAGCAACAGAATGACACCAAACCTAAGAATATTATCTTCACTATAATATTAGGCTCTTTACAAATTCACTCTGCAACTTCAGTTAGACTCGACCTAAAGATATCTAACTTGCTAACCCATATTTTTGGTCCTGAATTCCTTCTTAGAGGGAAAATGAAGGAGCAACAAGCATCAGACTAGAAATACACCTGCCACTGGTCACTTGGACTGCCTTATGACATTTCAAAAATTGGTTACAATAGCTTAGTCTCTGGAGAATCTTCTTTTCATCCCGTCCACTGGAGAATAACTGTTGCATTTGCCAAACTTTGAAAACTTGCACCAAAACTGCCACCAAGACATAGCCAAAATTTGTTATAACCATAACCCTTGAGTTGTTAATTGCCGGTTGTAGACTTTGTCCTATTCTTGTTTAGTTAAGTACTTTTCTATCCAGCCTTGATATTCCTCATCCATTGGCCAATTAAAATTTACCACCTCATTTACCTTGGCACTGTAAGGTGTATACTTTACTGCTACTTGATTCACCTCCCTTTCAAAAGATTCCAAAAATGTGCTAGTGTTAATGATTTTATCCATACTACTCATCAACATGTCATAATCTAAGTCATCACAAATCAATTTGATTTTTGCATTGATGATTTCATCTACCCTATCTTGTCATTGCTGTAGTGATCTAACATTTCCTTGGGCATCTAAAGTATCTGGTAAAGATGTGTCACTCCAGTCATCAAAAATCTTTGCCAACTCTTTAATCCTCCTGCTGAAATAATTAGGTAAGGCCTAGAAACCTTGCAGTGACTTCACAAAGTCTTGAGTAGGCCTTAATTGTTGAGGCCTATTAGCTGCATTTTGAGAATTTCATTTCCAGATTCTGTTGTGCAAGTTCAATATTCTGATTTTAGGAGTCTAACAGTTGGAAATCATAGTAAAATCAGAATTTAATAATTTCTAGAATTAGCATTTGAAAGTGTTTTTGCGGATCATTAACTTCAGACTATCTTCTCTTTTGCAGGGGTGGTTGCATGCTGATTTTTTTGGGTGTAAAATATCATAATTATTATATTTTGTTACTTGTGTATGATTTAAAATTATTGGAGTGTGAGTTTGATATTTTTTGAAGATCTAAATATTCAACTTGGTAAAGAAAAACCATGTCAGATAATATTAGTCCAGAAAAAAATGAAGAGACAGTTGCTAGATTGTGGGCTATATTGAAAAGAAATGGTGATGGGAAATGTTATTGTCCTTGCAATAATTGCAAGGGCTTAAAGATGAGAAGACTTTTAATCACAACAGCTGAGAAACATTGTAGGAAGCATGGTCACACTGAAGGGGGCCATGATTATCGTCCATTGGTAAGTTGTTCATTATATGTGTTTATATTGATTGAATTTGTTAATGTTTATATTGTTTTAAAATTTGATATATATATAAAAAATCACTTGATCATGATCATGGTTTATTTGTGTCTGTCATTATTATAAAGGCGGGGTGCCCTAGGGCACACGATATGAATTATCATGGCCCGGAGAATGTGGTTTTGCAAGCAGAGGAACATGGAGCTGTGAATATCAAAGATGAAGTTAATGATCCTATGGAGGAAGATGATCATGCGCCAGAAAAACACAATTGAAGATGATGGTACAAATACATTGATCCATGACACATGTAGTGGCACATCTGATCATGTTGATCGAGATGACTTTGATGATGTTCATGATTTACTTGTACTTGAGAAGGCATACGAGCCCCTTTATGAAGGCTCCCAAACAACTCTTCTCTCTATTGTATTGTTGCTAGTGAACTTGAAGGCTATGAATGGTTTATCCAACATAGAAATCTCACAGATGTTTAGGTGTGTCATATATGTCATCTTTTTTCATCTATTTTAATTGTTGTTAGTTCATCACTAGTAAATAAATGATGAAGTATGTACCATTAATATTCTTTATATTAAGAAATTATTTTTTATTGTAGATTGATTGGTGAATTTTTGTTACCACCATCAAATATTTTACCTTGCTCATACCAAGATTTATCTGGCATTATGAAAGATATTGGAATGGAGTATCAAGCAGTAGATGCATGTCCCAATGATCATATTATATATCATAAACAACATGAATTTGCAATAGAATGCACAAAATGTCATATCAGTAGATATCAAATAGATCAACTAACAAAAAAGGTGTCTCGCAAGGTTCTTCGTTATATTCCCATTATTCCATGTATGCAACAATTATTTAAGTGCGAAAGCTTAGCGCAATTTATGGATTACCATGCATGAAATAGAAGTGGAGATGAGATTCTTTGAATGCCTAGAGATGGTTCTGCATTTAGGGAAATATGGCCACACTTTAAAGAAGACCCTCCTAATCTCAAGCTTTCATTGGCAATAGACAGTGTCAATGCATTTGGAGAGTTGAGATCTATTTACTCGATGTGGCATGTTTTTGTTATCAACAATAAAATTCCTCCATGGATGTCAATAAAGAGGGAGAACATAATGTTGGCAATGATTGTTCCAGGTATTTGTTTACATCAATTTTCTTTAACATAGTAGCATCTCACTTGTCTTATTTGTTGCATAATGACTTATATGTTTTTTCATTTAATAGTCATGTACATGAATTTATATATATTGCAGTAATATAGTTCTAATAATTATGTAATGTTTATGTTCATTCTACTAGGTAAGTACCAAGTTAAAGATATGAATGTATATATTGAGATTCTTATCAACGAGTTACTAAAGTTATGGAATAGCGTGACTATGTATGACATATCTAGACCAATATGACAAAGACGATTTGAATTACATGCAATGCTTGTATGGAAAATTCATGATGCCCCAAGGCTAACACATTTTTTTGGTATGTTATAACGTTTGACTACATGACTTTAACAATATTTAATTTTATGAAGTAGATATCATGCATGTTTTCTAAATAATCTATTCATTATATATAATTATAAAAATTGACATATTTAATCCAATTATATATGATTTGTAGGTCTTCAAACAAAGGGAAAATTTGCATGTCCAATTTGTGGTCCAAAGATGAAATCTCTTCATTCAACAAGTTTAGGAAAGCAGGTGTTTGATGAGTATAGGCAATTCCTCCATAGAAATCATAAGTATTGAACTACTAAAAAACATATTTTCAATGGGAAAGAAGAGACTACATCAAAACCACAAAGAATGACACCTCGCCTATGGAAGTTGGAATATAATGGAATTAATCGTCAAGGTTATACATTGGATAAAATTGTTTATCTATCATTTATGATATGTTTTGAATTTATATTTTTATATTGTGTTTTGTTTACTCATGCTGTAATTGACAATTATTGTCATTAATTTGTTTAACTTATATGCTTCATGAAGGTCATCAAGGAATTAATGGTTGGCTTCCATAGGGATTGAAAATTTATCCCAGACAATTCAGTAGGTTTCCCTACTATGAGCAGCTACAAATTATGCATTTGTTTGATACAATGCATATCAGAAAGAATATGACAGAAACGTTATGAAAAATATTGGATGGAAGGCATGACAAAGAAAAAAATGTCAAAATTTATAGTGACATTCAGGAAGTCAGTCATGTAATGAAAATTTTCATTCAATTAAATAGCGATGGAGACCAAATTAATATAAGTGCCCTTCCTTGGTTATTAACGGAGCAGCAAAGCAATGCTATAAAACAAGTCATACGAAAAATTTGATTTCCCATAGGATTTGTTGCAAACATAAACAATATCATAACAGAGAAAGGTGAATTTGGGCCAGGGATGAAAAAGCATGATTGGAATACCTTCATTAAGGTAATTATTCTGGTATATTATATATATATGTATACTGCATGTACTTTATAGTGTATTATTTTTACTACTTTTGGAAAAATATTAATGAAAAGATCATTTTATAATTGTTGCAGTATGTTCTACCTCTATCTCTCCCAGACAACTTCAACAACAATTTCAAGCAAGTTATATATGATCTTGGAAAATACATGAACTAAGTAGTGATATTTTTTCAATTCATTGTATATTTTTTTTAAATCTCGGTAATATATTTGTGCCTTGAATCACTTGTAGATGGCTGTCATCTAAAGCAATCCATAAATAAGATATAAATTATTGGAAGAGAAAAATTCCTTGTCTAATGTGTGAAATGAAAAAGTGTCTACCTTGGACATTTTTCAATGCACAAGAACACTACCTCATACACCAAGTTGAGGAGATTGAATTGTGTGGACCTGTACACACAAGGTCAATGTGGATGGTTGAGAGGCACTTGAAATTTTTGAAGGCTTTGGTTAGACAAAGAGCACATCCCTAGGGTTCTATGGTGGAGGGATACATGGTATACTAGAACATGGTGTACATTACTGAATATCTTCCTAAGTTTACAGCAAAGATCCATGTAGATCGCATTTGGGATCCCAAATCCATTAAAAAATTCGAAGGGGAGTACTTGATGGGGAAAGGTAGATTGAGGAATGTAACATGTAATTATAAGATGGTCATGGAGATTAATTAGAATAAATTTTATATTTGGTTTTTATGTATATTGTACTTATTTAATTATGAATCTTCAATATTCATCGATTATAAATTAAGGTCGTATACCGTGGTAATTAACTAATTATACGTCGTTTGCGAATTTCAATTTTTTTTGATACAGTTGGTCGAGAGTGGGATGCACTACATTTGTACATCACAAACAATCTTGATTGGATGATGGTATGGATTGAATGATGGCAACAATTTGGTCGTGCATTAACATGGGAAGGTGTGGCTTCATTGGTTAAAGAAGCTCATCGTAATGGAAATTCCAATGTTACACTAAGGGAAATTGATTTAGCATATGGTTTAAGAGATAAATAGGTATATATTAATATATTAATCACCCATATTATTTAATTATTTTCAATTATATTGATGTATATATATGTTGAGATTTTTTTTCTTTGCATACATTCAGCCAAGAATAAATATGTTTATCAACTGACGATATTGCAATAAGTTTTACATGTTTGACATATTGCAGGTGAAACACCACAAGGCTATGTGGTGTAATGGTCATAAATTTTGAATCAAACAGTTGGATGACATGAAGAAAACTTGTGATTCTGGGATAACTGCAGTCTTCCAGGTGACTAATGTTTCATCTAGAAGCGACATACATCTAGAAGTCTCAGAAAATCAAACCTTTTGGATTTTGGATGATATACTTGAGTGTGACTTTAAGTCCTTCAAATTATTTATGTTTGTTGTCCTATGGTATAGGATACGATTGAATTAAAATTATCTTGAGAGAACTGTTATTGAACATGATAATGGATTTACCATGGTTAATAAAAGGTATTTTGAGCGAGCTAGAAATGAGCCCTATGTTCTTCCAAGCCAATGTGAGTAGGTATTTTACTCAGAGGTTCCAGGTAAATTGGGTTGGTCATATGTTGTTAGACATGATCCAAGAGGAAGGCCAGTAAATTATAATGTGGTGGAAGAAGAAGATACTAAAGAAAGAGAAGATGATGTAGATGATGATCAAGATCAACCGTTAGTTGATGATGTGCCTGACGAAGATGTCGAAGAGGAGGAACTAGATCATGATGATGTAGGAGTTAATGTTCATGAAGATGATATCCATGTGGATGATGACATTATCGAAACTGATATGAATGACGATGATGATGATATGATCAATCCTTACAATATTGAATCTAGATCGGATGATACAAACAAAGAGTTGGATGAAGAAGAAGATCAATGACATTGAAATGTATGAGTTATGTGATTGTATTATCTATTTGATATTAATTTCTTGATAGAATTATATTTGACTTATGTGGTTACATAATTAATTTATGATGTTTTTAATTTTAACTATATTTGAATTATATTAGAATATGTTCAGTTAATAGATGTAAAAAATAAAATGGATAAACCAAAAGATGAAAGCATGAGACCACTGCCTTGTTGGGTGTATGGAGTCTATTGAAGATCTATAAAATTGAAATATATGATGGCAATAATTCAAAGTGTTTGGCACACAGATGTAGTTTATAACTTGTATAAATGTGCAAGCAAATGACTGAAAAACTCTATTTGAGATAGAATGACAATCCTAGTTATGTGATTCCTCTTATTGATCCAATTAATATTCTTCAGTTAATGTGATTGATTAGAAGGGTTTAATCTTTATTTGAAAGAACCAAATAATCACATCACACAAATACAACAAATGTGTATCGGTAAACTGAATATATATATATGCTTGATATGTCAATTTAGACAACCAGATAACTGTATAATTCCACAAACAACTGATACCAAGATTAAGCCACAAGTTCAGACATCTTCGTTAACTTCATCAAAATTCATACATGCATCTGAGTCTTTTAAAGGAAAGTTTCATTGCAAACTATCTACTATATCTTTCTCCTATCTGCTTTACATTATGAAACATATATAAATATATCAAAATTGTGAAAGGGCCCATCGTTTGAGAAATGTCTTTTGCTTAACAACAATAAAAAACTAGAAATTATGCTCTATTAAGCCATAAATAGATGTTTGATAGATAATCTTGGTAAGCTGGCCGCTTGCATGTGTTAGCATCCTCCAGTGCATTCCTTATGGCTATCTCCATTTTGAACATCTTCTCATTCTATTCACATGCCCTATTCATTGTTAAATTATTTCCTGTGGTTATCTCCAGAATTGTTTGCATCATCGTCTAGCATTCCTTCATCCATCCTATGGTAATAGACATTGTTTTACTCCTCTTCAATTAAGTACTTGTCCACCCATCTCTAATACTCTTCATTTGTTGGCCAGCCAAAATTCATGACCTCATTCACCTTAGTATTGTAAGGTGTGTACTTCACTACAACCTAATTGGCTTCCCTTTCAAAAAACTCTAAGAATGTGCTGGTGTTAATTATCTTATCCATACTATTTACTAGAAAATCATAGCTTGAATCATCACAAATTGATTTGATTTGTGCATTGATATCTTCTTCTGCCCCATATTTCCACTATTGCAATGTCTTAACATTTCCTTATGCATCAATACTGTCTGGCAAAAATGTATCATTCTAGTCATCAAAGCTCTTTATCAGCTCCCTAATTCTTCTACTGAAATCATCAGGTAGGGCCTGTAATCCGCTCAATTATTTTACAAAGTATTGAGTAGGCTTAAATGACTGGGGCCTTTTGTCCGCATCAAACCTCGAAGCTTTGTACATAATATCCAGATAATTTTCCCTAGGGATCCATTTCTCAGCCAAAGGTAAAACTATTTCCTGATCCCTATTGATATTTTTTATTCCATCTAAGAATAAATAATACAAATAATGTACAGATGGTAATTTACCATGAACCTTTTCATTAAGATGCCTCAAAACTGTTTCAACCATCTCACTTTTTTTGGCAATTGCATCATCCTCACTTGTCTTTAAGGCAGCCTACAATTTTGTGATCCTATTCACATTTGCTTCTTGGTGGGATCCACAGAATATTCAACTTCTTGTTCAACTGGCCTTGGTGTAGGACTAAGAGCAGGTGCTTGGATGGGGGACCCTAGAGTTGAAACAATTGGAGTAGTATGGGGGACCGATCCTGCAATAGAAGGTAATGCTTTGATACTAGGTGCACTAGAGGATTCTCCCACCTGCCCATATTTCAACCTATCTAATTCATATTGCAGCTCAACATTCCTTTGTTGCATCCTAGTATATTATGCAATTATCATATTTTATTTCTCCATTAGACTCTTCTTTTCAACCTCTTCTCTCTCAACTATCTTTTGGGCCAATTTGGCCACATTTACTATCAAGCTTGTAGCTTTTGTTGTTGAAGTTTCAAAAGCTCTCTTGATGATTAGCCCTCCCCTTAGGTGTGGGCTAATATCAGTTACATTTGGCTTTCTACCCTAGGGTGCCAATGCCCATATGGCTAGAGTTTCATACTCCTCACTGAACGCAGAGTCCTGCAGAGCTACCTTAACCTCTTCTTCATTGTTTTGTATAGGGTACTTGGACTGTAAAATAGCATTGAATGCAACCACATCAGCTATGTCCCATTTAGGAAAAAGTAAGACACCAGCTTGAGTCACAAGTCTTCTTCCCTCCTTAGGAGTGATGCCTTTGAATTCTTCCATTAATTCAGCCTTGACCTCATCATCATTCTCCTACTCTTGCATTTGTTCTGGTACTCTTCTAGTTTCATCCTCCAAACTAGTTGCAAGAATACAAGAGTCTTTACAAATGCATCATCATCCAATAATTCCTTGCAGGCCTCCATCCTGGCATATTGTACACATTGCCCCTTTACATCCATGTCAGAAAGCACCAATTGTGTTGATCTAGGAGGGGAAAGGATACCAACCTACATGTCTTGATCAGTCACAATTATCTCATCCATCAGAGTTTCCTGTGTTTCCTGCATTTCCTCAACTCTCTGCCTCCTAGGGCTTAGCTTTGATGGTAAAACTGTAGGATCACCTCTTGGTGGTGAATCTAGATCCACAATCCTTATCCCTCTAGGTGCTCTGATCCTTGGATCTAGCTATGATGATGCTTGCATGACTAGTTTTCCCTTCTTATCCCCTTCATCCTCATCACTGCTCGCATTCCTCTTTCTCTTGTATACAGGCTTGTCAACTGGTGGCTGATAAGCTGGCCTTGGTTCTTCAGGCCTCACATCCGGTCTTTCTATACCAAAATATAATTCCAAACTAACCCTCTTGGTCATCAAGGTGCCCATGATATTTTTGAAATTATCTATTAAGAAGTCTATTCTCTTGTGAAATAGAGTGAACTCCATTAATGGATCATATTTTGGATCCATTTTATGTGTTATAGCCAGCAACTTTTCATATGCAATCCATTTTTCTTTATTCAACTCCTACCTATTCAAATCAAACTCATTTCATGATTAGGTCCTCAGGAAAGTTGAATTCATGTGTAAATTTTTCACCTTTAATTCATTGTCTAAAAAATGCAAAGAATCCCTCAGGGTCATGCTATCTCCTAGGACCATTCAACAAATTGAATTCATAAAAAAACCTTCTGAAGTGGACCCATCCTCCCTTGGAATAGAAAAAATCAGAAAAAATAGTGTAGTCATGGAACAAAGTCCCTTTTCCTTTCTTTGTTAGGTTGTTCTCATGAATACAACCTAGTTGCCACATTACTTCGACAAACCCCATCCTTGATGGTACATTAAAGGGGAGGATATGAGGGGTTCCCTAGAAACAATACACCCTCAAGACAGTGCTTATAGGGTACAAGATGATATCACCTCAATTGTGACACACTTTTAAATTAGGATTCCTCACCTTTGATCGGAGGAAGTCATGTGAATCTTCAGGGAATCTTGGCACATTTGCCACCAATCAAGCCCTGAGTCTGGAGGGAAAGAAGTTATCAAACCACACAAAGCTAGTACCTCCCCTATTGTAAGACAAATCTACACTCCACACCTATATTGGTAACCTTTCTCCATTCACCTCATGTCTCAACTCCAATTTTTCTGAGAAGAAAACAACATTCTTGTGCATGAACATATGCATCAACAGGGAGTACCAAAAAAAAGGAGTGCCAATATCCCCCACATGTAGCTTCATCAAACCCTCATGCATCTTCTCTGACAGGAATGATGCAAAGTCATATACCACAGAGAAGTTGGGATGTTGAATTTGGGCTCCCATAAACATGTACGCAATTGGCATCACAGTATTAGGGTTGAACCCTAAAATTTGGCACAATGAATAAAATGTTGCTAGGAAGTGACTGGCAAAACAACTCAGCCTGAAAGGCTCCTGGTCATTTGGGCTAATAAGAATTATTGAACTACCCGCCCTGGCCAGGTGAAGAGGAAGCAACTTCAATATGAAAAGAGGCTTTAACATTTTGTACTCCTCATTCATCTCCTCAAAATCTATTTGGACTAAGAAAGGGCTATACTCAGTCAAATAAAAAATCTGTAGAATCTCATCTGCATTTAGGCTTAGCAGAATTCCACCATCATTATCCCCTATGACCCTTGTCATAGGATCATACCGTGCTGCCACTACTCTGACCAAGTCAACATCAGGGAACACATTTGGCACCGTTAGTTTCCCCATGTCATATATCTAGGCATTAGAGAAGGGGTGAGGTAAGTTTCGATGTCCATACCATAGCCTAAACATTTCAAGCCCAGTCATAGGAATCCTGGCATCCGTAATGTTATAATTTTTGCACAGTAGACCTTCGCCTAGGGTCTTTCCATTCATTAAAACCAAACCACTCTTCCTATCATTTTTGACAACAGGAGTTGATCCAGGAAGTCATCATACAAATTCCTCTTCAAATAATCAACATGGCCAGAGTGTTGCTTTGGTGGTGCCATCTTAAACAACTAGGGCTTCTTTTAAAAAATCAAATCCTTGAAGAAACTAGGGGTACCCAGAACACAAAAATACAACACAACTATGCAATTCCAATAATTCAAATGAACTAGTAACCCTACGACAATAATTAAAAAAACCCCTTGACCTACACAATAGAACCCTTCACAAAGACATAGTCAAATTAACCCAGCAGTTTAGAAAATAACTCATGGGATTTCGTGCCTTGTAGAGAACCAAACTTCACGGTGATTGCTCAAAAAACTTTATCTCTGGCTCTGAACTGCTTGGAAAATACTTGAATGCTTTTTTGATGAAGATAGAAAAGAGCATATACTTTATGTCTATTGAATTGAGGTAATAGACGTCTCGTCAGCCATTAAAGCTCATTTGCATGTTACCCCAACGGCTCCAATCACATTTGATGTGAATTTAAACTTCAGCCGTCGATCTTTTATTTTTGTCAGATCATCAAACGACCATCTTCAATAGGGCTAATGAAATATCCATGTCAGTATTAAGGGCCCACCATAGAAGTAGTGACAAAGGAATACACATGGCGCCCGCCCGCGATATCGTGATCACTAAACATCCTGCATCTTTGGATCACACGATGGTAAGAAACCGTTGATTCCTACCATCAGTGATCGTGTTCAATCATAACAGTCAACAACACCAAACATAACCGTCGAGCAAATTTTTACCAAGATTATAACATCACCGTCGATATTGAGCACATGCATCTCACAATTGTTTTAGTAACCCACTTTATAACGTATTTAAGTCTAACACAAATATTAAACGATTTATTAATCCCTTTTCGACATCGATAGCTTGGGACACATGGCACTCACCCGTGATATCACAATCACCAAACAATCAATGGTGATGTCATCGCGAGATTGTGGGGAGTGGTCAGGATCAATCATAGGAAGATTGATGGTCATTAAAAACACAGCAGTCAGCAGCACCAAACATAACCGTTGAGCAACTTTTTACCAAGATTATAAAATCACCGTCGATCTCGAGCATGTGCATCTCGCAGCTATTTTAGTAACCCACTTTATAACGTATTTAAGTCTGACAAAAATATTAAATGCTTTATTAATCCCTTTTTGACATCGACAGCTTGGGACATGTGGCACTCGCTCGTGATATTGCAATCACTAAACAACTAGCATTGATGTCATCGTGAGATCGTTGGGAGTGGTCAAGATCAATCATAGGAAGATTGACGGTCATTAAAAACACAACAGTAAGCAGCACCAAACATAACCATCAAGAAATTTTTTACCAAGATTATAACATCACCGTCAATCTCGAGCATGTGTATCTCGCAGCTATTTTAGTAACCCACTTTATAATGTATTTAAGTCCGACACAAATATTAAACGCTTTATTAATCCCTTTTTAGCATCAACAGCTTGGGACTCGCCATGATATCGTAATCACCAAACAATCAATGATGATGTCATCACGAGATCATAGGGAGCGGTCAGGATCAATCGTAGGAAGATCGACGGTCATTAAAAACACAGCAGTCAACAACACCAAACATAACCATCGAACAACTTTTTACCAAGATTACAAATCATTGTCGATCTCAAGCATTTGCATCTCGTAGCTATTTTAGTAACCCACTTTATAACATATTTAAGTCTGACACAAATATTAAATGCTTTATTAATCCTTTTTTGGCATCAGTGGCTTGAGACACATGGCGCTCACTCGTGATATCGCAATCACCAAACAACCAGTTGTGATGTCATCACAAGATCATGGGGAGCAGTCAGGATCAATCATAGGAAGATCGACGGTCATTAAAAACATAGCAGTTAGCAACACCAAACATAACCATCGAGCAAATTTTTACCAATATTATAACATCACCATCGATCTCGAACATGTGCATCTCATAGCTATTTTAGTAACCCACTTTATAATGTATTTAAGTCCGACACAAATATTAAATGCTTTATTAATCCCTTTTCGGCATCGACAACTTGGGACACGTGGCGATCGCCCGTGATATTGCAATCGCCAAACAACCAGAGGTGATGTCATTGCGAGATTGTGAGGAGCGGTCAGGATCAATCGTAGGAAGATCGATGATCATTAAAAACACCCCCTACAAAATAAAGCAACTATTAAAAAGTTAGGCAAAATAACCTTTTTGCGTGTTCAGATTGTGTGACCGTTGGATGAATTGATTTCAATCTTGACCATTGCTCGCAGACCTCACAAGGTTTTTGCTAATGTCACAAATATGTTGTGAGGCATGCGAGATTCTGCCATCTGTCACATTTGATGGTGGGGACCAATTTTTCTCATTGATCGATGATGAAGGCTAATGCCGACAATTTTTTCTGTATCGATGCATTGTGGTCGTTCCTCGTTAACCTTGCACAATTAAAATTTTAGTTTCAATAATGATGTAAGGTGTGTGATTTGGTGATGCGTGGAATCTGATGCTCTGCACTGATAACAAAGGTGGGGCCCATTTAGGTGCTAATGTGATGCTCGGTAGGTAAATATCCTGTCCGTTAGGTGACTGGAGGGAGAACGTGGCATTTTCAAACTATTTTGACTAAATTTGAGCCGTTCTCCTTGCCAACATTGCGATTGATCAAGGCTTGTATTTAAAAATAAACTAGTATTGTACGCTAGCCATTTTATCTCTGCGGGTGAATAGTAATGGTCGAGTTTGACTCTGCCTACATAATTAAATGCTAGAATTTGTGAATTTCTATTTTTGTTCTGTATCTCTACATTGAGGAAGATTTGCTTGGTATCGAGTGAAGCAAGCTATGGTTACAATTTCTCAATTTCGCTGCCCTAGATGTTATGTGATTGAAACCATAAGTAGCATGTACGCCATTTCTTGTAAATTCAAAATATTTTATGGTTGCTTGTTGGGCAATTCGTGATTATTTCCTATTTCTGTTCTTGAAGAATTGATTGAATAGATTCGCTTTTAGAGCTTGTCTAGATAATTGCTAGGGTTTTTTGAATATTGAAGAATTTTCTATTAAGGCTAAAGGAGAAACTTGTAATTATTTACTATCTAAAAATAAGCAAACGCTAGTTCAATTTATCATTAGTCTAGTATAAATGGCACCCAAGGCCCGAATTTCTAGTTCTAAAACCACTACTAGGTCTTTATCCCCAGATATTATTGATTTGTTACAACCTTCTACTAGCAAGAAGTGGGAGGGAAAGGTTTTGTTCTATGGGCCTTGAATCTTGGAAGGATTGACAGATAAGCAATATGCAATTCAAGATGTCAAGTTACAATACATCGGATGGCAGTTGTTCTCCAATTGGTTTGGGAATAAGAATTTTTCGGTTCCTTTGTGTAACCCTTGAAGGTTAGACCTAGGTAAATTGGTAGTTCCTAATGTTTATATGGATGTAGATCTTTAAAAGGACATTGCTGCTAGATATGACCCTGTGGCCCAAATTGTCAGAACACATGCTGGTGTGCAGATGATTAAGATAACCAAAGATGAAATTGCAGAGATTTTCAAATTGCACGAATGGATTTAGGATATGGTTCTTGTTGACTTGGAGGTTTCAGACAAGAATATAGAAATACTAGGGGTTTTCTCAGAACATCCTTGTTAATACCTCATTTGACAGTCTTAGGAAGAGGAAAAAATCAGAAGAAGGTAGCAATTGGTAGGAATGAGCCTGAACCTTTTCCTGTGGACTATTTCTCCAGTTATTTCAAGAAGACTGTTTGTGCTTTATGTCAAGTTCTGGGAGTCAGCTTAAAGAAAACCTTGCCTACTGATATTATGTATATGGCAATAAATCTCCAACACCCAAGTTTTAATGTAATATATGATTTTGCCACTTATTTGGCAGAGAAGATGCACACGGGTCTGGTAGCCTTAAAGGAGGGGAAGATATGGGTTGGATTCAGATGGTATTCCTTGTTAATCCACATGTTTTTGTATAGGGGTCAGGCTATGTTCAAAAAAGATATGGAATTAAAGAAGAAGGAAGGAAACATTGAAATGCTTGTCCAATATTGGACTAGGATTCTTGACATGCATGATCATAAGTTTGATTATGTAACTTTCCATAATGTCTTTGGATCTAAATTAAGGGAGGCTCTAGTTCGTGACCCCCCAAGGATTCCAAAATAAATTCATGACTTCTTAAGGCCGAGGGAGAGAAGACCTGAATTGAACATAATGCACAATTGGGGAGACATTATCCCCTATCATAATACCACAGTTTTCAAAATTTTTGGCACTAATGTCAATCCAAATGTTCTGCCAAGGGAGATGCCCCTTAGAATTGGATTTTTGGAAATCATGAGGGAGTTGAGGGGTGCTTAGGAACTACACTTGCCAGCTAAACAGAAGAAAGGTTCTTTCTTTCCTGAATATACAACATTTACCGATTTTGTTATGGAAAAGGGAGGATGGAAGGAGTTGCATCAATTAATTGGGATTTATAGGCTAAGGACTGTGCACCCCAGGAATCATGATCCTAAGGGTTTTATCTCTCAAATGAAGGAAAAACATCGGACAAGAGCTTTTGTCCACAACGTCTGCTTTCTTGAGGACATCATCACGAATATTTTTGATTTGGAATTACAAGATGATAGAAAGACAATATACATTTCCTACTCTAAAATGGTAAAAATTAAGTAGGAGAAAATACTTGGTTTCAATCCCATACCTAATGCTAAAGATGAGTTTAGTAGGGCAATGTATTCTATTGATAATTTTGAGAGCTTGGTTGGTGATATGATTAGGATCTAGACTAATTGCATTTTGAATGCTTAACTAAAAACACAACTTTGCAGAATTTTAATTCATGCATACATTAACGAAATTATGCATCAAAACTTAAGATGAGAAACAGAATTGAGAGAAAAGAAGATAGAAGGTGCAAATAGAGTTTGATTACGGAGTTCGCCATAAATGTGACTACGTCTCTGGGTCGGCTCCAATAGAGTACGACCGATCCGATTAATCTCCAGAATCAATTACAATGATGCACCAAGACCATCACTTCGGCAGCATAACACTGCTCGGACGTACAAAATGGCTTCAAAATGATCTCCTTAGAACTCCTCTCGAATCACCTGTCACCTGTTTCACTTGAAAATTCTCTTAAAAATTACTTCAACTCACACCCCCCATTCTACCCTTTTTATACAAAAAAATAACTCAAATTGGTTCATAAGCAATTGATTTTCAAAACCTCCCAATATCCCCTTTACATAGAAAATATTATTTGAAAATCCCCCCTTATTTACATAGGGATATCTCCCATTAAAACAACCCATCCAATTTTACATAAAATCTTCACGGATGGCCTCTTGTAATTTTATTCCATAATTTGTTTCAGGATTTATTAGGAGATCTTAATAATTCACCTTTGAATATAAATGGGCTTGATTTTGTTAAGGATTTAATCCTTAATTATAGGGGGTGAATTGGTTGGAAATTTGTTTTTTTTCTTTAAAAATAATGTTTAAGTTCCCCTTAAAAAGGGGATCTCTCAACCACATGTATTTTTAAATATTAAAGGGATTTTATCCCATTTAAATAGGGGTAAATTTGTTTTGTTTTAAATTAAGACCCCACCTAATTTTTCTCACGTAGGCCTTAAATTAAGGCTTTTAAATGGGAGGAGTGGTAGGCTTTATATATTTATATATATATATATATATATAATAAAGCCATGTAACAAAACATGTAACTTGCCACCATGTGTCACCTCATGATTCATCCATGTTAGCATGATGACATCATGCTGACATCATCATTGTACCTTCAAGTCAACTGATCTTTGACCTTCCATATCTCGCACATACGAGCTCCGATTTGCGTAAAACAAACACCATCGGAAAACTCTTGCCGAGCTCTTCGCGTTGACATAAATTTTGACCACTTTTGGTGACATCAAATTTTGACCTTTTTTCTTGCCTTGGACCCTGAGTTGACCAGTTGTTGATTGAACTTTGACTGGCAATAACTTGGGCTTCATAGCTCTATTTGACTCCATTCAAGTTGCATTGGAATCAGGACATTGAGCTCTTTCTAATGGTGCTAAAATTTGGAGTATTGGAGACACTTCAATTTTTGGTGAAAATATCCCCCAGATCAGTTGGGGTTTTGAAAGATGAAAGGGTTATGGAAGAAAGGGGAAAATCACAAGCCATCGAGGAGTGCCCTGAGATAAAGGAAGAGGAGAGGCCTACTTATCATCCCCAAAATAAGATAAAGTTTTTTTCTAGAAGAAAGGGAAGTAGGGCTGAAGATGTTGCTAAAAATATTGCACCATCTTCTTCAAGGTAGTCAGTACCAAACGTTGTTGATTTGGATTCTCCTCCAAGTTTTTCATAACAGTCTTTCCCATCATCACCAAAGAGGTAGAGGGTTGAAAGGGTAAAGATTGTTGATTTTGATGGTGATGAGGATGATGAAATTATTGTCACTCTAGATGAAATGCATCCTGAGATGCCATTGGACCCAGTTGACATTGCAACAAGTTTAGGTACAATTTCTTTGAGGTTAGGAAAAGATGAAATCAAAGGAATAACAAGCAATGATGACTTGAGAATAGAAGCTTGCAGAGAGTTCATGATGGATGACTCTTTTATTCAGACTGGTGCTTTTAAATATTTTGTGTGGAGAGCACATACTGCATTATATGCTAAGAAGGTGGCACATGAGAGAATTCTGCATCCAGAGCTCCCAAAGAAAGTAATTCAAGCTAAGGTTAGGGAACAAATGAGAGAAAAATTCAAAGCAATAACACCAGAGAAGGGTCAAGAATCGGTTCAAAAAAGTGGAGTATTGCTACTTCCTAAATGGTATATCTTTGATGCTGTGGTGTTTGACACAATAAGAAGGGCTAATAAGACACTTCTTGCTACTGAAGAGAAGGCTACATTGGCACTCAAGGGATCGACCTTTAGTGAGGATTGGGATGCATTGGCAATCTGGTCCCTATCTTCTAGCTCTAAAAAGCCAATTGTTGCAGAACCTTCTAACTTCAGTGGTCACTTGGTTATGAGCAGATTTGCTGACACCCCAACATTGGAAGCTACTGATATGGTCGTGAATGCTGCCAAATTCACTAGAGTAATTGTTGAAGATTTGACCAAGGAGTGGGATACTCTAAGAGGCCAATATAATGACATTATTATTGAATATAATAAGAGTCAACAAAAGGTAGCAAAGTTAGAAACTGAATTGGATTTATTGAGGCAACAAATAGATACCATGAGATCTCAAAAGCAAGCCAGTTCTAGCCACATTTTTCTCAACTCACCAGTAGAGCAGTCTCAACCTCCTGCACAAGCACAGTGTTTGGCTATTTTTCCATATAATATGGGACAAGTGCCTATCGCTATTAAGAGGGCTACTATCCCTAGAGGGGGACTTTCTAGGGAGAAATTGATTCATCAGGTTGAAGAATATAAGGAGATGGTAAAGCAAATCCAAGATGCAGCAGGGAGAAACAATGCAGTGATAGTGGACACTGTTTTAAAGCATTTAAATAGAATGGTCCAAAGTAAGCTAAACAATGTTCATGCAAATTATGTCCTAATGTTGCAAGCACTAAAAATGTTTCCAAGGGATAAAGAATTGGCCATCTCATTGCTAAAAAAATGGAGCCCTAGAATAAATAAGTTGAGATTCATGGTAGTAGGGGCAAAACAACATGGTGATAAATATCCTACTATTATTGCAACATATCAATTGGTCAAGGGAATTGTTGAGCAGAAGTTTCAGGGATTTTCTGCCCCAATGGAATCCAAGATTAAATTGCTGAAAGATGTGTATGATGGAAAGGACCTAACCTCGTTGCCTCATATTTTACATAGTCAGGATGAAGTCAAACCCCTGTAGGTTTGGAAGGAGAAATTGGACAATATAATGATGTCTCAAACACATGAGATATGCAAAAATGTTGACATTTGCATGCTAGAGAATACATTGGAAAAGTTGTCTTTTGTTATAAGTTTCTTAGAGAACTTTGATAAAAAGGCCACATCGATAATGGTAAAGTATGCTCCCTATCGAAACAAGGTTGATCAGGTTGTGGCTTTCTAGTGGCCTTTCGAGGAGGAGTTTGAATTATAGAAAAATATGTTCAGTGATGAACTAGAATTATGAGTGTTATAGTCGAGAATTGCAACTGGACATGTATAATACAGGTCTGGCCTTAGATATTATATTCTAAAATTGTATTCTCCTTTTGACTCCAAGTACAGGGTGCTGAGGTGGAGTTAATACTATAACGGCTAAGCATGCCTTCAATGTATGGGGAGTGGCCTTTGGAGTGATGTTTTCTTTCCTCCTTATCAACTAATTATGATCTTTGTCTTATGCTCTCCACTCGCATAATAGAATTGTAACTGAATCAGGAGTTAGCAGTCCAATTACAAATAGACATGTGTACTCTCTAACCTGAAGCTTGTTGGCTCCCTTGTTTTATAAAAGGGAATTCTAGGCCGAGAGAGTGGTCGGTTGAAATATCCAAAATATGAGAAATAAGAGTCTAGTAATATAGAGAGTATGAATTGTAAGTCCAGGTTTTAAATTTTTTTGAGTTAGATTGGAGAACTTTGTTAATCATGGGGTTTTTGAGCAAGTTTGTATCAAACTCGTGAATATTTGGAGTTTATTTTGTCTCCTATTGTGTTATGTTACATGTATTATTAATGAAATATCGATCAAAGATGATTTTCATTTGTTCTTTACTGTGAATTATGTTTAACTACAACTCAGGTTCAAAGGATCGGTTAAATGCTTTAGTTAACCAGTAAATTCATGCAATATAACAAATAGGATTCATAAAGGAGTAATAAACAGGTATAGATATATGGGTTGTAATGCAATTCATAATAGATCATAAGTGTTCAAAATGAAATTTACCTTGTAGTTCAGTTTTCTCTTTTGACTCCTTGCACTTGGATATGGCACTGGAATTCTGATTACATTTTATTCTCGTATGTTTTGTGTTATGGCATCAGGATATTTTACTCAAACATTTCCTATAAATTTACTTTATGTGAAGTTTTCGATTCTCTATTAAATGGACATGAGTCTTTTTTAAGGAATAGCCAATTTCTTGAAGTATTTGATCCTTTAACATTAATTGGGGATCTATCTGTTGCTTACCGATGTGAAAATTAAATGAATTGTTTAAATATTGTATGTTAAGAGCACACGTTAGGGAATACCCTCCTAGATTTTAAAAAGTCCAAAGTGTAAGAGAATTAGCCTTATTGCTATTCTCGTTAAGTTGGCCATACTATTCCTAGTCTTTTATTATTGAATGTGGTAAGTTCATAGGAGCTTCTAGGAAACATGTGTGGGTTGCAGTGAAAAAATGCCAACAGGTTCAATTGACAACATGATCTATTGAGTAATTACAAAGAATTCATAATTTGAAATTTTAGATTTTGACAACATGATCTATTGACAAGTAGGAAGTATTTTTCATATTGTGTCAAATTTTGATATTGTTATCAGGATTCAAATATGTAGTTTTACAAGTCAAACTCATTGACCCATGTTTCTTGAGTAGTGTTTCACAAGAACCCATCTCTCATGATAATGAATGATCCACTTAGAACTCATTGTGTCTAAATGATTCTCAAAGAGATGAAGCACTAGGCCTTCCTAGGAGGTCACCCATCCCAATATTACATGATCCATGATTTGATTAATAATTGATCATTTTGGATTTTGACAAACTTGACACACAAATGAAAATTTGAAAATGAACTTAATGTATCACAATTAAGTTTCAAATTGAGTAACACAATAGAAACTAAAATAAATTGAGAGATTGTTATGAGGCTAGTGATGCAACTTTTCTAATTAGAGTGTATTCCATGAGATTACAATTATTTGAGATATTTTGTCAAATAGTTCACAAGATTTGTCTATCCTCCCACATTTTACATAGATTTGAAAATGGAGTCTACAACCACAACATTTGAGAAAATTCATCTTCATATTGTGCTTTGATGGATGTCTATACCTTGTTTCAAATCTCCCATATTAAGGAAATCGACAAGGATTTTGGTGAAGGCTGTGAAATTTGTCTATGCATCTACCAATTGCATTTGATCGAAAGTTTCTAAAACCTTTTAAAAAAATCCATTATGTATATTATACAATCATTATACTCCAAAATTTCACATTTATTTGGTTTTGCATCTACCAATTGTATTTCCTTGAATTTTCCTACCAAATTTTCAATGTAGATCCATTTTGTGTATATCTTACAATCTATTGGTGTTTTTTCCCACATAGGATTTGCAATTCTATAAGAGGTAGCCAACCTATGTTATAAAGAACTGCAAAGGCTAGTGGCCAACTAACAAGAGTCAGTCAAAGACTGACATCTCCTACACTTTTGGCTCTATAAAACCAAGGTGGGTAAACCCAAGTGTGTTCATAAGAATGTTTCATGATTGGTAAGAGCACTTCTTCTTACAAATAAAATCCCCACTAACACTAACAGACAGTAATTACCCTAGTTGTGGCAAAACCAAAGAATAATAACAGATATCCCAAAGCAAGGAGACTGAAAATTATCATAAGATCTATATCCCAAAAAGAGATAGCAGTTGATATTTGTTAAAATGTTTGGGTATTGAATCACTATGCTTAGAGTAACAGTCCTATACCTGAAAGGAATTTACCAATACTATCAAGTGCCTCATCCATTGGGTGGGAGTCATATAAAACATAATTCAGATGAAATTGAAATTATCACCATAGTGCTTTGCTACCATGAGATTTGTCAGTATATTAAAACAATACTCCTTAGTGAATCCTGAGCATATAACCATAAACATGCAATTTGTGTTCAAGCATTTGATTAACTCATTAAGTCAAAGAAAGAGAACAAATTACACTTTCAACTACACCATTGAAACTGAATGAACAAACCCTTGATAAATCCATTCATAATCCATGGCCCATACATAGGAGAGAAAAATGTCTTAATTTTTTTAGATTTCTTTCGATATCAATAATTACAAAAGCATAGTATACTTATTTCATACTATTCCCAACCCAACATGATTTCCTACATAATACCTTCAAAATCCTACATTACCACTAACTGTACCTATTCTAAGCCTTTAGGCCCAAAAAAAACAACCCTTAACAATGAGCCATCAAATCTCCTTTATAGGACAAGAGAGCAACAAAGCAATAGGCTACATTGTTCATTTCAAAATTGAATTTCATTTAGAATGAAATTCAAATTGAAATTCATCATCATTAGAAAAAACCATAATCAGTTCGAGGAATCAAAACAATTATACCATTGTAACCAACTAGAGCTAAAGACAAAAGAGTGTGGCAGGAATGTGTACGTCCACATCAACACACCACCCAAAAGTAACACACCCAGCAACTACAACTACTTGCAAGACACACGGCCCCAGTAGAGGCAACCGCTCCTAGTCCTCGCTTCAGTAAGAAGCGAGACCAACTTCCTTTTATCCGCTTTAACACATGATCTGGTAGTGTGGCACAATGTCATCATAGTTATTGAGGCAACTGTGAGGGGCTCTTCATTGACCCCCAACAGCTCGGTCATGGATGCCAAGTAACGTTGGTAGTCCTAGTCAGTTTTGGACCCATCACCATTAGAACCAGAAGATACCACCAATGGGGACTTGGAGCTCCCTATCCCTTTAAAATTAGCATCATGGACAACCTCAAGCTTTCTAAGGATAGGTTGTACCCCATCAGGCTATAAATTTCTCACCCTAAGTCTAGTCCTTCTGCGCATAGCCGAATGGTCCATTGAAAAGAACACCTCACAAAATATAGGAGAGACTCGACCACCTACAAACAAGACAACTCAAAATGTGATGATAATAGTAGATAACACAATGAGCATTTATAGAGGTAATTGGTGTGAGAATATTAATTGCTTGAATGCAACATGAGCATTCGAGCATTTTAGTGGCTGATGTAGCCACCACAAATTATTCCTGGCTTGCAAAGGCATGGCGTACAACCCATAATTGCATTTATCAAGAGAATAGTGTTCACACATAGGAAAATCAGATGAGGATCCACTGAAAAAACCCGCGCCCTTAATGAGAACAACTTGCAGAGAGCAAGAACTCCCAACGTGCATGAACAAGAACCCAAGAAAAATTGAACCGTTAATGCGGATCGAACATGGCAAGTCGGACGACTCAGATTGAGTCAACAATTGTTTGAAAATCCACATCAGTGCCTTGGGAGAACTATGCCCAATCACAACCCAATAAAACAAGAGGTTGCAACTAGACAACGGGTCCCTCCTAGCCCTATCACTTCAACAACCAGGTCATGTGTTGCCTCTTTGCAGACCTCACAGTACCCTCAAGGGCCTTTAATTTGATCGTGAGAGATCTACAAGGAAGGATGATCATTGATATCCCTCATTAATACCACATGGGTAGTAAATTTTGAGTCCCACCACAATCATTGTACGGTCCACATGATTTTTTTATCCTTTGTTGAAGAAACTATTACAATATATTTCTTATTTATGTACTTATTTTCCATACATGTTTACAAAAGTTTGAAATCATTAATAATATTAATTTTGGGAAGACATTAAAAGACTGTTGATTGTAAAAATATGCATCCTAAGGTGAAAATTCAAACAATGGAAGCAAGGACTATAACACATAAATTTCTATGTAGTATCCAATTCAAAGAATCATGTTACCCTCTACCTTGAATTTTTTAGTATAAAAAGCTAAGGAAATGCTATAAATAAGATAATAAGTTGACTATTAGCATATACCAATTTTTATAGAGATGTAGATTGTTGGATGTTGTGGTTGTGTTGCTCATGATATGTGGTTGTCATTGATGTCAACACTATTAGCATTAATGTATTAAAGGTTGTATATGTCGAGGATATTGAGAAAATTAGAATAAATATGTTGCAGATAGTTTATGAAGTTGTGAAGATCATAGTGGTGAAAATTTTTATACATTGGTATTCTAAAGTCATGTATTAAAGGGTTTGTTGCTGAGCCTATCTAGTATATCCTCTAGAAGTTTCAAAGGTGTGCATCAAGATTGGAGTGAGTTATGAGTTTTTGTGTTCCTAAAATTATTTTGTCGCTATAGTTGGTGTTTCTGAAAGAAAAGAATGTGATTCTAGTGAATTGAATTGTTGTGTATGCACTTGAGATGTTCATTGATGTTTCTTGATCTCACACTCTATCATTGTGGCACATCCACATTGATCAGTGTGCTCGTGATCAAATATTTTTCCTTTGCATGTTCGAGTTCTCATGTTCTTGGGTGAAATGATGGTGGTAGCATATTGTAGATCCTTGTGGATTAATTTTTGAATGCTTGGAATGTTTGAGGATGTTTCTTTAGGTCTTCATTATGTTGTGACCGATTTAGGTTGGTGCGCATTGAGATTTGTTCATGAATTGGGCCGACAGTTTGTGTTCATCTATTATTTATTTTTGGCCAACAGAGTTGTTAATGTAAATTCATGAAGTGGATATATAAGACCGATTATTTTATTCATCTAGAGATAATGTATGTGAAGTGTATGCGAGATATGTGTGAATAAATATTAGATCATCCGAATGCAAAGCAAAGTGTGAAGAAGTTTAGGAAAATTATGAAGAAGTATTTATGTGCCTAACTGAAACTGTCATCAGGATTTTGAAGAAGCTAATTTCTTAGTTCAACCTCATCAGATGGATTTAATTTGATAATATTATGTAAGGAAGCAAGCCTTCCCTTTGAGCAGTGAGCTCTAGGTAGTGTTCTTGAATGCATGTGCATTCCTTATTCATTTCTTTTATACTTTTAACAGGGTATAAATTATGGATTAACCTCCACCGTGGTTTTTCCCCTAATAGGGTTTGTACACAGAAATATTGGTGTTATGTGTGTTTTGGATGTGTTGTTGATTCATGCTTTCACCGTTAATTATCAGATCTGAGATTAAAGGTTAATAAGGTTAAATAATTTTCAATTTTGTAACAACTGATTCACCCTCCTCTCAGTTTTTTATCCTTGTTTTCCAACATAGATATCTTCCATTTCAAAACACACAAAATAATATTTAGTAGATAATCAACCATATTTCATTTGTATAGTGACTAAATATTATCCCTATAGGAAACAAGTAGAATATATAAATAAAACTAACAAAGCCACAAATACCCCTATTTTGTAGTTTGGTGTGCATTCCTTCCTCTCCCTAATCTTCTCTGATTATTTTGAAAAGACCAAGTGTTGTAACTAAACTATGGTTCATTCTATGTGCATGTAATTTTGATCTTCATATAAAAAATTAAAAAAATATTAATCTACTCTTGTCGAAACACAAACAACACTCAGATTTAGTATAAGAGTCAACCAATCATAAGGAAAACATAATATGAAGATTAATTTTCTCAAATCTTGTGGTTGTAGATGCCCTTTTTAAATCTATGCAAAATGTCGGAGGATAGACAAAGCTCATGAACTATTTGAAACAATGCCTTGAATAATTGTAATCTCATGGAATACACTCTAATTAGAAAAGTCTCATCACTACCCTCATAACAATCTGTCAATTTGTTTTAGTGTCTATTGTGTTATACCCAATTTGGGACATGGGGTATAATAAAATAGACAGTAAAATAAATTGAGAGATTATAATTCTTTGAGACATTTTGTCAAATAGTTCACAAGATTTTTCTATCCTTCCACATTCTATATAAATTTTAAAAGGGCATCTACAACCACAAAATTTGAAAAAAATCATCTTCATATTATGCTTTGATGGATGTCTATACCTTGTTCCAAATCTCCCATATTAAGGAAACCAATAAGGATTTTGGTGAAGGTTGTGGAATTTTTCTTTGCATCTACCAATTACATTTGTTTGAAAGTTTCTAAAACCTTTTCAAAAAATCCATCATTTGTATATTCTAGAATCATTATAGTACACAATTTCACATTTATTTGGCTTTGCATCTACCAATTGTATTTTCTTGAATTTCCCTACAATATTTTCAATGTAGATCTCTTTTGTGGCTATCTTATAGTCCTTGTAGTCCACATCACTTTGTTTTTTGAAGAAACTATTACCATATATTTCTTATTTTGCATACATGTTGATAAGTTTGATATTACAATTAATAGTATTAATTTTGGCAAGACATTAAAAGATTTTGTTGATTTTAAAAATATATGCATCGACCCAATGTAAAAATGGCAACAATGGAAGCAATGATTGTAACACATAAATTTTTATGTAGTATCCAATTCAAAGGATCATGTTATAATTTAGGGTTATGATTGGGTATTTAGTTAGGGTTAGGATTTAGTGTTCAGGTTAGTGTTAGGTTTAGAGTTATGGTTAGGGTTAGGAAAAATAATGTTAGGACTAGGGTTAGATTAGGGTTTATGTTTTTATAGTATTTCAACTAATAATTTATATAGGGAGGTATGGTTGTTCAAGGAAAGGAGCACCATAGGGATGCAACCAGGTTGCACCGACAGTCCAAAGACGAACACCAAATGGAAAGGGTGTTCCGGTACTCTTTCTTCCAGGAGTGAAAAGAAGTAGCTCCCACCTCGAGTCCCATAGTGTCTTAGTTGTTCATCATAGTCTTAGGAGTGAGGAAGTCTTGTTTTGTCTTGGCTATGAAGTGAGGGGTTTTGTGGTGAACCCAACATCCCAAACCCTATGAATACAGTTACAGGGCCAACATGGGTTAGTTCCCAGACATGTCATCAAGGGAGCTAGATGTTGGAATGATTTTTTAGTGACCTATGATCATCCATCAGTTGATCCTGACCATTCCCCACAATCCTGACTATTATGAATGAACATGATTTCTGATGGTGGCCACTTCCTTTTAGCTTATAAGGTAGTTTAAAAGGAATATACTTATCTTTGATGTGGTTAATGAAGCCTTGACATAGTCTATAAGATTCCAAATTTAATTCTTAAAGGTCTACTTCTGATTCCAAGTGAAAATCTAAGTTAACCTAGACATCACTATCCATATTTGTAAACTATTGTGTTACACATGGATAAATTATTTCTAAGATATCTTAAGCAAATACAATAGATTTAGAAATAAATAGTGAGGTGTCTTATTAAACTATGCCAAATCCTCACTTTATCACAATAATTGCAAAAGATAAATCGACTTGGTTATTTTTTATATATAAATTGGGAAACCAAGGTCCTAACCCTATTACATAGCAAGCCTGAAGGATATGAAAAGAAAAACCAAAAAATAACTAATTATAAATAATTAATAGAAGAAAAAAGAAAAATAGAACATAAATAACTAACAAACAACAAGAAAAAACTACAAGTTGTAGCATGTATTTTGGGGAGTCACATATCCCCAATCTTCAAAAAGGAAAGAAAAAATATCATCCTTAGGGTATTTCTTTCTATCCTTCTTTAAAACAAGACTATCAAGATTACCCTTCAACCTTATTTTCTATAACTCCCACACAAAATTCTAGAGTAAATGCATAGAAGTAACCTATGGATCACCTTATTACTAAATTTAAGCACATTATTGACTCTTTCCTCCAAGGTTTCTAGAATTTTCTCCAAACAATTAAGAGAATTGGTGTTATGGCCGCATTGAGAACATAAATGCACAAGATCAAAATTATTGTCCACCTTAATTCCTTTACCCTTGAAATCATCCATGGCCACCATATAATTTATAGCGACTAAATTCACATCATTTTCATCCTCTCAATCATCCCCTATGTTAGAATACTTAGTGTCATAAAGAACATTCATTTCTGAAAAAAGGTTGACATCAAAATCATTGGAAAGAGAAACATCTTCCTCTTACATGAAGTCTTGAGAGTGCCTGAACTCTTTGTTCCCACTATTGATGCAGTCATCGTCCTTGTGATCAACAAAGCCTTTGTTGTTAATTAGAAACAACTAATTCTACATTGGGTGTAGTGCTAGGGGTAGTAGAAATTATGGCCACCAACCTATTAGATCTTCTTACAAGGTTCCCCTTTAAAGGTTTTCCTATAGCAATCTTATTATCAATAGTAGAAACAATAAGAACCTTAGTCATTGTTGCCCACAAGTGAGGACTAAAATTTAGAGTTTTTAATCTTAGTCCTGGAGATTTCAACATCACTAGGAATTTCCACATGGATATGAGAGGCAACTTTCAATAGAGAACCAATGGAAAAAAGATTAGGGCAACCTAAGTCATCATAATCAGCCACAACTTTACGAAGCTCAAGATTTCCCTCCACCACTTTACTAGGCACATCATAAAATGTAATTTTTTGCTTGACAAGGAATGAGGAATGTTTGATAGGTTTTCTCTTACCCTTAGGAGGAGAGGGATCATGCAAATCACTAAGATTCCCACCTTTAGCTTTGATAAGAATAGGGGTAGGGAATAGATTAGACTTTGAAATAAGAGAGCTAACAGAATTCTAAGAGAACATAGAAAGGTGGACTTATGGAGTCTAAAAATTAACCCCTCATGTAAAGGCATAAAAAATTTATCCCATAAGACCTCCTTACCTAAACACTTCAGAGAACTTAGGACGAAATAAGGAAAACAAGGAATCTTATTATGTTTAATATGGTCATGCGAGAAATGGTAATGAAAAACAGATTTAAAACTACCTCAACACTGAAGTACTTAATTGGCACACTACTAAACTCATCATTCAGAACCATTCTATAATTCGATGAGTTCTCCCCTTTTCAAAATTTGGTTGATGGTTTTCATGTCCATCATTTCCCCCTATTAATGACCTTCCTACCTTCAATATTCAACCTAGTAGCAACTTTGATGGTTTTCTTTGAAACAAGAAATCTAACACCGCCCACAATAATGTTTTTATCCTTTTATGAAGCAGAAAATTATTTTGAAAGGACTTGACCAGAGCAACATAGGGACTCAAAGTAGGGAGAAATTCTACCCTCTTTAAAAATGTCATAGCATGGCATTATTTCTCACCTCCTTAGGGGATGTGAGTTTAGTGTGGCATCATATATCCCCTGTAGTATCTAAACCCTTGCAAAAAATATTAAACTAAGAAATATACATTTTGAACTTAGTAGGAAGAAAACACAAGCATTCACCTACGAGAATAGGCTTCACAAAAATTTGAGGCTTATTCACTATCATGCAAAAC
>CM021100.1:703954275-703990037 GCA_007115665.2 Sequoiadendron giganteum | reverse complement strand
TGAAACCATAAGTAGCATGTATGCCATTTCTTGTAAATTCAGAATATTTTATGGTTGCTTGCTAGGCGATTCGTGATTGTTTCCTGTCTCTGTTCTTGAAGAATTGATTGAATAGATTTGCTTTTAGAGCTTGTCTAGATAATTGCTAGGGTTTTTTGAATATTGAAGAATTTTATGTTAAAGCTAAAGGAGAAAATTGTAATTATTTGCTATCTGAAAATAAGCAAACCCTAGTTTGAATTATCATATGTAAAGTATAAATGGCACCCAAGGCCCGAAGTTCTGGTTCTGAAATGACTACCAGGTGTTTATCCCAAGATATTATTGATTTGTTACAACCCTCTACTAGCAAGAAGTAGGAGGGAAAGGTTTTGTTCTATGGGCCTTGAATCTTGGAAGGATTGATAGACAAGCAATGTGCAATTCAATATGCCGAGTTACCATAAATTGGGTGGCAGTTGTTCTCCAATTGGTTTGGGAACAGGAATTTGTTGGTTCCTTTGTGTAAACCCTAGAGGTTAGACCTGGGTAAATTGGTGGTTCCTAATGTTTATCTGGATGTAGATCTTTTAAAGGACATTGCTGCTAGATATGACCTTGTGGCCCGAATTGTCAGAACACATGCTGGTGTGCAAATGATTAAGATAACCAAAGAAGAAATTGCTGAGATTTTCAAATTGCACAATTGGAGTCAGGATATGGTTCCTGTCGACTTGGAGGTTTTCAGACAAGAATATAGAAATACTAGGGGTTTGTTCAGAACATCCTTTTTAATACGTCATTTGGCAGTCTCAGGAAGAGGAAAAAATCAGAAGAAGGTAGTAACTGGCAGGAATGAGCCTGAACCTTCTCCTGTGGGCTATTTCGCCAGTTATTTCAAGAAGACTGTTTGTGCTTTATGTCAAGTTCTGTGAGTTAGCTTAAAGAAAACCTTGCCTACCGATATTATGTATATGGTAGTAAATCTTCAGCACGCAAGTTTTAATGTAATATATGATTTTGCCACTTATTTGGCAGAGAATATGCACACGAGTCTGGTAGCCCTAAAGGAGGGGAAGAATTGGGTTGGATTCAAATGGTATTCCTTGTTAATCCACATGTTTCTGTATAGGGGTCAGGCTGTGTTCGAAAAAGATATGAAATTAAAGAAGAAGGAAGGAAACATTGAAATGTTTGTCCAATATTGGACTAGGATTGTTGACATGCATGATCATGAGTTTGATTATGTAACTTTCCATAATGTCTTTGGATCTAAATTAAGGGAGGCTTTGGTTCGTGACCCCCCAAGGATCCCAAAAGAAATTCATGACTTCTTGAGGCCAATGGAGAGAAGGCCTGAATTGAACATAATGCACAATTGGGGAGACATTATCCCCTATCCTAATACCACAGTTTTCAAGGTTTTTGGCACTAATGTCAATCCAAAGGTTCTACCAAGGGAGGTGCCCCTTAGACTTGGATTTTTGGAAATCATGAGGTAGTTGGGGGGCGCTCAGGAAGTACACTTGCCAGCTGAACAAAAGAAAGATTCTTTCTTCCTTGAATATACAACATTTGCTGATTTTGTTATGGCAAAGAGAGGATGGAAGGAGTTGCATCAATTACTTGGGCCTTATAGGCTAAGGACTGTGCGCCCCAAGAATCATGATCTTGAGGGTTTTATCTCTCAAATGAATGCAAAACATCAGACAGGAGCTTTTGTCCACAACCTCTACTTTCCTGAGGACATCATCATGAATATTTTTGATTTGGAATTACAAGATGATAGAAGGCACTATACATTGCCTACTCTAAAATGGTAAAAAGTAAGCAGGAGAAAATACCTAGTTTCAATCTCATACCTAATGCTAAAGATGAGTTTAGCAGGGCAATGTATGCTATTGATAATTTTGAGAGCTTGGTTGGGGTTTTGAAAGATGAAAGGGTTGTGGAAGAAAGGGGAAAATCACAAACCATTAAGGAGTACCCTGAGGTAAAGGAAGAGGAGAGGCCTACTTATCAGCCCCAAAATAAGATAAAGGTTTTTTCTAGAAGAAAGGGAAGTAGGGCTGAAGATGTTGCTAAAAATATTGCACCATCTTCTTCAAGGCAGTTAGTACCAAATGTTGTTGATTTGGATTCTCCTCCATGTTTTTCTGAACAGGCTTGCCCACCATCACCAAAGAGGCAGAGGGTTGAAAGGGTAAAGATTGTTGATTGTGATGGTGATGAGGATGATGAAATTATTGTCACTCTAGATGAAATGCATCTTGAGATGCCATTGGACCCAGTTGACATTGCAACAGGTTCAGGTACAGTTTCTTTTAGGTCAGGAAAAGATGAAATCAAAGGAATAACAAGCAATGATGACTTGAGAATAGAAGCTTGCAGAGAGTTCATGATGGATGACTCTTATTCAAACCAGTGCTTTTAAAGATTTTGTGTGGAGAGCACATACTGCATTATATGCTGACAAGGTGGCACATGAGAGAAGTTTGCATCTAGAGCTCCCAAAGAAGGTAATTCAAGCTAAGGTCAGGGAACAGATGAGAGAAAGATTCAAATCAATAACACCAGAGCAGGGCTTGGAATTGGTACAAAAAAGTGGACTATTGCTACTCCCAGAATGGGATATAGCTGATGTTGTGGTGTTTGACACAATAAGAAGGGATAATAAGCCACTTCTTGCTACTGCAGAGGAGGCTACATTGGCACTCAAGGGACCGACCTTTAGTGAGGAATGGGATGCATTGGCAATCTGGTCCCTATCTACTGGCTCTAGAAGCCAATTGTTGCAAAACCTTCTAACTTCAGTGGTCACTTGGTTGTGAGGAGAGTTGCTGACACCCTAGTATTGGAAGTTGTTGATATGGTCATGAATGTTGCCAAATTCACCAGAGCAACTGTTGAAGATTTGACCAAGGAGCGGGATACTTTGAGAGGCCAATATAATGACATTATTATTGAATATAATAAGAGTCAACAAAAGGTAGCGGAGTTAGAAACTGAATTGGCTTTATTGAGGCAACAAATGGATACCATGAGATCTCAAAAGCAAGCCAATTCTAGCCACACTGTTCCCAACCCACCAGTAGAGCAGTCTCAACCTCCTACACAAGCACTGTCTTTTGCTATTGTTCCATATAATATGGGACAAGTGCCTATCGCTATTGAGAGGGCTACTAGCCCTGGAGGGGGAATTTCTAGGGAGAAACTGATTCATCAGGTTGAAGAATATAAGGAGATGGTAAAGCAAATCCGAGATGCAATAGGGAGAAACAATGCAATGATAGTGGACACTGTTTTGAAACATTTAAACAGAATAGTCTAGAGTAAGCTAAACGGTGTTCATGCAAATTATGTCCTAATGTTGCAAGCACTAAAAATGTTTCCAAGGGATAAAGAATTGGCCATCTCATTGCTAAACAAATGGAGCCCTAGAATGCAGAAGTTGAGATTCATGGCAGTAGGGGCAAAATAGCATGGTGATAAATATCCTACTGTTATTGCAACATATCAATTGGTCAAGGGAATTGTTGAGCAGAAGTTTCAGGGATTTACCACCCTAATGGAATCCAAGATTAAATTGCTGAAAGATGTGTATGATGGAAAGGACTTGACCCCATTGCCTCATATTTAACATAGTTAGGATGAAGTCAAACCCCTATAGGTTTGGAAAGAGAAAATGAACAATATAATGATGTCTCAAACACATGAGATATGCAAAAAAGTTGGCATCCACATGCTAGAGAATACATTGGAAAAGTTGTATTTTGTTATAAGTTTCTTAGAGAGCTTTGATAAAAGGGCCACATCGATAATGGTAAAGTATGCTCCCTATCAAAACAAGGTTGATTAGGTTGTGGCTTTCCAGTGGCCTTTCGGGGAGGAGTTTGAATTATGGAAAAAGGTGTTCACTGATGAACTGGAATTATGAGTGTTATAGTCAAGAATTGCAACTTGGTCATGTATAATACAGGTTTGGCCTTAGATATTATATTCTAAAATTGCATTCTCCTTTTGAATCCAAGTACAAGATGCTGAGGTGGAGTTAATACTATAATGGATAAGCATGCCTTCGATGTATGGGGAGCGGCCTTTGGAGCGATGTTTTCTTTCCTCCTTATCAACTAATGATGATCTTTGTCTTATGCTCTCCTCTCGCATAATAGAATTGTAACTGAATCAAGAGTTAGCGATCCAATTACAAATGGATATGTGTACTCTCTTACCCGTAAGCTTGTTGGCTCCCTTGTTTTATAAAAGGGAATTCTGGGCCAAGAGAGTGGTCAGTTGAAATATCCAAGATATGAGAAATAAGAGTCTAGTAATATAGAGAGTATGAATTGTAAGTCCAGGTTTTAAAAATTTTTGAGTTAGATTGGAGAACTTTGTTAATCATGGGGTTTTTGAGCATGTTTGTATCAAACTCGTGAAAATTTGGAGTTTATTTTGTCTCCTATTGTGTTATGTTACATGGATTATTAATGAAATATCGATCAAAGATGATTTTCATTTGTTATTTACTGTGAATTATGTTTAACTACAGCTCTGGATCAAAGGATCGATTAAATGCTTCAGTTAACTAGTAAATTCATGCAATATAACAAAGAGGATTCATAAAGGAGTAATAAACTTAGGTATGGATATATGGGTTTTAATGTAATTCATAATAGATCATAAGTGTTCAAAATGAAATTTACCCTATAGTTCAGTTTTCTCTTTTGACTCCTTGCGCTGGGATATGGCACTGGAATTCTGATTACATTTTATTGTCGTATGTTTTGTGTTATGGCATCCTGATATTTTACTCAAACATTTCCTATCAATTTACTTTATGTGAAGTTTGCGATTCTCTGTTAAATGGACATGAGTCTTTTTTAAGGAATAGCCAATTTCTTGAAGGATTTGATCCTTTAACATTAATTGGGGATCTATCTATTGCTTACATGTGTGCAAATTAAATGAATTGTTTAAATGTTGTATGTTAAGAGCACATGTTAGGGAATACCCTCCTGGATTTTACAGAGTCTGAAGTGTAGGAGAATTAGCCTTATTGCTATTCTCGTAAAGTTGGCCATACTATTCCTAGTCTTTTATTATTGAATGTGGGGAGTTCATAGGAGCTTCTAGGAAACACGTGTGGGTTGCAGTAAAAAAATGCCAATAGGTTCAATTGACAACATGATCTATTGAGTAATTACAAAGAATTCATAATTTGAAATTCTAGATTTTGACAACATGATCTATTGACAAGTAGGAAGTATTTTTCACATTGTGTCAAATTTTGATATTGTTATCAGGATTCAATTATGTAGTTTTACAAGTCAAACTCATTGACCCATGTTTCATGAGTAGTGTTTCACAAGAACCCATCTCTCATGATAATGAATGGTCCACTTAGCACTCATTGCGTCTAAATGATTCTCAAAGCGATGAAGCACTAGGCCTTCCTAGGAGGTCACCCATCCCAATATTACATGATCCATGATTTTATTAATAATTGATCATTTTGGATTTTGACAAACTTGACACACAAATGACAATTTGACAATGAACTTAATGTATCACAATTAAGTTTCAAATTGAGTAACACAATAGAAACTAAAACAAATTGAGAGATTGTTATGAGGGTAGTGATGCAACTTTTCTAATTAGAGTGTATTCCATGAGATTACAATTCTTTGAGATATTTTGTCAAATAGTTCACAAGATTTGTCTATCCTCCCACATTTTACATAGATTTGAAAATGGAGTGTACAACCACAACATTTGAGAAAATTCATCTTCATATTATGCTTTGATGGATGTCTATACCTTGTTCCAAATCTCCCATATTAAGGAAATCGACAAGGATTTTGGTGAAGGTTGTGAAATTTGTCTATGCATCTACCAATTGCATTTGATTGAAAGTTTCTAAAACCTTTTAAAAAAATCCATTATGTATATTCTACAATCATTATAGTCCACAATTTCACATTTATTTGGTTTTGCATCTACCAATTGTATTTGCTTGAATTTTCCTACCGAATTTTCAATGTAGATCCATTTTGTGTATATCTTAATTACAATCTGTTGGTGTTTTTTCCCACATAGGATTTTCAATTCTGCAAGAGGTAGCCAACCTCCATTATAAATAACTGCAAAGGCTAGTGGCCAACTAACAAGATTCAGTCAAAGACTGACATCTTCTACACTTTTGGCTCTGTGAAACCAAGGTGGGTAAACCCAAGCGTGTTCATAAGAATGTTTCATGATTGGTAAGAACACTTCTTACAAATGCAGTCCCCACTAACACTAACAAACAGTCATTACCCTGTTTGTGGCAAAACCAAAGAATAATAACAGATATCCCAAAGCAAGGAGACTGAAAATTATCATAAGATCTATATCCCAAAAAGAGATAGCAGTTGATATTTGTTAAAATGTTTGGGTATTGAATCACTATGCTTAGAGTAACAGTCCTATACCTGAAAGGAATTTACCAATACTATCAAGTGCCTCATCCATTGGGTGGGAGTCATATAAAACATAATTCAGATGAAATTGAAATTATCACCATAGTGCTTTGCTACCATGAGATTTGTCAGTATATTAAAACAATACTCCTTAGTGAATCCTGAGCATATAACCATAAACATGCAATTTGTGTTCAAGCATTTGATTAACTCATTAAGTCAAAGAAAGAGAACAAATTACACTTTCAACTACACCATTGAAACTGAATGAACAAACCCTTGATAAATCCATTCATAATCCATGGCCCATACATAGGAGAGAAAAATGTCTTAATTTTTTTAGATTTCTTTCGATATCAATAATTACAAAAGCATAGTATACTTATTTCATACTATTCCCAACCCAACATGATTTCCTACATAATACCTTCAAAATCCTACATTACCACTAACTGTACCTATTCTAAGCCTTTAGGCCCAAAAAAAACAACCCTTAACAATGAGCCATCAAATCTCCTTTATAGGACAAGAGAGCAACAAAGCAATAGGCTACATTGTTCATTTCAAAATTGAATTTCATTTAGAATGAAATTCAAATTGAAATTCATCATCATTAGAAAAAACCATAATCAGTTCGAGGAATCAAAACAATTATACCATTGTAACCAACTAGAGCTAAAGACAAAAGAGTGTGGCAGGAATGTGTACGTCCACATCAACACACCACCCAAAAGTAACACACCCAGCAACTACAACTACTTGCAAGACACACGGCCCCAGTAGAGGCAACCGCTCCTAGTCCTCGCTTCAGTAAGAAGCGAGACCAACTTCCTTTTATCCGCTTTAACACATGATCTGGTAGTGTGGCACAATGTCATCATAGTTATTGAGGCAACTGTGAGGGGCTCTTCATTGACCCCCAACAGCTCGGTCATGGATGCCAAGTAACGTTGGTAGTCCTAGTCAGTTTTGGACCCATCACCATTAGAACCAGAAGATACCACCAATGGGGACTTGGAGCTCCCTATCCCTTTAAAATTAGCATCATGGACAACCTCAAGCTTTCTAAGGATAGGTTGTACCCCATCAGGCTATAAATTTCTCACCCTAAGTCTAGTCCTTCTGCGCATAGCCGAATGGTCCATTGAAAAGAACACCTCACAAAATATAGGAGAGACTCGACCACCTACAAACAAGACAACTCAAAATGTGATGATAATAGTAGATAACACAATGAGCATTTATAGAGGTAATTGGTGTGAGAATATTAATTGCTTGAATGCAACATGAGCATTCGAGCATTTTAGTGGCTGATGTAGCCACCACAAATTATTCCTGGCTTGCAAAGGCATGGCGTACAACCCATAATTGCATTTATCAAGAGAATAGTGTTCACACATAGGAAAATCAGATGAGGATCCACTGAAAAAACCCGCGCCCTTAATGAGAACAACTTGCAGAGAGCAAGAACTCCCAACGTGCATGAACAAGAACCCAAGAAAAATTGAACCGTTAATGCGGATCGAACATGGCAAGTCGGACGACTCAGATTGAGTCAACAATTGTTTGAAAATCCACATCAGTGCCTTGGGAGAACTATGCCCAATCACAACCCAATAAAACAAGAGGTTGCAACTAGACAACGGGTCCCTCCTAGCCCTATCACTTCAACAACCAGGTCATGTGTTGCCTCTTTGCAGACCTCACAGTACCCTCAAGGGCCTTTAATTTGATCGTGAGAGATCTACAAGGAAGGATGATCATTGATATCCCTCATTAATACCACATGGGTAGTAAATTTTGAGTCCCACCACAATCATTGTACGGTCCACATGATTTTTTTATCCTTTGTTGAAGAAACTATTACAATATATTTCTTATTTATGTACTTATTTTCCATACATGTTTACAAAAGTTTGAAATCATTAATAATATTAATTTTGGGAAGACATTAAAAGACTGTTGATTGTAAAAATATGCATCCTAAGGTGAAAATTCAAACAATGGAAGCAAGGACTATAACACATAAATTTCTATGTAGTATCCAATTCAAAGAATCATGTTACCCTCTACCTTGAATTTTTTAGTATAAAAAGCTAAGGAAATGCTATAAATAAGATAATAAGTTGACTATTAGCATATACCAATTTTTATAGAGATGTAGATTGTTGGATGTTGTGGTTGTGTTGCTCATGATATGTGGTTGTCATTGATGTCAACACTATTAGCATTAATGTATTAAAGGTTGTATATGTCGAGGATATTGAGAAAATTAGAATAAATATGTTGCAGATAGTTTATGAAGTTGTGAAGATCATAGTGGTGAAAATTTTTATACATTGGTATTCTAAAGTCATGTATTAAAGGGTTTGTTGCTGAGCCTATCTAGTATATCCTCTAGAAGTTTCAAAGGTGTGCATCAAGATTGGAGTGAGTTATGAGTTTTTGTGTTCCTAAAATTATTTTGTCGCTATAGTTGGTGTTTCTGAAAGAAAAGAATGTGATTCTAGTGAATTGAATTGTTGTGTATGCACTTGAGATGTTCATTGATGTTTCTTGATCTCACACTCTATCATTGTGGCACATCCACATTGATCAGTGTGCTCGTGATCAAATATTTTTCCTTTGCATGTTCGAGTTCTCATGTTCTTGGGTGAAATGATGGTGGTAGCATATTGTAGATCCTTGTGGATTAATTTTTGAATGCTTGGAATGTTTGAGGATGTTTCTTTAGGTCTTCATTATGTTGTGACCGATTTAGGTTGGTGCGCATTGAGATTTGTTCATGAATTGGGCCGACAGTTTGTGTTCATCTATTATTTATTTTTGGCCAACAGAGTTGTTAATGTAAATTCATGAAGTGGATATATAAGACCGATTATTTTATTCATCTAGAGATAATGTATGTGAAGTGTATGCGAGATATGTGTGAATAAATATTAGATCATCCGAATGCAAAGCAAAGTGTGAAGAAGTTTAGGAAAATTATGAAGAAGTATTTATGTGCCTAACTGAAACTGTCATCAGGATTTTGAAGAAGCTAATTTCTTAGTTCAACCTCATCAGATGGATTTAATTTGATAATATTATGTAAGGAAGCAAGCCTTCCCTTTGAGCAGTGAGCTCTAGGTAGTGTTCTTGAATGCATGTGCATTCCTTATTCATTTCTTTTATACTTTTAACAGGGTATAAATTATGGATTAACCTCCACCGTGGTTTTTCCCCTAATAGGGTTTGTACACAGAAATATTGGTGTTATGTGTGTTTTGGATGTGTTGTTGATTCATGCTTTCACCGTTAATTATCAGATCTGAGATTAAAGGTTAATAAGGTTAAATAATTTTCAATTTTGTAACAACTGATTCACCCTCCTCTCAGTTTTTTATCCTTGTTTTCCAACATAGATATCTTCCATTTCAAAACACACAAAATAATATTTAGTAGATAATCAACCATATTTCATTTGTATAGTGACTAAATATTATCCCTATAGGAAACAAGTAGAATATATAAATAAAACTAACAAAGCCACAAATACCCCTATTTTGTAGTTTGGTGTGCATTCCTTCCTCTCCCTAATCTTCTCTGATTATTTTGAAAAGACCAAGTGTTGTAACTAAACTATGGTTCATTCTATGTGCATGTAATTTTGATCTTCATATAAAAAATTAAAAAAATATTAATCTACTCTTGTCGAAACACAAACAACACTCAGATTTAGTATAAGAGTCAACCAATCATAAGGAAAACATAATATGAAGATTAATTTTCTCAAATCTTGTGGTTGTAGATGCCCTTTTTAAATCTATGCAAAATGTCGGAGGATAGACAAAGCTCATGAACTATTTGAAACAATGCCTTGAATAATTGTAATCTCATGGAATACACTCTAATTAGAAAAGTCTCATCACTACCCTCATAACAATCTGTCAATTTGTTTTAGTGTCTATTGTGTTATACCCAATTTGGGACATGGGGTATAATAAAATAGACAGTAAAATAAATTGAGAGATTATAATTCTTTGAGACATTTTGTCAAATAGTTCACAAGATTTTTCTATCCTTCCACATTCTATATAAATTTTAAAAGGGCATCTACAACCACAAAATTTGAAAAAAATCATCTTCATATTATGCTTTGATGGATGTCTATACCTTGTTCCAAATCTCCCATATTAAGGAAACCAATAAGGATTTTGGTGAAGGTTGTGGAATTTTTCTTTGCATCTACCAATTACATTTGTTTGAAAGTTTCTAAAACCTTTTCAAAAAATCCATCATTTGTATATTCTAGAATCATTATAGTACACAATTTCACATTTATTTGGCTTTGCATCTACCAATTGTATTTTCTTGAATTTCCCTACAATATTTTCAATGTAGATCTCTTTTGTGGCTATCTTATAGTCCTTGTAGTCCACATCACTTTGTTTTTTGAAGAAACTATTACCATATATTTCTTATTTTGCATACATGTTGATAAGTTTGATATTACAATTAATAGTATTAATTTTGGCAAGACATTAAAAGATTTTGTTGATTTTAAAAATATATGCATCGACCCAATGTAAAAATGGCAACAATGGAAGCAATGATTGTAACACATAAATTTTTATGTAGTATCCAATTCAAAGGATCATGTTATAATTTAGGGTTATGATTGGGTATTTAGTTAGGGTTAGGATTTAGTGTTCAGGTTAGTGTTAGGTTTAGAGTTATGGTTAGGGTTAGGAAAAATAATGTTAGGACTAGGGTTAGATTAGGGTTTATGTTTTTATAGTATTTCAACTAATAATTTATATAGGGAGGTATGGTTGTTCAAGGAAAGGAGCACCATAGGGATGCAACCAGGTTGCACCGACAGTCCAAAGACGAACACCAAATGGAAAGGGTGTTCCGGTACTCTTTCTTCCAGGAGTGAAAAGAAGTAGCTCCCACCTCGAGTCCCATAGTGTCTTAGTTGTTCATCATAGTCTTAGGAGTGAGGAAGTCTTGTTTTGTCTTGGCTATGAAGTGAGGGGTTTTGTGGTGAACCCAACATCCCAAACCCTATGAATACAGTTACAGGGCCAACATGGGTTAGTTCCCAGACATGTCATCAAGGGAGCTAGATGTTGGAATGATTTTTTAGTGACCTATGATCATCCATCAGTTGATCCTGACCATTCCCCACAATCCTGACTATTATGAATGAACATGATTTCTGATGGTGGCCACTTCCTTTTAGCTTATAAGGTAGTTTAAAAGGAATATACTTATCTTTGATGTGGTTAATGAAGCCTTGACATAGTCTATAAGATTCCAAATTTAATTCTTAAAGGTCTACTTCTGATTCCAAGTGAAAATCTAAGTTAACCTAGACATCACTATCCATATTTGTAAACTATTGTGTTACACATGGATAAATTATTTCTAAGATATCTTAAGCAAATACAATAGATTTAGAAATAAATAGTGAGGTGTCTTATTAAACTATGCCAAATCCTCACTTTATCACAATAATTGCAAAAGATAAATCGACTTGGTTATTTTTTATATATAAATTGGGAAACCAAGGTCCTAACCCTATTACATAGCAAGCCTGAAGGATATGAAAAGAAAAACCAAAAAATAACTAATTATAAATAATTAATAGAAGAAAAAAGAAAAATAGAACATAAATAACTAACAAACAACAAGAAAAAACTACAAGTTGTAGCATGTATTTTGGGGAGTCACATATCCCCAATCTTCAAAAAGGAAAGAAAAAATATCATCCTTAGGGTATTTCTTTCTATCCTTCTTTAAAACAAGACTATCAAGATTACCCTTCAACCTTATTTTCTATAACTCCCACACAAAATTCTAGAGTAAATGCATAGAAGTAACCTATGGATCACCTTATTACTAAATTTAAGCACATTATTGACTCTTTCCTCCAAGGTTTCTAGAATTTTCTCCAAACAATTAAGAGAATTGGTGTTATGGCCGCATTGAGAACATAAATGCACAAGATCAAAATTATTGTCCACCTTAATTCCTTTACCCTTGAAATCATCCATGGCCACCATATAATTTATAGCGACTAAATTCACATCATTTTCATCCTCTCAATCATCCCCTATGTTAGAATACTTAGTGTCATAAAGAACATTCATTTCTGAAAAAAGGTTGACATCAAAATCATTGGAAAGAGAAACATCTTCCTCTTACATGAAGTCTTGAGAGTGCCTGAACTCTTTGTTCCCACTATTGATGCAGTCATCGTCCTTGTGATCAACAAAGCCTTTGTTGTTAATTAGAAACAACTAATTCTACATTGGGTGTAGTGCTAGGGGTAGTAGAAATTATGGCCACCAACCTATTAGATCTTCTTACAAGGTTCCCCTTTAAAGGTTTTCCTATAGCAATCTTATTATCAATAGTAGAAACAATAAGAACCTTAGTCATTGTTGCCCACAAGTGAGGACTAAAATTTAGAGTTTTTAATCTTAGTCCTGGAGATTTCAACATCACTAGGAATTTCCACATGGATATGAGAGGCAACTTTCAATAGAGAACCAATGGAAAAAAGATTAGGGCAACCTAAGTCATCATAATCAGCCACAACTTTACGAAGCTCAAGATTTCCCTCCACCACTTTACTAGGCACATCATAAAATGTAATTTTTTGCTTGACAAGGAATGAGGAATGTTTGATAGGTTTTCTCTTACCCTTAGGAGGAGAGGGATCATGCAAATCACTAAGATTCCCACCTTTAGCTTTGATAAGAATAGGGGTAGGGAATAGATTAGACTTTGAAATAAGAGAGCTAACAGAATTCTAAGAGAACATAGAAAGGTGGACTTATGGAGTCTAAAAATTAACCCCTCATGTAAAGGCATAAAAAATTTATCCCATAAGACCTCCTTACCTAAACACTTCAGAGAACTTAGGACGAAATAAGGAAAACAAGGAATCTTATTATGTTTAATATGGTCATGCGAGAAATGGTAATGAAAAACAGATTTAAAACTACCTCAACACTGAAGTACTTAATTGGCACACTACTAAACTCATCATTCAGAACCATTCTATAATTCGATGAGTTCTCCCCTTTTCAAAATTTGGTTGATGGTTTTCATGTCCATCATTTCCCCCTATTAATGACCTTCCTACCTTCAATATTCAACCTAGTAGCAACTTTGATGGTTTTCTTTGAAACAAGAAATCTAACACCGCCCACAATAATGTTTTTATCCTTTTATGAAGCAGAAAATTATTTTGAAAGGACTTGACCAGAGCAACATAGGGACTCAAAGTAGGGAGAAATTCTACCCTCTTTAAAAATGTCATAGCATGGCATTATTTCTCACCTCCTTAGGGGATGTGAGTTTAGTGTGGCATCATATATCCCCTGTAGTATCTAAACCCTTGCAAAAAATATTAAACTAAGAAATATACATTTTGAACTTAGTAGGAAGAAAACACAAGCATTCACCTACGAGAATAGGCTTCACAAAAATTTGAGGCTTATTCACTATCATGCAAAACTAACCTGTTCATATGATCATACCATGGAGAAACCTCCCAACCATAAGTGACTTGATTGAAGTGACTATATCATTATTTTTAAGTAAATGCATATTTATGGAAGCTTGGGCATAATAATTAGAAGGACCAGAATTACCAATACTAACATTATCCAAGCAACCTGCAAGGGGTTCATAACAAGACTATTTAATGACATCAATTTGGTTGAAGGAAATAGAATCCATTAAAAAGCCATTCCTCAAACATAATCACAAGGGATAACAATACCCCTCTTGAGACAAAGCAATATGATACATAGAAACCAACAATTATCACTAGGGTAAAACTCAATACCCTTCCCCAAGCACCCATTAAATGAAAATTTCATTATTTTCATTATTAAGGTTATTGATAATACTTTGAGAAGTAAAGAAACTTCATATAGATTGATATGGCCCAATGATATTAAAAATATCATCTATGAAATCATATAATAATTCATTAATAGAAAAAGGAAAAGATAAAAGCCAACAACTAATTAAGCAAGGATCATATAGAGATGTCATATTAGGAAACCTCTAACAAATTCTATGGTGAAATGAGCCATAGTATTATTAAACTCACCTCAACAATAAAGTGTTAGAAATTTCAAATCTTCCTTTGACGACATACCCTTTAGGTTCCAATTCATAAGCTCATATGCATGCCCAAGTTTTTCCACTTGTTTAATCCATTTCCAAATGAGCAATTTTCCAAGCATGAAGAATGAAAGAATAAACCCAAAAACATGTATGATAGTAGAGGGAGTAGTTTATTTTGCATTGAATCTTCATTACAATTCAAAGTATCATGTATTCCTTCTCCCATAAAATTTTTTATGGGAGGAAGGGGAGAATATTTCTTGTATTAGACACATCTAGCCTATCACCATTTTTGTTAGAAGAAAAGAGTAAATGCCAATGCCAAATTCAACACCACTTCTCATAGTGACCCTTTGTTGGATAAGGAAACACCAATGTCAATATTCACTACTCTAATCAATGACTTCTATCCCTCTTTTTTTCCAAATATAGCTTGTAGTCCACCTCTATGACCACCCATCTCACTATCAATGTTGCCATCACTAGCCCAACTATTCAATGGTAATTTTTCTAATGACTCCTTTCTCACTCTTGGAGGACAAACGTGACATTATTTGGGATATTCAATGCTTAGATATTTTCTAGAATTTTTTAAGGTCAAATATATAGTGGCATAAAACTCAATGTTATAGGAAATCATTCTTATCCAAGCCCAATTGGTTCAATTCCTATGGACAGAAGGGGGTTGATCATAAGGAAGTGTTGAGATTCATAAGCATCTCTTTTACCTTTTAGGTTTCTCCTTCCTCTTTAAGGAAACATATCATTTCTAGAGCTGAGAAAAATTATCATATTAAATTATGAAGCTCCTTTCTTTAGCAAGGAGATTCCATGTGTGTTCAAAAATTCTTGTTTCACATGTTTCCATTACTCATGTTGCTAAGAACCTTGCAAATCCTCATATTTGAAGATTGAAAAAATCAAAAGGTATATTTTATGGCCTACCTTTAACTAAGGAAAATGGTTTCACAAAGTATCCTAGGAGTTTTATTATTTCCCTCATGACTATAATAGGCTTGGCTTACTTTATATTCACTACTCTAAATGGCACCATAACAAGCTTTGCTTGCTTTATAGTCACTACTCTCAATGGCGCCATAATTTTAAATTTAATTAACATACTCTAAAACCTAACTAAACCAGGTTGTAGCTCATCAAATTGGACAAGTGAAAGGTCAATACCAGTGCTGAGGAAGAGTTTGGAGGAGTGAAAACAAGGTCAATACGAGCACCGAGGATGAGGTTGAGGGCACTCAGGGAAAATCGACGACCAAGGGACAATGAGTACTATAAGTTTGGCCACCCCATTCTTGTAAAATGGTATAAGATAAGACAAAAAAAATAAAATAGCTTAGTCTTTCACATTTTTATAGTGATTACTAGAGGCACATAGACCAATTCTTCATAATAGAAGAATTTGATCATACTTTTCCAATGATGGCATTATGAGAAAACCTTAGGTTAAATGAATAATTCCTAGCTAATTTCTTGAAATCATGTCCAACCGTATAAGAGAAGACCGTTGCTATTAGTACTTGCATAACACGGGGAAAGGCTCTTTGGGCTCTTTCATCAATCTATGTATTGTTAAATTTTAACACCTAAAAGTGAGAATGAAGAATCTTTCCTAGGATGGTGGCCAATTATGCTTCTCAACACCTAGATTATAAAATCCTTGTCAATATCATTTCCATGATAATTAAACCTATTGCTTGAGATATAGTCATAGAGGTAAAAAAATTGGCTTTCTTGATAGTAGATACATTCTAGACAATTCAATCCTTGCATCGAAGATTGGTGAATGGGCCCAAAAAACTGCTCATGATGCCCTTACTATTAAGTTAAAAGTTTGACAAGGCATATGATTGCATCAAATGTCCTTTCATTTATAAAATTTTCAAATGGATTTATTTTCAACCCTAAATTATTATCACACATTCAAAATTACAAAATACCAGTTAATGAAGAACTTTCATTTGAAAGTGATGTCGTCATGACCTTTGAATGAAGAACCTTCATTCAAAAATGATGCCATGTCAAGACTTTCAAATCAAGGTATTTTATATTTTAAATATTTCATGTCCAAACTACTTTATAAAAGGAACCTTGGCATGAAGGACCTTCAAATGAAGACCTTAATTCAAAGGTCCTTCATTAGAAGATCCTATATATGAAGGTTCCTTTAATGCCATCCCATTATAACTCTTAGAGTTGTTAGAGATATTTTTGTTTTGAAGTAGAGATTGGACCATCAAATAGTGTCACCATGACTCTACCAAGATATCCATCAAATTCATAAACCCTAACTTAACAACCACAAATTCAGAAGAAAATTGCCCCTGTCAGCCCTAGGGCATCAATTCAATGCCAAGTTTCTTGCTTTAAAAGACCCCTAAATGCAATGAACCTCTACCATACCATGATGCACACCAATCCACTGAGTTACAGTTCCAAGACAGTGGGTGGATTAGTGGATGTCATTTCTATTTACCCCTCAAACCCTTACATAGGCAAAACAGGGCAGTCCCTATAAATCTGGTAAAGACATGCCACTCCAATCATCAAAATTATTTACCAGTTCCTTAATCTTCCTACTCAAATCATCAGGTAAGGCTTGAAAACCTTGCAGTGATTTTATAAAAACTTGCATAGGCCTTAATGATTGGGGCCTGTTGTCTGCATCAAATGTAGAGGCCTTATACATAACATCTAGGTCATTGGCCCTAGGGATCCACTTCTGAATTAAAGGAAAAACCAATTCCTGATCCCTACTAGATTTTCTTCTTGAATCTAAGAATAAAGAATATAAAGAATAAACTGATGGTAATCTACCATCAACTCCCTAATTCAAATGCCTAAAAATTATGTCTACAACTTCATTTTGCTTGGCAACTGCTCCCTTCTCACTTGATTTTAGAGCTACCTGTAGCTCTCTAATCTTATTAAGCATCTTCTATTTGGTGGGATCTACAGAGTACTCAACCTCCTCTTCAACTAGCTCTAATGAAGGACTAGGAGTAGGAGTTTGGATGGGGGACCCAAGAGTAGAAACAATTGGAGAAGTTGGAGGTACTGATCTTGATGTAGAACGTATGGCCAGGGTACTAGGAGCACTAGAAGATTGCCCCACATGTTTGCAATTCAACATATCTACCTCAGTTTGCAACTCAACATTCCTTTGCTACATTCTAATATACTCTGAAATAATGGTGTTATACTTCTCCATCAAACTTTTCTTCTCAGCTTCTTCTCTTTCAGCTATCTTTTGGGCCAATTTGGCCACATTTACAGTCAAGTTTGTAGCTTCTGTAGTTGAAGTTTCAGAAGCTCTTTTGCTTATTAACCCTCCCCTTAGGTTTGGACTAATATCAGTAACATAGGGCATGGGCCAACCTAAACTTAGGAAGTAATAAAGTTAGGCAAAATATTCAACTCAATTTATAAAAAGGGGCCTAGCCTAGACAAAACAATGAGACATAAGTCATTTTAATACCCACTCCAAAAAGGTAATGGCCAAATATATCTCACCCAAGGTTTTACATGGAACATTAGAATTTTTATGAAAGCCAAGGTAAAACTCAACCTTAGGTTCCTCCCAAACAATGTAACAAGCCACGACAAGGGAAAAACATAAATGAAATTCAAAGAACAAGATTTGAAACTCCATCAAATCCACCATGATGCACACCAATCCATTGAGTTATAGTTCCAAGATAGTGGGTGGATTGGTGGATGTCATTTCTATTTAGCCCTCAAACCCTTACATAGGCACAATAGGGCAGTCCCTATATTTGATTGTTTAATCCCACAAAACAATGATTGAGAACTTCAAAACAAATGAAAATGAAAGGGAAGACATATATTTATCTACACCAATGATCTCAGACCATTTCAAGTTTGTATGGATCCATACAACACAAAAGAACTTCAGAAAAATTGTAAAAACACAGAAAATTGCTTCAAGAATGTGGTATCTGATATGAAATTTTGGTATCAACTCCTCCAACAATTGCAATGGGATGGGAATACAATATGATAGAAGTGAGATAAAAAATGCATCATTTGAAACATCAAACCAATATGCAAAGATGAAAGAAAGTGCTAACCCCTTAAACTGAAAAAGTTTCTTTTAACTTTAAGTTTTTTGGGTAGCCAATTCTTTTAAGTTATCAAATCCTACCATCATACATAATCAAAATGTTGTTGTTTCAAATGACTATGAGCACTAACTTTCACTATTTGAAGATTTTGAAACCTTGTCATAGAGAATTTGAACATTGATAAACTTATGATGACTTTACCAGGCCTAGTACACACTCCCTCCCCATTAACCAGTTAGACATATGGAAATTAAATGTAAATTTTCTGCTAGTTTTAGTCATGTAGGTGTCCAATAAACCACTTGGTGGTGTTTCCCTTCAAGTTGATTTACTTGAATGAAGAGAGAAACTCCTTTGATTACAATTAGAGAATACATTTGACACCTTGGTTGTGTAACTGGTGGACCATAGTCACATTTAACACTTGTTACAAAGTTTGGGAGTTAAAAAATTAAGTAGATTTGATTTGTGATGGAAACATTTGGACGGTAGTAACAATAACTTGCAATCTATCAAGACTTGATTACCTTATAACCTGTCAAATTCTAGCGATGAAATGATAGATTAATAATAATGTCACCTTTGGATCACTTCACCATGAAAGAACTTCATCCAACATCCTTATGAGTGCAGGTACCACCAAATAGGTATTTGTCAAATTTGTCTTCCTCGAGCGAGGGAAATTCAGGAAGAGAAGAGGAAAGTGAGACATGTAGTAGATCTAAAAGAGGGAGACCAATTAGAGGTCAAAAGATTAGAAGAAAATTCTGTAAACGCATGGAATTTTTTCTTGCTAAAGGGGGGTCATGTTCTTATGATGATGAGAGCATAGGAGACATTGAGGTGCCCTTGAGGTACAAACATCTACAGAAACAATGGGTACCCAAGGAACTTCCTCCAATAAACACTGATCTTTGTGTCAATGAGAGGATATATCATATAGCACCATCGTCATTACATGGTTTGAGCCTATTTTGCATGGAAGGCATAAAGGTCTATTATGGAAAATTTACTGAGTTGATGGAGTATGTTGGACCCTGTTATAGTTACAATTATTGGATGCAACTGGTTCGATATACACGAAGTATGCGTAGGTATGCACTATCAGCAAACTATATACAACTAAAAGATAAGGATCAAAATAAAGGAGTGGCTAGGTACATTGAAGGGAGGCCAAAAGCATTAGGGAATATTGTAGGGTTTATAAATAGTACATGACCTGGGTCAAAAAATAAGCAACCCAATTGTATATTCGAGGCACGAGAGAGAAATCGTGTATTGGTATGTGTGATAAAATCAATAACTATAGGGGAAGAGTTTCTAATCGATTACAATTTGAATTGCTTAGATACAAAGACAATTACTATGGAGGTGGTATGTACTATATACCATTTTACCCAACCTCCAATTAATGACTCCAATAGACCATTTTATTACTATGTTTGTTTTTGTAAGTCTATTGGTTTCATTTCAATAATATTTTTTATATTTAATTTTTGTCACAATGAGACATTGATCATACAAGGAAGGCTCTGGCCCAGAGCGTAGATCATGATCCATCCTCAGGTGGTTCTATCCGACAGGTTTACCTCATTATAATTGTACAAATTAGATACAAGAAAAATATTTTATTATTATGCTTTTTCATGAGTTTATTGGGTTAATTTCAATAATGTTTTTAATATTCTTGTTGTAGTCGGCTGATTGGGGAAAGGCACTAACAGTATAGGAGAACATCCATATGGAGGTGGACTCACTATTATGCGATGATGACATCTCATTTTCCACAAACCCTGCAGATATGAGGAGGAAGGCCCAAAAAAAATGCAATCATGAAATCCTTAAGTTGGTATTCATAGTGCCTCAAACAGATGAGATAAGAGAAAGGGTTAAATGATTGTCTGAGAGAGCACAAAACTTGCAAGTAAGTTGTCATGAGATCTTTAATTATAACATAAGTTCATTCATGGTTTTATATTTTGTACTCTTTTATGTCATGAAATAAAATATGTGTTGTTTTTATAGGATTATTTGCATCCTCATCATGCTGCTGGCCATGATCAAGGTACTGTAAGTGTTTCTCGAGAAGTAGGGGATAGTACAAGTGTCAATCCTGATCTTCTTGCACATAAAACACTTTATCTGGCCCCATCATCCATGCCTATATTGTCGACTGAAATGTCAGCAACACATACCATGCAGGCATTCGGTAGTCCACCGTCTGGCAGTGAACACATGCCACCACATCTGTCAGTACTTGTGGATACAGAGGCCGCTAGTACTGTTGATGTTTTAGCAACATTTCCTGGATCTTCCCGTATTACTAGTACGGGAACATTTTCGGTCACATTTGTGGTGACCGAGGATTTCCTTCCCATAAATATAGAGAAGGTCCTAGATACTTTAAAATGTTTTAATTATTATTATATATAATCCAATTGAAATTTACTAATTTATCACTCTTTATAGACTAATGATCCCATGATCATTTTGCAGGAAATGATGTTTTTAATAAACATCTAAGTGATATTACATTGGAGCTCTTTGGGCCCACCATACGTACACAGTGGAATGCTCAAAATCAAGATTTAAAAAATGAGCTCATTAACCATTTAGTTGTGTTGTTCCGTGATAAAACATTCAACTGAACCAAGGTCCTTAAGAAAGCTGGTACCTATCTAAAGTATGTGAGGGACCAATATAGGTCACATTTAGAGAAGAACAGAAAGTATGAGCATCCCCCCATGATTCCGGAAAGGGAGTGGAAGGACTTGGTGTCAGATGGAAAGGAGAAGGTTGAAAAGAAGAAAGGAAAGACACCATCAGGCCAAGCAAGCTATGTGATACTATCAACAATTTAATTATTTACTGATTACTCTTTCTTTTTACATAATCTTAATGTATTTCAATTTTTTCATAGGCTGACTGACACATCGAAGGCAACAAAGGCAAGACTATAAAAACATAGACAACACAAACTTGGCTCTGGTGGTTATATGGAAATAGCCACATGATTTGTAAGTATCAATAAATGAAATATTGCATCCAAATAATAAATTGCAAACAATTTTGGTTTTATCACACCATAGAAGCAAAATTCATAATCGCATGCAAAAATGAAGGGCTTTGATTTCAATAGAGTGCCCACAAAAGAGGACCTAAAGATTTCCTTCCACCAAGGCTATGGAGCCCTGACTGAACAACTAAGAGTCTTGATTGGGCAAACACAATCTTCCACTGCATCCAACACGCAGGTAAATAAACTCAATAAAGTTTATTTCAAATTGAATACTTGTGCAATATGTTCAATATTAATTTCTACCATAATAATGTGCCTATTTGTTTTACACAGATAAGCAATGATAATACTGCACATGACACTGGAACGTAGCCTAGTGAGGGTGGAGTGCAACCTGCCGATGAAGGCCATGGTGTGCATCCTGGTACTGGATGTATTCATGTGTTATACAAAATGCAGTATGGATTAATAAAATTAAACATCTTTATGCTACATTTGGTGTATTAATCAATGTAACCTTTCATGTTTCAACTTTAGAGCATGTAGAGTGTGATCAACATGTTGAGCATGATCAGGCTAGACAAGATCAGGAACATGACGTGGCTCCATTAGGTAAAGAGGACCACTCTAATGTTCTTTTAAACATATTTAATTGCAATTGGTGTATTAATTAATGCAATCTTTCATGTTTCAACTCTAGATCAGGATTTAGAGGGTGTTCAGCATGTTCAGCATGAGGCTATAAGACAATATCAGGAACATGATGTGGCCCATTCAGGTAAAGAGCACCACTCTGATGTTCTTTTAATTAATGAAATACGTGTAACAATAATAATAAAACATATCAATTTAACATTTATTTGCTATTGCAACAGACCCCCCCTTGCAGGTATGTCCACATTGTGAGTACATGACTAGGCATACATTAAGATCATGAGTAAAGCTCGAAACAACTGAAGGGGGACATATGATTTTGAAAATGATACTCCACTTCAGCTTTTTTTAGTTACAAGTTGACAGCCATATTTTTGATAATATGTAAAAACTAAAAAAATGAATGTTATATGTTAATGAATGAATGTGAATATGTTAATGAATAAATGTTATATGTTAATGAATGAATGTTATATGTTATTAATGGATGAGTGAATGAATGTTATATGTTATTAATGGATGAATGAATGATTAATGTTATAGGATCAGGTATGGGGAATTGAGAGTGATGTGAGGGGTGGGGGTGGGGCCAAATGAGCTTCCACCTTCACGTGGTTGGCCATGTTAATTAGAGAATATTAAACTATTCTCAAAACAAAGAGAAGCTCAATAAGGTAAGAAATGCATCATTTGAAGCATCAAATCAATATGCAAAGATGAAATAAAGTGCTAAATTTTCACTATGAACATTGTGTTGTGTGTGGATTTGGATCATAATGTAATGTTTTTTATTTTTATTTTAGTGGTCTCTAAAATTTGAGTTTTTTGCATAACAAGTTAGTGGAAAATTTGATAGCTCTGAAGGGTTTAGAGGCTCAATTGAGATAGATACACAGATATTTGGATCTTTTTGTTGATGGGAGGCTTCCACTTAACCATGAAATTTTGTACCATCTGCAAGTATGCTAAAATATCTCTATTTACATTCATTCAACTTACTATAATATAATATTTAACAAAAATCTCATGTTCATTATACTTACATGGATTTTCATGCCCTGTTCCAAATCACATGTTTTGAAACAGGAAAGAAGGATGCTAGCAAGGGTTAAGGAATTTGGCTTTACACCTGCCAATTGTATAGTTTACTTCATTCATCCAGCATATTCCCTATGTGTTTCACAATTTTTGGAATCATATACTATAATTACAGAACTAGTAAAATTAAAATATGTAAGTTTCAATTATGGCATGACACATCTTTCTATGAATTTTTTAAAGAAAATATCAAAATGGAGAAGTATTAACAAAATAATCTGCATAATTTCTAAGAGATCAGGGATTTTTTTTGCAGAGTTATCTTGAATATATTTAAGATAAAAGTAACTTATAGAGATTGAAGCAGAATATTGGTAGTCTAAAATCACCAGTCAACACATCTTAGTAGTATCTCAATTCAAGAGAACTAGTTCTACTATCCATTAGCCAATAAAACAAATAAAAACAATTCATAAGATTATTTTGTTCTAATAGGGTTGACTGGTTGCTTCTTTCTTTTTGATTGTCAGGAAGTCATCAGTATACACTTGGTTTTCCCACCTTCTCTTGCCTCGTGGCTAGAGAGTTTTTGTAGAAGGCATCAAAATAACCTTCAAGATTGACAATGGCAATGAGTACAAGTTCAGTATAACTTAATGCTAATTGGGTATGATTTAATTTTTTCAAGACCAATTTAGATTCATTTTCTGCTCACACTACTTTTATTTACATTTATGTTTTTCTAATATCCATTTTCCTTTACATTCATATTCTTCTATACATATTGTGTTTAAAATAATGTTTTCCTTAATTTAATCTAGGGGACAAGACCCAGTACCTGAGCAACTTTCAATGTCATGTTGTTAGGATTTACTGTGAAGATAATCCAAAGTTTTTCATTGTTGCTTGAAGCCATATTGCAATGCTTTCTCTACGAAGCCCACATGATCCCCATCAGGTATCTTCTTTTTGTAGTCTCTAAATTTCTTAGAAGAAATCAACAACCATTTTGTCTAAAGTGGCTCCTTGTTTACACATTAATATATGTTTTGGCAGCAATGGATCAAATTGGATTCATGGGGTCTTAAAGAGAAGGCTCTCAAACATGGAGATAAAAAGTGGGACCAGGTAAAATGATTCATAATCATGCTCATATTGTTTTCTTGACTGTCTAAGAGCTAAGTATCCAGGATGACATTCTGTATTTTTCTATTGAATTTCCAGAGTGAATAATTTTGGGTTTGCAATCCTATTTTTTAATACACTAGCTAAGTATCCAAGATGCACTGCAAGTACTCTTTCTCACCAAATTTCTCATTTTCCACAAATTTAGATTCTAGTGTGTAGTTTAATATTCACTAATTTGATTTTTTCTTTTTTAGCAAAATTAGAATTTGGTTCGTAGGTTGTGCTTGTTGTCCATGACAGTCCCCTTGATATTATGACTCATCATAGGTATTATATTTTGCTCCAATTGTTGATCAACGTCAAATGTGGCCATCATAATATCATCCATAGCCTCCATATTCTACAATTATGCATTGCCCATTTATCATACATAGTAACCAAATAATGCAAGCCTAGAGCTTGGACTGCAGATGTTTGCAAAAAATGATAAATCCCTACCTTTGTAAGCCTAATTAAACACAACAACTAAGATGTTGTTTGATATTTTAAATAGTCATATGACTATCCTTTTTCTACCTTGTAAACACTTACTCAATGCATACAATAATTTATTGAAATGAAAATTTGAATGGCCTCTTAATTGTTGACACTAATGTTAATGCATTTGTCCAAACAAGGTTAATCATATTGTGATCTAAATTTTCATAATGAAGTCTTCCAATCTGAGCATTGATGACAATCCATCTTTTCTTTTACTACCCCTATTAAATGCTCATGGTCTTGGCACATCAACTTTCTCTCTTTGTTTGACCTGTCCTTATGTCTAGTCATTATCCCTATGGATGCACTTTGGAGCCTCCTACTACTTTTATATATCGCTCAGAGTCACCCCGATATGCCTACATTTCAACGAATAATTTTATTTTTTTAAAACTGCATTGTTCTGTCGAAATGGTGACGAACCACAAAAAACGCCCGACAACCTTGCTATGTATCTAAAAAACTTTCATCGTAATGACTTGCCTATTTCATTGTGAGTGCAAAATTTCACCGTAATGAATTGCCTATTGCATCGCGCATTGGAAAATCTTATGTTGTTAATCCCACGGTTTGGCAAAGCTATGCCACTCGTGCTACGGGCACCATTCGTCGCTACACCAAAAAATGTATTTGGCTACTCCGACGCTTCAGCGATGGTATGCCGCATGTGCTCTAGGTATTGTTCATTTCTAGAGTGACGACACTGTCGTCTCCATCCCGATGAATGTATGTCGATGCTCTGACGCTTCAGCAATGGTATGTCGCATGTGATCCGGGTTGTGTTCATCGCTCGACTGACGACTATATGTCGCTGATCCAATGCTTTAGCAAAGGAATGTCACCCATGCTCCAAACACTTTTCATCGCTAGACTGATGACACTATTGTACTGATTCTGATGAATGTATGGCATTGTTCTGACGCTTCGGCGAGGGTATTTCACCCACGGTCCATCCACTGCTCATCGCACAATCGATGGAATGGGTTTCGCTGTTCTGATGAGCTAGCATCGAGAGGGCGACATTTTACTATTCATTAGGATATAGACAAAATTTCAGCAATGACACTGATTTATGTTATTTGTCGGTCGGCTGACAATAGATCATCAAAATTTTGATGAATAGTCATCAAAAATTGGACTCAAATTCATTAGTGCCTTATTCTAATTACAATAACCAATGGAAAACTACATATGGCCCATCACCACCTTGGAATACTTCTCAACCACAGTGGCCTAACTATCAGAGTCCTCAATGGCAATCTCCTCAAGGAGGTTGGCAGTAGCCACAAGGACAATGGACTCCACCCCAAGGTAATTGGTATCAGAATCCTCAATGTAGAGGTTCTCAGCAATGGTAGAACCAATCCCTTGGATTCCTGTAGCCTTAGCAGCCACAACCTCTAGCCCTCATGCCACCTCCTGCAACACCTGCAGCAAATACTGGCCCTCCAAAACAAATGCCTATGCCTACTCAACCATTGCCAAATCCTAATAATAAGCAGCAACAACAACATCAGTGTATGTATTTTGCAGAAGCCAATCAGTATCCAGCTTATTCCCTAAATATTAATGATATCTATCTCTTGTCTGAAACCAATCTCCCTACTCCACACCCACCAGTAATTACTGAGATTCTAGACTCTACCTCTAAACAACCTACTGATCCTGCAGAACATATACCTATATCAGATACTGTCTCTAAGGAGCCTATCTTGCAGCATCAAGCCAAACCACCTTTTCCTCAAAGATTACAAGTTACTACATCCAAGTCTATGGAAGAGCCTATCTTTGATATTTTGGATCAGCTAAAGAATGTACACATTCAAATTCCCCTTTTTCAAGCCATTGAAGATGTCCCAATTTATGAGAAAGCCATTAAGGAGGCATGTTTGAAGAAACCTGGAAGAAAGAAAAATGATCCCCAAACTATCCATGTTCTAGGATAGTTGGCAGATATTATGTTAGGGAAGGTATTCATTCCAAACTATGCTGACCCTGGGAGTCCTATGGTACAAATAAATATTAATGGCTAGATAGTAAAGAATGTTTTGATTGACCTTGGTGCAACCATCAATGTAATGACCAAGCATACTATGGAGTATTTGAATATCCTAACTATTAGGTCTACACCTACCATCCTGTAGCTTGCTGATAGTTCCATAGTAACACCCGATGCCGTGGTAGAAGATATCATTGTCAATGTTAAGTCTTGGGAATACCTAGCATATTTCACCATATTGTCCACTAAGGCAACTTTGGGAGGATATCCTATCATCTTAGGTAGACCATGGTTAGCCATAGTTGATGATTTTATAGGATTTTTTTTAGGAGACATGACAATTTTTGATGGTTAGTCAACAAAGAAATTGGCTTTATACCCACCTACCCAACCTAAACCAGACTTGTCTCAACCAATTTGGCCAGATTTAGGAGAGGAAACTGAAGATGTCAATTCATTAGCTCAGCTAATGATGTTGCAAACTAATCCATTTTCCAAACTTCAGAGTGAGGATGGCCTGCTTTTACACATTTTGCAATCCAACTCTGATATGAGTAGCCCATCTATTCCAGATATCTATCCTTAGAAGTGCTTCCTACAACAACTGAATCCAGAGAGCCTACTACCTAAAATTCTTGTATTTTATCAACATTTTCTTCCACATGAAATACAAACACCACCTTTATTAGTAGCCTCCATGAATGATCTTACCAAGCAAATAGAACTGTCTCCAGGCTGCTATCTGAATATCAATAATAAGCTGCCTCAATCTCAACAAATTTCCCTAGTCACAATACTGCAAGATCAACACAAAGATTTTGCATGGGACTATGGGGATATGAAGGGAATAGATCCTCAACTCTGTACTCGTAGGATCTACACTAAGGAAGACTGCTCACCTGTTAGGCAGCCTCAAAGAAGGATAAACCCAATAATCAGGGAAATAGTTAAAAATGAGCTCCAAAAATTGCTTGATGTTGGTTTTATCTACCCCATTTCAGATAACCAATGGGTATCTTCATTGGTGATCGCTCCTAAAAAAGGTGGAAAACAGAGAGTTTGTGTAGACTGCAAGGAGCTGAACACACCAAATAAAAAGGATCACTTTCTACTGCAATTTGTTGACCAAGTGCTAGACTCATTGTCTGGTAAAAAGTATTTTTCCTTTTTGAATGGATATAGTGGGTATAATCAAATTAAAATTGCCCCTAGGGATCAAGACAAAACAATTTTTACCTGTCCATGGGGAAATTTTGCCTACTCTGTCTTACCTTTTGGCCTGTGTAATGCACCTACAACATTTCAAAGGGTAGTGATTAGTATTTTTGCTGACATTTCTCATGATTCTATGAAGATCTACATGGATGAATTCACCACTTATGGAGTTAATTATGAAGAAGCATTAGCAAATTTGGAGAGAAAGTGTTGAAAATATGTAAGGAGCACAATTTGTCTTTAAATAGTGAGAAGTGTTTTATGATGATTCAAGAAGGAATTTTTTTAGGCTATCATATCTCTCAAGTGGGAATTCAAGTTGATCCTACAAAATAGAAGTCATTCTAACTTTGAAAACACCTATGAAACAAAAGGATGTTAGAAGCTTCCTAGGACATGCTGGATATTATAGAAGATTTATCAAAGATTTCAGCAAAATAGCCAGTCCATTATATGCCTTATTGATTAAGGATTCTGAATTTAACTAGACTGGGACCTATGACAAATCTTTCTTGTAGCTTAAGAACTTACTTACTCAGGCACCTATTCTTCAAGGACCAAAGTGCAGTCTTCCCTTTCATATACACAAAAATGCTTCTGATTATGCCATAGGGGTAGTTTTAGGATAGAAAGAGAACCCCATAGAGCATGCCATATATTTCATTAGAAAAAACCTTCAAGGCCCTGAATTAAACTATACTGTCATAGAGAAATAATTGCTAGCAGTTGTGTATGCCCTGAACAAGTTTCAACATTATGTCATTGGTTAACAAATATTTGTTCATATAGATCATGCAACAATAAAGTACCTCATGAATAAGCCTGCCATATCTAGAAAATTAGCAAGATGGCTCCTATTGTTGCAGGAATTTGATATCACAATTATTGATAAGCCAGGTCAGGCTAATGTGGTGGTTGATTTCTTGTCAAGACTTCAAAAAACTACACCTGCCACCCTTGAGGTAATTGATGATAGCTTTCCTGATGAACATCTATTTTCTATTGCTACTCAAACTCCATGGTATGTAGATATTTCAAATTATTTAGCAGCCAACAAGATCCCAGCTCGCTTCTCACCAAAGTACAAGAAATTGTTGATAGAGAAATTTTTTAACTTTTCATGGATTAATGACTTTTATTTTACATAGGACCTGACCAAGTCATGCGAAGGTGTGTTAGGGAAGATGCGACCTATGAAATTTTGCATGCTTGTCATGATGAGCCATGTGGTGGGCACCTTTTAGCCAAGAGAACATCTATGAAAGTTCTTGCTATAGGGTACTATTGGCCCACACTACACAAGGATGTTGCAGGCTACACCAGAAAATGTGACATATGTCAACGCATGGGGAGACCAACAAGGTCTAATGAAATTCCCTTGTATCCTCAATTGGTAGTTAGCCCCTTTGACAAGTGGGGAATGGATTTTGTTGGGCCTATTGATCCTCCATCCAATGGGAAATCATTCATTTTGGTTTGCACTAATTATGTAACCAAGTGGGTGGAAGTGAAAGCAATGAAACATGCCCATCACAATAAAGTTGTTGAGTTCTCATATGAGTAGATTTGTACTTGGTTTGGAGTCCCAAGGGAACTTGTTACTGATCAAGGAGCTCAGTTTACATCAAACTTAATCACTACATTGATGAATTATTAAAAGATCATGCATAAAAAGTCTAGCCCTTATCACCCTCAAGCCAATGGTCAAGCAAAAGTTACCAACAAAGAATTAGAAGCAATCCTTACTAAAATAGTACAGTCACACAAGAAGGATTGGAGCAGTCACCTTCCTGAAGTAGTTTGGGCCTATAGGACAACATGGAAAACAACTATAGGGTTTACCCCTTTTGAATTACTCTATGGAAAAACTACCATGTTGCCAATAGAGTTTGAGCATAAGACCTTAAGAACTGCTCTTCAACTTAACATTGATCTTTCAGAAGCCCAAAAGGAATGCCTCCTACAACTGAATGCATTGGATGAGATAAGGAAAGTTTCCCTGTAGCATACTAAAGCTATCCAGTAGCAAAGAAAGAAATGGCATGACCACCATATCAGAACTAAGCAATTCTTTGTCGGTGATTGGGCATTGCTCTATGACTCTAGGTACAAGGAAAAACAAGGTAAACTCGCCACAAGATGGCTTGGTCCTTATGAAATAGAAAATGTGTTTGATAATGGTTCAGTTCAGTTGGCTACAATAGATCCTATCTGATTCAAGCTTCTAGTTAATGGACACCGTCTTAGGTTGTATCATAAGCCAACATCCAAAGAATAATTTATGAAGCAGTTTGGTTTAGATGCAGCCTTTGCTCTTCCTGCAACATCTCTTTAAAATGCTATGTTGCATGCCCATAATAAAGGTTTCCTTTTTAAAATAGCCACTTTCTTTGTTTTTCACCCATCACCATCATTCATTCCATCTTCTTCCACGTCACCCATCCATGTCATCCATCCTACTGTACCACCTTCATTTATGGTTTCCATTCCAACTTTCATTTCAAGCTGAGTTGTGATCTTTCCCAGTATCTACGAGCACTTATTATAAGGTATGTGATATCTTTTATCGTCACATCATTTATTTATTTCATTTATTCATTAATTGCTATGTATTTTTCAATCATTATTGCCTATTTTTTGCCTATCCTTTCGCACCTGTGTGGACACATGCCAAATTTTAAGTAGGCAATGGCAATAATCCATTTCAAACTTTTTCTTGTGCCACTATCATGTCTGTCAATATAGTTTTATTTTCTTGTACTTACCAAGTACGACTACCTGCTTTTATCCTAATCAACAAGTTAACTACTTGATTTGAGTAGTTTTTAATAATCATTTCATGCAATTATCTTTTGTATCATTCTTGGAAAAGTAAAAAAGGTGATAGCAGAAAAGAAAGAAGTAGGGCAAAATTTATTTTTTTCAAATTTTTAGAAGAAGTTTGAGTTTTAGGAATCTCAATAGGGATAATTTATGAATATGGGTGGCCAAGTAGTGAGACATGAGCATACAACTCATGAAGCCTTGATGCAAAATCCTCAAGTGATTTAGGCATTCAACAATTGTGGATGGCTAAATTATTTTCTGGGGATAGATTCCTTTAATGAGGAAGCTGCAGGAGAGTTTTTGAGAACTCTTTCAGAGGGAGAAGCTGCAGTGTGGGGTTTGATAGTAGCCATTATAGAAGATCAGATTGCTGAAGTAACTGGGCTTCTGGCGGTAGGAGAGAACTTTCCTCTAGGAAGAGATGTTGTCTCTTCTAGGGATGAATTCACAATACCAACAGATGGACCCTTAGAGGTTTCCAAACAAGGATGCAAACGGGTGTCACTACCTCCTCCATACTTAGAATATGCCACCTTCATAATCAGGTATTTGACTTGTGAGGGAGATTTTTCTTATTTGCATTCTTATCATTTCAAACTATTGAGTCATATGAGGCACGGTTTAGCTATCAATGTTCCAAAAATTTTGTTAAACCTTTTGGAACGTAGTGCACATGAAACCCAGAGGGGTAAGGACAAATATATCACCCATCATGCCCTCATTAAATTCTTGATTGAGCATTCCTTGAGGGATGCATCACCCCTTTCTTAGCAAGAATTTTCTGCCCAGAAGGGTTTGCAACCTCCAGAACCTCCTAGAGCACTTCCTACACATCACAAGAAAATGAAAAAGAGAGTAGAATCTATGAGTAGGGAAGCAGAGCAAGAATCATTTGCTCCTGCAGCACCTAGTCCTATAGCCTCCACACCAGAGTCCTCTACCCAAGTAAAAAATAGGTCTGCTAGTAGAAAAGAAAAAGGGAAAATGAAGGTAGGAGAGTCATCTAGGGCAGAACAAACCCCATAATCAAGCCCTCATGTTCAAAAGTGAAAACGTTCTACTCCGCTCTCACCTACAGCTGTTACATTGAAAAAAATAGTTTCATTAAGGAAACAACGTAAAGTTACCTCAACCTCCATTCAACCTAAAATTATAGTCATTCCTAAGGAATCTGAAGAATTCATTCATGATGTTTCTCAAAGTGTATCTGAGAATGTTCCACAAAGTTCATCTCTTATTCCTGGGGAACTACAAACTGAGATAGTGGAAGTTGAGGAAGCACAACATGGTAGTGGTAATAAAAGGAGGATGCCAAGTCTTGATTACTTGGCTGAAGTAGTTGGGAAAATTTTAGGAGAAACACAATCTCCTCCTGGGCAGCAACACGATTCCATCCTATAACAAGAGGAAGAACAACTTGAACAATCTAAAGTGTCCAATGAAACACCATTACCCTCTGAAACTTGTCAAGAATTGGTTGTTTATAAAAGGAGATTGTTGATTAAATATTTGGAATATCTTAGGATTACATGGAGGCCTATTATATTTCAGACTTTGAGTTTTCACCATTTAGCTACAATTGACCTTCAACAAATCCTCTAGGAAGAAGAAAAGAAGAAATTGAAAAAGGAAATTGAAAGACAAAAATAGGAAATGAAAGAAATGAAAGAGAAAATGGATGAAATGATGAAGGTAACTGGTAAAATTATGGAATGCATACCACCACCTAGGCTATATGCTATGTGCCTTAAAGAGCAATTTCTATGGTTCCTATTGATGAGAATTTCCAAAAATTTAGACCCTAACATTAACACTTCTAAGGAATTTTATGATGCATATCAAGTAGCACCTAATTGGTTGAGAAATTATTTATGTGAGTTTTATTTGCATGGTTTTCTCATTCACTTTGAAACATAATGGAATCCTCTTCTCTAAATCGGTGACATTCATCTAAGGTCACTCATGTCTTGGGCAGCCAATGAAACTAACTATGGAAAATAATTAGAGGCTTATGAAGAGGCTGAAAGGAATGAACCTATTCCGCTATGACCTGAAAGCTCAAATCCCCACACAGTTCTGAGAACTTGGCTTACTGTTTCGTATGGATTTCATGATCCTACAACAAGAATGAAAGTATTTGATATCAGGATGCAGGTGTATGATGAGTTAAAAGACCAAACATATCTATTTTGGAAGCTTTCATCTTCCAGAATTGAAACAAGATGGGAAAAATTGACTGTTGGTCTGAGGAAATATGAGCCTCACAGCCCTTTGAACTTTAAAGCAGCCATCAAAAGGAAAGAGAAGTATATGCAGTTGGGTCTCCGGAAAAAGTTTGAGTTATGGTTACCATTAACATTTTGACCTCTAGTTTTGATGTGGCCACTTTACCCTTATTTGGCTATAGATGTTAATGAGGATGCAGAAACCCATAGGTATGAGAGATGGAAAAGTTTCAGAGGTTTCTACTACAAATTCAAAACTTCATTATAGGGCCATGCTACTCCTACTGATTTTAGAGAAACAACTAGAAAGCTTAATGCTGGAGGACCATCATTAGGATAAGTAGGGGGAAAATGATGAGCTCAAAATATGCTCATAATTTGAGTATTATGATGTATTTTTGATACCTTTACTCATTTGTTGATGGTTGTTTAAACTCTTTGATTAAAGACCTTTTATCTAAAATTGGGTAGTATCCTATAGCAACACATTCCTATATTCTTGCAGCTTAACATCTCTGCATGTCTGTATTTATTGCCATGTTTGACCTCCCGAATGAATGATATAATGCATGTGGTTTTTGGATAATGAAATGGATTTAATGTCTATTGTGTTATTGTGTGCATGATTTCTTTCACTTTTGTCGCCATGTGTATCATAGGTTTTTGAAAGAGGCATGAACGATTCAAAGCACAACAGATCTCGGCCCTATAGTAAATTCCATTTCTAGCATGACATCGAGGAAGTTGTTCTAGCAAAGACTCTCTGATCGGGTCATTGGGAGGAAATCTAAATGATCATTAATCTAGGAAGAGTGGAATGCTGGATTCTCTCTAAATCAGTTGAATAGATATGCTTTAATTTATGATAAGTCTGTTCCTTGGTGTCAGGAGTCATTTATGTCCACGTCTTTCTCTGTTAGAGTTAGGTAGTTAGTTTCTTTTCTATAAATAAGTGTTCCTCCTACGTGAGTGAAGAGAGAATAGAACAAAACAGAATAGAGTGTATGAAGATTAGTATTATAATGAGAAACATAGATTTGTGTTAGTTTTCTTACAAGAAGAATGATCAATGTATATGATTCCAAGTTTATGAATAAAAGTTGATGAATTTTTGAGTTCAATTCTTGCATAAACTGGTTGATGCTTGCTAAGGGGGCCCACTTAGTGAGTATCTATAGTTTTTTGTTTATTTCCTATTGATTATAAGTTAGAATTTCATTCTTGAAGGTTTCAACACAAACTCAATCTTATATTGTTCCTGCAGCATCAAAATCCATCCCTGTGTTTGTTCTTGCAGCATAAGACCAATTCATAGTTTGTTCCTTAGTAATAGTTGTCATGATTTATTTATTTTTAAGTTATTCTTAAGTTAGGAAGACTTTACATTATGTTCCTGCAGCATAAGTAGAATTCCTTCCAAGCATTTATTTCTAGTAAATTGTGGCTGAAAATAGTTCTTAGTGCACATATAGTGCCACTCCATTTCAAATATATGTTCCCTATTTTGACAATGTAAATGAACAACCATAAGAAGATGTTAGTCACCTGTTGGAATGTCCAACTACTGGGTTAGGATTTTCCATGACTTTTATATTCTTTTGTGGAATCGACCAATGAGGGGTAGGAGGGAGAGAGTTGAGAGAGAGAGATGGAGGGTAGAAGGTTTAAGGGTAGAGGGGAGAGAGAGAGATGGAGTGATTAAGAGAGAGACATGAGAGAGGGTGAGAGGTTAGGAGGGAGTGAGTGGGAGGGAGATAGAGGGTAGAGCGTAGATGGTTTAAGTGTATAGGGCTAAGGGTAGATGGAAGAGGCATTGAAGTGAGTGAGTGAGAGAGAGATACTTGAGAGAGGGAGAGGGTGTAGGAGGGAGATGGTTGAGAGAGAGAGAGGGTAGATGGTTTAATGGTTAAGGGTTTAGGGTTTAGGGTTAAGGTTAGAGGGCATAGAGATAGAGGAAGTGAGAGAGAGAGACTTGAGAGAGGGAGAGGGGATAGGAGGGAGAGTCTTGAGAGAGAGAGGGAGTGAGTTAGAGAGAGATAGAGGATAGAAGGTTTAAAAGTTTAAGGTTAAGGGTAGAGGGCTAAGGTTAAAGTAGAAAAATATAGGAGTGAGTGAGTGAGAGAGAGAGATACTTGAGATATGGATAGGGGGTAGGAGGGAGAGACATGAGATAGAGAGAGAGAAAGAGAGAGAGGGAGTTGGAGAGAGATAGAGGGTAGAGGGTAAAGGGTTTTAAGGGTTAAGGGTATAGGGGAGAGAGATAGAGACTTGGGAGAGGGGGAGGGGGTAAGAGAGAGAGAAAGAGAGAGAGAGAGATGAGGGAGGGATATATATGTAGGTAGAGAGAGTTGAGATAGAGATAGAGTAGATAGGGAAGGAGAGAGGGGAAGGAGGGAGAAGTTAGAGAGAGAAGAAGGAAGGTGGATAGAATGAGAGAGGGAAGAAGAG
>CM021100.1:703685112-703954175 GCA_007115665.2 Sequoiadendron giganteum | reverse complement strand
AGAGAGAGAGAGAGAGAGAGAGAGAGAGAGAGAGAGATGAGGGAATGCTATATATGTAGGTAGAGAGTGTTGAGATAGAGATAGAGTAGAGAGGGAAGGACAGAGGGGAAGGGAGGGAGAAGTTAGAGAGAGAAGAAGGAAGGTGGATAGATTGAGAGGGGGAAGGATGGAGAGAGGGAGAGAGAGATAATGAGGTATAGAGGGATAGGTAGGTAGAGAGAGTAAAGGGAGATATAGAGAACTGGAGAGGGAAGGAGAGATGGATGGAGAGGTAGGGATCGAGGGAGAGATAAGGATTTAGAGAGAGGTGAGAGAGTGAAATAGAGAGAGATGTGTAGGTAAGGAGAGGGAGGGGAGATAAAGGGAATTAGAGAATGGATGAGAGAGGGAAGAAGAGGTAGGGAGGGAGAGATAGGTGAGATAGAGAGAGAGGAGGGAGGGAGGGATATTTAAGGAGAGAGAGATGAGATAGAGAGAAAGAAAGTAAAGAGGGAAGGGGGAGAGAGAGAGGTGATAGAGACAATTAGAGACATAATGAGGAAGGTAGATAGATTGAGAGATGGAAAGAGAGAGGGAGAGAAAAAGAGGTATATAGGGGTAGGCTAGATGGAGAGATGTACAGTGAATTTTGGTGGAAGAGAGAGAGGAGGGAGGGATAGGTAAATATGGATAGTTGAGATAGATAGAAGGAGAGAGATATAAGTAGAGAGAGGGAAAAGAGAGATAGAAAGAGGGGGAGGGAGAGAGGAGAGATAGAAAGAGTGGGAGGGAGGGAGAGATAAAGAGAGTAGAGAGGGAGGAGAGAGATAGAGAGAGGTGATAGAGAGATAATTATAGAGGGAAAGAAGGTGGAGATATTGAGAGAGAGGAGAAAAGGAGGGAGAGAGAAATAGGTATAGAGTGACAACTAGGTAGAGAGAAGCAGATATGAAAGGAGAGATATAGGAAGAGGTAGGGATGGAGAGAGAGGTGAGACAAAAATAGAGAGAGGTCTAGGTAGATAGAGGGAAGGAGAGATGGAGGAAGAAGTAGGGATGGATAGAGAGAGGTGAGAGAGATAAGAGAGAGGAGGGAGGGATAGGTAGGGAGAGAGGGGTGAGATAGAGAGAAAGAGAGTAGAGAGGGAAGGGGAAAGAGAGAAGTGAGATAGGTGATAGAGATGTATGATGGATCTTAAAATTAGAGAGATAAGGAGGAAGGTGGAGAGATTTAGAGGGAAGGAGGGGAGAGAGAGAAATATGTATAGAGGGATAGGTTAGATAGTGAGAAGTAGAGAGAAAAGGTGGGTGAAAGGAAGAGAGAGGGAGAGAGAGGGGGAGAAAAAGAGGTGAGATAGAGAGAAGTAGAAAGGGAAGGAGAGAGAGAGAGGGAGGGAAGGAGAGAGAGAGAGGGAGGGAAGGAGAGATAAGTGAGATAGAGAGAACTAGAGAGGCAAGGAGAGAGAATGACAAGATGGAGAGTAGAGAGAGGAGGAGAGAGCGAGGGAAGCAAAGAGAGAGAGAAAGAAAGGAGAGGAAAGTAGGGAGGGATAGGTAGGTATAGAGAGTAGAGACAGATATATAGAGATAGAAGGAGAGGGATGAGAGATAGAAAAATGTAGAGAAGGAAAGAGGGAGGGAGATAGATATTGGAGAGGGAAGGAGAGAGAGATGGACATGTAGAGACATAGTTCTTGAGCTCAAGGAAGATATTTTTAGATAAAGGGATGGAGATAGTGAGATAAAGAGAGGTATAGATAATAAGAGATGAAAATGAGTGAGATAGAGACAAAAATATGAAATTTGACCTCCTGAGTACTAAAATTTGACCTCCTGATTACCGAAATTTGACATGTTGATTACTGAAATTTGACTAAGTCTAAAATTTTTAAGATCTTCCAAAAACTAGAATTTGCATTATAACTCTTAGAGATCTGAAACCACTCTCAAACATCCTACCTATATATACATGAAATATAACTTAAAGTATAAGAAAGTAAATGTCCATATGTAAATGTCAACTTATACTTAAATTTTTATTTCATGTATATAGTTTCCCTGACAGAGAAAGCAAAAATCTAGTTCTATGCAAAGCAGGCCATTTGGCGCTCGCCAAATGACTCATCACATTTGGTGCACGCCAAAATGCCTGCTTTGGATGTGTTAATCAACAGGATTTGCCAAATTTTCTCATATTTTCATCCGTGCTCCCCATCTCATTTGCACATATTTCAATGTAATTTTATAAAAAAAACCATGATAGTGTTAACCTCTCTTAGCTATCTAAATATATAATTCTTTATTCATTTTGATTTAGTTAAGGTTTTGATCCATGGCTTCTATTGTAAATGCCTTCATTTTTGGTCAAAAACCAACATGTGCTAGGTTTAGGATAGATTTTTACACATTCATCAGAACGTGAAACAAATTATGTTTTTTGAAACTAGACTCCGTTCTACACATGATGAAAAAATAAATCAATTTTTGATTAGTTTTAAAAAAAATTGGGGGGGAGCACGCTCAAATTTCATCTTTTCAAGATGTTTCCACTTTGAAAATTCATAAAATATTATATATTCATTAAAAAAATTATCCAAAAGAAGGAGGATAAACTACATGGTGTTAGCTAGTTTGTCACTGTTGGGATTTTTGAGATTCTAAAAAAAAGCTAACCAAAAATGGGGGAGCCCTCAGGCGCTATGCTATTTTTTTTTTGTAAAAACAGGACCTATTTTGCCCCCCCCCCTTTTTGAGACCCTTAATATTCATTAATTTCAAAAAACAATAGTAGCTTAGAAACTAGACTCGAAGCACTTCAAATTTGTTGTTTCTGCATCTTGAAATTTTGAGCATAACTATCTTCATTTTCTCATGCAAATAAGATTTTCTTGATTTTAGAAAAAAAATAAAAAAATGTGGCATCTTAAGAGCCAAAATTGTGACACAGATTGGTGCACTTACCCTATAAGCTAATTACAATTAATGTCCTCATTCATACCACATATATCTTCATTTTATGACATGACAATTTGATGACATTTAACATGGGGTTCATTAGGATCTGCAAATTGTGATGATGGAGAAATTGGAGCAGCAACATCAGTACCATCTTGAAAAACACTTTTATTATTTGATCCATGAGTTCTATTTTCTTGAGGTGTGTTAAGATGACCAACACTCACAACCCTATGTCCTTTCAACATTGAGTATCTCAAATTGTTCTCAATGTCTATAGCCATCTGATATTCTTGGTGCAGGGTTGTAGGCTCTTTATCCCTCAACAAATAAATCATCTTTCTATCAAATGCTCCTAAGTACACGACCAAACATTAAACATCATTTGGATTTATGTTCTCCGGGATCTCTCTAATGATCATTGAAAATCTGATATTAAAAGATGGGGCTAACTCATCTTTTTCTTTCTCTATGTTCATGAACCATTTCCTTATCAAAATAGGGTTAATCCTTTCTCCAAACTATTTCATGAACACTGCCTTAAGCTCTTCCCATGAATGAACAGAAGAGGCTAGTAAATAAGAGAACCACTCTCTTGCATCTCCTCTCAAGGAATAAAAAAATAACCTCATGATCACATCTTTGTGATCAATCTGATAATCATCCATCAAATACTCTTGCAGATGTTTATTTGTTGATTCAAACTTATCACCCATGAACCTTGGTAGCTTATTTCTGACTTTAGCTAGAATTTCATTTGGTTAACCACTAAGACTACTGAAATTGATAGCTTTGTACGTTCTAGTGCTGAAACCTCTTTGACAACCTGGTTGGGACTGATCACAAACCATAGTTCCATCTGGAACCATACTAGGGTGCATGTATTGAGGCATCTTGATATGCCTTTTACAAATTTTACATATCAACTCTACAGTTGATCATTCATTTCCCTATTCTACCTTTCATAACAATCTTTGAATACCATAATGCATGATTCAAATGCATTTACACATAATATCTATTTATTGGGCAAAGTTAGAACAAACATACTTCTCCAACATAACACATGGGCTACAAATTACAACTCAAAAGTATGCAAAATAAATATTACTATCCCTTCCCTCTTTTTGTGCTAATCACTCAATAGGGAACCAAATTTTGTCTAAAATGTTCAAGTATGGTTTTCAAATACAATTTTCTTGAAAACCAAGAATGAAGAATACCTAGAAACTTTTGCAGCTGCTGCAAATTGTCTTCCTGACTGGAAATGTTTGTTGATCTGGAACTTTCTTCAAATTTTCAACAGGTTCTATTAACAGTCACCACCTTTTTTCACAGAGGACTAAACTTCAAGCAGTATGAAGTTATTTCACATGTAAACTTCTTTCTGAGTTCCTTTCCACCAGCAAAGCCCCACAGATTACAAAACTATTCAGGTTCACTGCAACAAATTCTTCTCCAGGGTTGAAATCCTTCAAAACTTGAACAAATTCAAAATGAAAAAGTATGTAGCTCTATGCAATGACTCTTAAGGCTAGATTTTGCAATAAAAATTTTCACAAATATTCCCTAGCAGAGTCACCATTTTGTTGGTGTTTTAAATATGCAATCCAACTAGGATTTATAATTCTCTAAGAGGTAGCCAACGTCTATATTAAAGAACCACAACGGATAGTGGCCAACTAACAAGATTTAGTCAAAGAATGACATCTCCTACACTTATGGCTCTATAGGACCAAGGTGGGTAAACCTAAACAATGCTCAAAACTTAATTCACTCATATACTGACATTTCCTTACAAAGCAGATAATTCCCAATGAAACAACACTAAGAGAAGCATTAACAACTTCAAACTTGGCTAAATTCTTAGTAACTCAACCCTCTCTCGGCCATTGGAAAGCAGGAAAAAAAACAAGCTAAATAGTAAGATTAGAATTATTTTGCAATCATAAAATGTTCTTGAGATGCACAAACTGAAAAATAGATCAGTGTCAGTTCTGGGCCATGGTGTCAAACACATAAAATGAATTCTCCAGCAAACAATCTTCAACTAGTGGATTTAAATTGTTGATGCTTTGCATCAGCTATTAGTGTCTTGCACCAACAATCCTTTTCTTGATATCAATCAGATTCTTCTTATCAAATCCCATCTACAACCCCGAAATCACAATCACCTACTCAAAGCATTTTAACCATTTCCTTGAAACATAACAATGAACAGACAAAACAATTTCATGAAACTTGAGATGATAAACTCAAAGACATTTTGTATTATTGAATTTACATGACTCAAAGTGTACAAATATGGAGACAATCTAAAGACATTCATGAATGTCCAAACACCTTCATGATTTTATTTGCATAAACTGGTTGTATTTACTCATAAATTTAGAAAATTATAGCTTACAGACTCAAATAATGACTTAGAAATTACAATTCTCTATCTACCCAGCTCAATACCAAAACTCAAAAAATTTTACAATGAGAGAATAATAGAAGATATAAAAGAAGAGAGGCAAGTAGGATTAGCCCTAAATTCGATTTGGTGATGCCATCTGGAAGCTCCATTCCCGTTGATCAATCTGAAAAGAATACCTCCTCATTCTTCCTCTGCAACAACAAACTTATTCCCTCAAAAACAACATTTTATCATCATTACCCAACAACAGAAAATTAACCCATGTGGAGATTCTCCATTTTACCCCTAGAAGTGAAAAAGTCATTTTTGTTTTCTTGTGAAAATTTTGTTTCTATTCTCTTTATAATCCTGCACTTTATATTTATTCCTGGCAATAAAATATTTCATCTGTCTGCAACAAAATTTACTCCACCTTGAAGAATTTCCATTTTACCTATCTGCTGGAAAATACCTATGTGCCCATGAAAATTTCACATTTACTCTTCATTTCCAAGCAAATGAAAAATATTCAGCCTTATAATGGAGGCATTTACTTTTTATCCTCCACCAATTCCCGTAATGTTTTAAATACTTTACTTAAAACACTTATCCATAATATTTTAAAATTTCACTTTACCAAAAAGTGAAGACTTTATATTCTTCCCTATTATGCTGCATAAAAATTTGCTCGTGCACTCCATCTTAAAATACTTACCATTTCATTTTCATCCATTTTAAACAATTTTATAATTCCATTATATTTTAAAGCATTGCTTTAAAATAAAATAAAAGATCTTTTTAAACCAAAGGCTTTTAAAATATTTCACAATGAGCTTTCAAAAGCACTCGCCCATGCTTTCATTTTTACCATCATCTCATATTAAAATAAATCCCATTCACCAAAAGTTAAAACCCTCATAAAATATTTCCATCTGCCACACCCGCATTTTATGAAAGAAATTAAAAGGTGGGCCCATGAATTTTCATGGGACAACACTTTTAAAATTTAAAATAACCCTGCCTTCTGTACCTCACATGAATTTTCCTTGCATCACTCTTCCTCTTGCAAGGTTTGCGAGATCTTTCCACATCGCCCGATACACTCATTTTACTCAATTCATATTTTACCTATTGAGTAAAATATTTGGTTTTAAAATAAAACCAAGTAAATATTGCATTGGACAATAGTTAATTCACATGGAAATGTACTAGTGTTTTATAAATGCCTTGCCATTTACCTGTCTTCTGGCCCACCTCTTTTATGAAGCATTTCACACCTTATATTTAAAAGTTTATTTTTAAATATAAGTGAAAATATTTTAAAAGATTGTATCATCGGATTTTTCACAACCTTGCACACCTCACAGGATTTTTTTTCACATCACAGTTTCCTTGTGAGTTCTATGAGATTTTGCCATGTGGCTTGCCCTTTTTCCTGTCTGTTGATTTTATTTTTGTGACTTAATCTCATCTTCTCAATTTCTCGAGCTTGCAATTTATCCTCTTATGCATTAATTGTAGTAATGTCTTTCTTCATGGTGGTTGGCACATAACTGCCAGTTGTATTTGCTTAAAAGTTTCAAAGCATTTTCAACATATGCAGTTCATTTTGTTTGTATTGCTAGTGATAACTATGGTGTATTCAAAGGATTTATTAGACAATTTTGGCTGCACTCCTTGCAAGCTTAGGCTGCACTATTGGCGTTCCATGAGATTACACTTGAGACATTATGTCAAACAAATTTATGTATGTCCTCCATTGAGCTCCTATCTTATGCTCTTTTGATAGATGCCTTGTCTTTGTATTTTCCAGCATCATGATGCCTTCTTCATTGATGGAATCTATCATTTATTCCAAGATTTTATTCCTCCTTTGGTCACTTGACAAATTAAAATATTGGGGTACGGCCTTATAGCCATCAAATGCATTTGTTTTAAAATTTCAGGCCTCTTCAATGGATCCATTTTGCTCTGTATATGTATATGGCGACTGTAAGTAGGACATTCCATAGGACCACATTAACCTCTAAATACTTTGAAGAACTCCCATACTCCTCTCCAAGCCCCTTCAACATCTTCATTTTATTTGTATTGTTGGTAATGGCATTGGAGAAACCATATTTAAATTGTTGTGTTAGTGAAAGCCCCATGCCTCAGCCAATCAAAAGCAAGAATTAAACTTGCTTATAATTAAAAACATTTGAAAATGCATTTATGTTTGCCCTAACTGTCTCATTTACAAATACACAATATTTAAAATATTCACACTATTTTAAATATTGGCATTTGAGAACATTAGAAAATAGACAAACTTTAATTACGCCTACGGGCCATTTTAAGAAATTGATTGTGGGAAAAAAGGACACCTGCAGCCAAGATTTCTTGCATACAACCATAATCAATTATTTCTCTGAAAACTGACATACGAGCTCCATCTTGATATAGAGAATACGAAACAACATTCATTTTGTCATGACAATCAACTGATTGTGAAATCCAAGCTCAAATAGGAGGCAACTCTGCACAACAAACACTCTGTAAACAACAGAACAGTGTCAAAACCCTTCAGCTTCACTTTTCAAAACTCTGTCAAAACTCATCATGGGAAGCTAAAATATGACACACATGCTCACATAGGTCAATTGAGTATGTCTGCAAATGGGTTTTGCACAACAATTAGCAGGCTTTAAATTATAAGCCTCCAAAGTGGGTTCCTCGGATTTATTCATCAGGTGCACTTCTGAAAATGCAAAAGCAAAAATTTGAAATGGGCATCTCAAATTTGCAAAATTTGAGAGTGCCATCAAGTACAATTACATCAAATAAAACAATCTTCTATAATCTTGTGTGAGAGCTCAGAAGGAACATCAAAGCCTTATTTATCCAACCACCTAGCAAGGCGGTCAACTCCAGGAAACATAGAGGATGCCACATTAGGGAAAGCACGAAAAAGGGAAAAGGTGGCTATGCATGCACAAAACCCATCAGGCATGATTTCTTTAAGTGAATCTAGCACAACAATAATGCCAGTGCATGCCCAACATAATTTAAGACCATTATAAGGCGGTTACAATCCGATGTGCATGAGAAATCTACAGCTACCAAGAGTCTTCTCTTCATTAAATGACCACCTTGTTGACCGATATGGCACATGACCAGCTAGCAGAATATTTCTAAATTTCAGACCTCAAATTATCTGCATAATAGTGTTAGCACATACAACAACTGCATACCCATAATCATCTTAAAGCGACATTCATTAATCACATGTATAATTAACATAGTCAGTTCACATAGCATGTCAATATCATTTGAAAGTTATGAAAATGAGTTCATGTCCAAAGTGTATGGTTTCAAGGAAATATTATGAAAAGATCAAATCCCAAGTATCAAAGTCTCGTGACAACTGTAGGAAATAGAAAACAACCCTATCAATAATTAAACCATAAACTAGTCTCATCATCACCCCCAACCTAATATCTTGTTGGTTCTCCAATAGAGGAAGAATTGTGCCTTTGTTTGGTCAATTCCCTAAAGTTGGCAATTGCAAGTTGTCCCACATTGGTTTCTATTGTATTTGAATTAGGATATGAATAGAATCTGTGTTTTCTCTTCAGCCTGTTCCATCTTTGTCTTTCATAAACAATTTTATAGCTATAAAACCCGTAGTTTGGCACTAGCCACAATAGAATAGGTGGCTGAAAAATTAGTGGAAGCCAAAACTGCCCTTTTGTTCTTCCAAGCTATATATACCTATCAACTCTTCTGAGTGATACAACATAGTTGTGTGTGAAATGAGGCTTTGCTTGCTTCAAATCATCAGATAGGCTATTCCACCTCTGAGATAGGTATCCCATTATAGAGTCTCATGTGGTTCTTTCCATCTCTTCATATTCTTTGTAAACTATCTCTCTCTTAGGCAAGATCCTGTAGCTATAGCTTGTCTAATATAGAATTATGTTCCAATCCTTAAAAATATCTCCTAGATGTCTAGATTCAACCCTAATGGGCAGGGGAATGTTGGATTCAACTTACTTATAATCCTTGTACTACTTTCCCCAACTTACATCATTTTGTATCCAAGACATGAATGCTCATAATTAAACATCTCCAACATATAGCAGTGGATTCCTCTCATGGTCTTTGGTTATAGAAAAATTATGTAAATAAAATTCACACAACAAATTTTTCATCTCAGGAGGATAAATCTGAAAAGAATTGAAAAATTTAGTAGGGGTCTCAATGGAGGGGTTCAAACCTGAAACAATCTTTGCAAATTTGAAAGAAAGATGTGTCTTCTTTAAATATAAGGCATAGACCCTTGAAGGAGCTCTGCATTCTAGTATCTGTGGTACTAAATTTGTCATGTCATCCACATTCTTCTTTAAAACAACAATATGCGTATTATTATCCTCAATCTCCTCATCTTTCTATTCAATTTCCTTCTTTAGCCTACATTTTTCTCCTTTCCATTTTGCTTCCCTTCTTTGTATTTCTTTCCATAAATTTAGGATTATTATGTTCATTGAAAAATTGGAAGACCTATGTACTCCTAGCATCATTTTACCTAGAATTTGTGCTTGCTCTTGGTAGAGTACCAGCTACAGGTCTTCTATTTGCTCAACCAATTCTGGTTGCAGGGCTTCAAGTTCTTTTTCTTGCTCATGTTGCAGGAACTCTTGTTGCAGGAGCTCCCGATTTTCCTCACACACTTGTTTTTCAACTTGCTCTACAATATTGGCAAGATCAACTAGTGTTAAATTTTTTTCTTCTTCACACACATTATTTTCTTCAACATTTACCTGCTCCATTGGAGCTTTTGTATCCTCCCATGGCAACTTTCCAAGTTTAGGGCTTCCCTCGGGAGATATCCCAATGACTTGCCTAGCTGAATTTGATTTTATGGGAGGGTTTCTTAATCTTTCTTTTGTTGCAGGAAGAACAATGTCAACCTTCCTTTTCTTGGAGCTTGGAACTTCTTTTTCTACCATTTTATTTTTACCTTTTCCTTCCTTTAGTTCTACCTTCCTCTTATGTGCCCTAGTTTTCATTAAGCTGCCAAGAGGAACATTATCATCAGATTCGGGAGAGGAACTCTCTTTATCAGAATTATCTACCTTAGAAGAACTAATTTAAATAGTTTGTGTGGTTGTAGGAGGGTTTTCATTTCACACATACGATTCATCATCTCAAAATTCAAATTGGATCAATGAATTAAATATTGTTGACGTGAACTAGCATGAATAGACATGCAGACATGGCATTGATATGTCCCCCCCAACCTAAATTTTCACATGTGTCCTCACATGTGAGGTGGAATGTTGATTTGACAAGGACATGGAATAATTGCATGCTATGGAAAACGTTCCATATTAATTCACAACAATTAAATAAATGCACTAAAAGAAAATTTAGATATAATAATTGATGTGCACGTACCTGATGTGTACATTAGAATATGTAAATCAAAATGAATCTAATCTGACACACCAATGAAACATTAGATTAAAGAAACTAAATTAAAGAAAAAAAAATACAAACTCTAAACACACGCAACTTCTTCAAATTTGTCCCATTGTCCTCTATCTCCAAGGATTCGTTTCAAGATGCTGGCTCTTAGTTGTTTTAAACAATAGCTTGTAGAATGGCAGCTTGAGAGAATGGGATTAATGAAAATGCATGTGCATTGTTAATACGCTTTAAGCTATGAAATTGAAATGCTAATTAAATGCTAGAAGTGCTTGATAAAACTAAAATACGACTATAATAACTACGTATGAAAGTCTAGAATTCGAGCTCCTTTTCAACTCACAAGAGGGTTGTATTTATAGATTTTTGAAGGTAAGAATCCATTTAGCCAGGATCAATACTTGAGTTCAAACCTGTTGAGATGAACAGTGAGAGATCGAGAATTTGAAAAGAAGATGGAATTTTAAGAGATAGATGGAAGATTAAGAGACAAATGGAAGGTGTCTCCATAATTTAAATAAATAAATATTTAAATATGTCTATGAAAAATATGAAGAGGCTTTTTAATTAAATATTGAAAATATTTAATTATGTGAGAAGAGTGAAGAATTTAAAGTGTTTTAATTAAATATTAAAAATATTTAATTAAATGTGAAATGAAGAATATTATTTCAATTTAGAATTTAAACTTGTGATAATTAATATAAATAAATTGTAAAATCTATTTAATTAATTAAGAGGAAGATAACATTAATTAAAGAAAATTATTTATTTAATTAAACTAGAAGAATTGGAAAATTGAAAAATATAAATAAATAATTAAATTTATTTATATGTAGATGACTTAAGAATATTAATTAAATAATTCAGATTTAATTAATTAATAGGTTTGGTTAACCGTGACCATTTTTAGATGTGTACATTTTGACCCTCTTTGAAGTGATGTGTTTTACACATTGCTTCAAAGAATTTTGCCCCAGATTTTTAGAAATTACCAATGCTATATGCCCCCTCGAGAGATAAATCGCATGATAAAAGAATCGGCATGATTTTCGGAGAAGAATTCATGATTTAGCTCTCAAAATAGCGCTTTGCCTTAGCAAAAATTTGAATATTTTCACACTTTTACCCCCTTAAAAGGTGAAAAAGGTGAAAATTCATTGTCATTTGAACAGTAACCTTTGGTAAATTTCAAAGCTCTGAGAGAGATATTCGCGATGTCAATCCATTATGAGTGCCATAGATTCAAGCGAGCCCACTAGTATCAGAGACCAGCTATGTACGGACCTCCGGTAAGTCGACCTGATCCTCTTCGTAAATTTTTTTGATTATTTTATGCAATTTTTTGCAATTTTTAAATTTTTAGAGTCCCGCTTTTGTGCATACGAGCCATAGTTTAGCGCATATGGTAGATAGAGTCGCAAATGCAAGGTAGCGCATAGATGTGAAATAGTCGCACATAGAGTAGATGGTGCATAGAGTACTTGTAATAGCGCATACAAAAATACTGCCCCACGTAGGATGCTAGATTAGCGCATAGGGTGAAATAGCGCATAGGATGACTATTATAGCGCATTTGCATGATAGAATAGCACATATATGAAATAGCACATAGAAAGTTTGTCTTGGTGCATACAGTAGATAGAGTCGCACATTGATGGAGTTGCACATTGCAGCTCTGTTTTAGCGCATCCAGGGTTAAAGTTGTGCATACAGGGTTTAGCGCATTGATGGCCTATTTTGGCACATCTAGGGATTTTTCCTGAATTTGAACTTTTAAATTTTTTTTGTTGATAAAGTGATTGATGAGTGTTGTTAGATTAGACAAGTGATTTTATGCTTTTAAACACATCAGTGATAGAGTAGCTTGATTTAATGAATTTGTCTTCATGCTTGAAGAACAAATAGGTCTGATAAATTTGCTTCCATGCGATATGAAAACAAATAGTAATGATAGATTTTCTCTCCCAATTGAAAGTCAAATAGATAGATATTGAGTCATGTTGGCTGTTAAATTTATTTCCATGCGATAAGAAAAACAAATAGTAGAAATGATTGATAAATTTTCTTTCATGCGATATGTAAAGCAAATAGAAATTGATTAAACTTGCTTGATGTATTGATTGATTCATATATCCATTGTTGATTTGATTTGTATGATTACTTGATGATGTTGTAAAGGAGGAATTTAACCTCCTCTAGATCAGAGAGAGATTTCCTCAGATGTGGGAGATGATTCCTTGACTGTCCCATGAGGATTTAGGAGTCATAGATCAGTGCGGTTTGAGAGCTTTGTTGAGTATCCCACAGTATCGAGTCAACATAGCGTTGTTGATTGCACTAGCTGAGAGGTGGCATAGAGAGCATAACACCTTTCATTTGCAGACAGGAGAGATTACAGTGATGCTAGAGGATGCATATAGGATTCTCGGTATTCCTATAGTTAGAGAGCTTGTGATCTATGATCACAAGGAGATCGGGGGGACTGATGCTTTGATACGAGTCTTCTAGGATCCTCATGTCTCTGGATATCAGTTTCCCTGGAAGGAGATGGTGGAGAGATATGCTTCACTGCCTTTGGTTTTAGCAGGTATGATTGGTGGTTTCCTTTGTCTTGATTGTAGGGCAAAGGGACTATTAGTTGGTTGGGGTAGGATTCTAGAGGATATGCTTCTCCATGGAACTAGATATGCATGGGGATCATATATGCTTGCCCATTTGTACCACGATCTTCATCAGGTCATGTATACAGATGGGAAGAGTCTCTCTTACAGAGTTACTCTGCTACAGATATTTGCATGGGAGCATTTTTCCATCACGCGTCCCATTATTTGGAGGGATCGTCCTCTTGGGTTCCCATATGTCTATGCATACACAAGGCCGCTTGTCTAGCTGAGGCTGGGCAAGTTGGAGTATTGGTGGCACGTGTTAGATGATCTGGATACAATTATCTAGAGACTATATGTAGATTGTGATCTGTGGGAGACAGATGATATAGAGTTGCCATATGTTACTAGATCTAGATACCTAATTGGGTGGACTCCTTATATTATTGAACAATTTTTGGTGATGAGAGTCTTGAGATAGCTTGGGCTAGTTCAGATGATGTCATAGGGTGTGGCACATTATGCCAGATGTCGAGAGGATGTACTAGAGTGGGGTCCTATTATTACCATTGGGGTGGCTCGAGCAGAGTATTTTGAGTTATAGCTAGCTCAGTGGGCTATGCATCCGGAGGTTACAGATGCAGGGATGACAGACGAGTATGTAGAATTCTTTTACACACATACCTTCCTGAGGTTTACCAGTCCAGAGGAGCCTACCCCATTGATGGGAGGACTAGTGATTTAGCGAGGGCAAGGGCTGGCACAGGCAATAGTAGGGCAACCAACACGAGAGGCTCCGGCAAGGGCAGAGGATGTTGCGGCCATGGACATTGAGGAGGGAGGAGATGAGGGGGATGATTTTGGTAGCGAGGAGGATAGCAGTGATGATAGCGGAGGTGATGGAGGTGGTGGGGGTGGAGAACAAAGATATTTTCTTGATGTACCCTTCAGGAAAAGGCCACGAACCTCGAGAGTAGTGGATCAGCTGAGTACTTCAGCCCCATGGATTATAATCAGGGCTCCCTCACAGGGACAGATTGATGCTTTGCAGGTAGAGGTTCAGACTCTTCGGAGTTAGTTAGCACAGGCTCAGGGGACGATCAGTTAGCTGCAAGCATAGATTGCATAGCCACCACCTCCTAACCCATAGGTAGCATAGCTTATGGCTGAGAGGGACAACTTCAGAGAGAGATGTTTGTAGGCCGAGGGGGTGGCAGAGAGACTTCTTAGGCCAGTGGAGAGCACCTCGATTAAAGAGGTTGTTGCAGAGGGACTAGAGACTGCTCGAGAGGCTGAGTATTATCAAATGAGATACTTCGAGGTGGTGCCACCTAAGAGGAGGATTGCCTTCACACAGTCGGGTACTCGGTCTTGGACCCATTCTCGCAGCCATTCTAGGAGTGCTACCAAGAGTGTGGGTCAGCCAGGCAAACAAGAGATCAGAGCTTTTGGGAGTAGAGATCCATCGAGACCTACTACCTTAGGAGGCAGTAGTAGCCATGTGCCTCGTGCAGATGCCCCTCAGTGATGGACATGTTGTACACATTTATGCCATTGTATTTGATATATCTTTTTGAAACATTTGATATCCTCATATTTCTAGACATTTTTTTATGAGATTTATGAGATGCAATGGTGATTTGATTATGGATGATTTATGCTCATGTGATGGATGCATGCTTTATTTCTATATGTTATGTTATGTATGATTTTCATGATGTATGTTGATGCAAATGATGATGTAAATGGTTTTCTTTCTTTTTATGTCATGTATGATAATGCAGGATGTAAGATGTAATGAAATGATTCTAATGATGATGACGTATGATGCAATTTTGATAAATGATTTTTTTATAATAAATGCAGGATGTAAGATGTATTGAAATGATTTTAATGATGTGACGTATGATGAAATTTTGATAAATGATGTGATTTATTAATGATATGACATGGATAATGTTGTACTATGATGATAATGATAATGCCATAATTGGTGAACTAATAATGCATGATGTAATAGAAATGAACACGATATCCTAAATGATGAAAATGGAATGGGTGCGACCTTACTATGTATGTGATATGATGTGTATGCAAGTGGAAATATTAATGTGATGAAGTGATAATATGAGATGAATTATGAATGAATTATGAAATTAATATGAATATGATGAACTAATAATAATGATGTAAGATGTGAATGCACAATTAATGATAATGAATGATGGTGAAATGATGTGAATGATAATGAAAATGAGATGTAACAAATGTCCAGTCATACTCAACCATTGTCTAAAAAAGATATTCAAGAATGTGGCCAACCCCCAAAAATCTATTTAAAAATCCCTCAAAATGCAAATGAACTATGCAATCCTAAAAAGTAATAATGAATTATGCAATCCTAAATGCAATAATGAACCATTCTCCTTGTTTCCATTTCCTTCTATGTTTAGTTGTCATCATTGAGCCTTTTGATATGTTGAAAGTTAGTACAAGCATCAAAGGGTATGTTAGCACCAATGATGACTTGAGTACTGCTTTCATAATGTTTGATATAGCAAGTTAATACAAGCATCGAGGTATAATTGAACCAAGATGACCTGAGTATCATTTGCATAAATAGAAAAAAGTTAACCATTTTCCTATGCAAATTCTGAAATGTCATCAATGATACATTGTAGAGCATGTGCCATGACCAATTTGCACCATACTAATGATTAGCTTATAGACAACAAGCAAAGAAAAATCATACTTCTTCCTTGTGATTCTAGTTCAATACATCATTGAACCACTCCAAAGATATGATGTCATTAAATATCAAAACAACAATTTTCAACTTATGCTTTGAAGTTTGTCATTCATTTTAGTCAGATTAAGATCATCCACTTTGCTTTTGTCAAAATAGTCATGTAAGCTCACTTTAACTGGACAAGACTGTTGTTTCTGATATTCTGATTCTAGACACATCCTGTCGTTTTGCCTGCTAGAAAACCTCTAAGAAGCGAACTACCCCCTAGTGACCTTGTACTCTAACTCCTGCTAGACACAACTACTGCTAAGAATAACCCTCAAATCATCAAGCCATGATGAGATCCTTGTCGTTCCATAGAGATGATGTGATGCGACTCCGATGATGATGCTGACGAAAAGATGGATATGCAGAATGAATCCTAATAAATGAGAGAGCTAAATAAAATCACAAACAATGTCTGTTTGCCAGGTTTTCACCATTTGTTTTTATTGCACTTTTTCCTGATTTTATGATTTTTTTTTTATTTTTTTTTTTCAGGACTTTTATACTGTTTTTAATATTTTCTCAAGCATAGAACTTCTTCAAATGAATTTTGTTGGTTGGATCTTCAAACAAGTCCCCTTCTATTGTTGACAACTGATATGCCCCTGATCCGTATGATGCAATGATAACGAAAGGGCCTAGCTAATTAGGTTTGAACTTGCCTTTATTTTCCCGATCCTATTGATTTCGAGGGTTTTCTTTGAGAACCAAGTCACCCACTTGAAAATTTCATGGTTTTACTCTGTGATTGTAGCTACGGGACATAACTTATTGATATCCCTTCAGGTGATTAACTGCAGTTTGACGCCGTTCATCAAGTAGTTCTTGCTCTTGCAATCTTGATACTCGATAGTCTTCATCATTGATTAACCCTTTGAGTGATACTCAAAGTGAAGGAATCTCAACTTCCAGTGGTAGAATAGCTTCAGCTCCATAAACAAAAGCATAAGGAGTAGCTCCTGTCGGCGTGCGAATACTTGTCTTGTATGCCCATAATGCTGGATTCAATTGGACATGCCAATCACGACTGACTTCATTCACTATTTTCTTCAAAATCTTGAGAATTGTTTTATTTGAAGCTTTCGCTTGACCATTCCCTTGTGGATAGTAAGGTGTAGAGAATATGTGTTGGATGCGAAATCTTTCACATAGTTTGTCTACATCCTGATTTTTAAAGGGTCTTCCATTGTCTGTAATAATGGAATTGGGAATACCATATCGGAAGATGATATAGTTCAAAATGAATGAAGAAATTTTTTTGCCAATAAAATTTGTCAGGGGAATAGCTTTAACCCACTTAGTGAAATACTCGGTTGCTATAATGATAAATTTATGTCCATTTGAAGATGATGGGTGTATTTTGCCAGCCAAGTCCAATCCCCACTGAGCGAAAGGCCATGTTGTGGTGAAGGGTTGTAATTCTTGAGTAGGAGCATGAATGATATTCCCGTCAATCTAAAATTTTACACATTTCTTCAAAAAGATGAATGATTCCTTCTCCATGGTTGGCTAGTAATAACCCAATCAAACAAGTTTCTTTGCTACGTTTAGTCCACTTGAGTGTGTCTTACAAATTCCACCATATACTTCTTGTAAGGCCTTTTCTAATTCATCGCATTCAATACATCTAAGGAGGGTACCATCCAGACCACGCTGATATAAGACGTCAACAATTAAGTTGTAATAGGATGCTTGACGAATGAAATTTCTTTTCTGATTCCTAGACAAGCCTAAGGGTAAAGTAGTATCTTTTAGGTAAGTGTAAATTTGGCCATATAAGGGAGAGTCAAAGTTCATCAGGTGGAAAATGATTTGAGTTTCAAGATTGTCATGGGTGGGAGAAAACAATTGTTCCACCAGGAAATCGTACCATTTTTTATTCTCTATCAACTGGAGTAGAGAGGCGATTGTAGCCATAGCGTCTGCTGCTTTATTATCAATTCACGGAATATGTATGAACTTGATATTAACAAAGTATTTCTTAAGATCTTCCACCATTCTTTTGTAAGATATCAACTTTTCATCTTTAGTGTGATATTCATCATTGATTTAATTTATAACAAGTTGTGAGTCACCAAAAACTTGAAGTTCTACAATTTTCTAGTCTACTGCAATTCTTATGCCGATTATCAATGCCTCATACTCAGCTATGTTGTTTGTTCAAGGAAACATTAGCCGATAAGATTTTGGGATTGTATGTCCTTGAGGTGTAATAAAAAGAATTCCTACTCTTAAGCCATGTTGAGTGTAAGAACCATCAAAGTAGAGTGACCATGACTATTGGATATCTGTTGTGAATACGTCGGCATCAGGAAAATCAACATGTATTGGGTGTTCTGCTGGTATTGGTGCTTCTGCTAATTGATCTGCAATTACTTGCCCCTTTATAGCTTTTCGATCCACATAATGAATATCAAATTCACTCAGGATCATGACCCATTTAGCCAACCTGCTAGTTAAGGTTGCCTTACTTAGAAGATATTTGAGTGGGTCAATCTTAGCCACAAGCTTTACTGTATGAGTTAGCATGTAGTGTCGTAACTTTTGAGAAGTAAACACCACTACTAAAAAACCTTTTTCAATGAAGGTATAATTTAGCTCATGACTTGTTACGGTTCAGCTAATGTAATAAATGGCCCATTCTTTTCTTGTGTTGTCTTCTTGTGCCAATAATGCTCCTAAAGACACTTCTGTGGCAGCAATATATAATATGAGAAGCGCACCTTATATTGGTGGAATCAATACTGGTGGATTCATGAGATACTACTTTATCTGATCAAATGTTGCTTCACATTTGTCCTCCCATTTGAATGGAACATTCTTGTGTAAGAGATGTGTAAATGATAAACTTTTATCCACCAGTTGAGCAATGAATCTTCGAATGGATTCTAATCATCCTTGTAAAGAGTGTAGTTGACTAATGTTCCTTGGTGGTGGCATATCAATAATTGATTGTACCTTAGTTGGATCCACTTCAATTCCCTTTTCCGATACAATGTATCCTAATAATTTTCTAGATTTCACTCCAAAGACACATTTATTTAGATTAAGTCTTACTTTGAATTGTTCCATTCTTTTGAAAATTTTAGATAAGATATCGATGTGTCCTTCTCTAGTGTTAGACTTGGCAAGAAGATCATCAACATAATCCTCCATGAATGTATGCATCATATCATGAAAAATTGTTGTCATTGCTCATTGGTATGTAGCTCCTGCATTTTTCAACCCAAATGGCATTATGTTCTAGCAATAGGTACCCCAAGGACATGTGAATGTTGTTTTATCCTGATCTTCTGGTGCAATCTTGATCTGGTTGTATCTTGAAAATCCATCCATTAATGAGTACATTGCATGTCCAATGGTTAAATCAACAATTATATCTATGTTTGGTAAGGGAAAGTCATCTTTAGGACATGCTTTGCTCAAATCTCTGAAATCTATACAAATTATAATCCTTCTATCTAGCTTTGAAACATGCACGATATTGGAGATCCATTCTGCATAGTCCATGGACCAGATGAATCCAACATCCAAAAGTTTTTTTAATTCCTCTTTAACCAATAATGCCACATGTGGATGCATTTTTCTGAGTTTCTATTTTACAGGCTTTGCCCCCGATGTAATAGATAGATGATGCATGATGAGATCTGGATCCAATCTAGGCATATCTGTGTAGGACCATGCAAAATTGATTTGATTATCTTTGAGAAATTCTGTGAACCTAGGTACTTCTTCATCTGTTAGAGATGCAACTATTTGCAAAACTTTGGGCTTTTCTATAGTACCTATATTGAGTGCCTCTGTTGGTTCGATTAGAATGAAAGACCTTTCCTGATAATGCTCCGAAAGAGTGTCAAGTTTCCCATCCTCTAGCACCTTTGAAAGGTTTTCACCATTGGATACGCTTTTTATTTTTCTCTTTTCTTGATCTAATACTGCCTTTGTTAGGTTTTCACCATCAGATCTTTCTTTTATTTCATAGCTGACAAACTTGGCACTTTCCTGTCGGAAACTCTAATTTTGTGATTCCCTGGTGGAACTTGTTTTAGGATGGGATGAACAAAGAAATTTTATTATGGTTTCATCATTTGGAAAAATTGGAACATCAATGGGTGTGACTTGTTCCCAATCAATGAGTTTGGGATGTACCAAAGGTAATGGATCATTAGGATGATTAAGCTCACTGGTCATTAGGGTCATGATGTTATTGTCAGCATCATTATGGGGAAGGTCTAGGATGTCATCCTCCTCAGAATGATCTATCTCACTTTGAATCGAAATGGTCTCACTATAGTCATGATCGCTTTGTACGATGTAATCAAGCAGAGGCCTTGAGCTTTCTCCTTGTAAGAATGCAGGTGAGAATTTGTGTATGGCATCCACCCTTTTCTCTGAAATGAAAGTATCGTCAGAGAAGTCATGCCATTCATATTCATTGGAGTCAGTGTCAGAATTGTTTGCTTGAATTCTCAGAATTGTTTCAAGTAACTCCTCATTTGATGGCCTTTGTGCTACTTCTTCCTTAGTATCTTCACCATATCCTAACCCAGTCTTATCTTTTGGGTACATTGTTTTTAATTGGACAGGTTCCACAATACCCTCTTTTCTTTTACCTAGAGGGCCATTTCCTTCATAACCCATCTGTTGCATGATAGCATAACATTTTCCATATTGTTATGTGGGTAACTTGATATGTTGTACGAATTATTTTTCATCTTTATAGATCCAATCAAGGATAGCTCTATCTTTCATTTCATTTTCTTTGATAAATATCCCATTAAACTTGGTGGTGGGGGTTGAGGTTGAGGCTAAAGTTGTTGTTGCCTGTTGTATGGACGTTGAGGGTTGACCATGGGATCTTGGGGATATGGGTAAATTAGAGAGAGATAAAGAATACTCTCCTACTCCATTATCTTTCAAATTTAGCTTGGTGCCAAAATTTCTTATCATTTCACTTGCTTGTTCATGGTACTTGGAGGTAGAGATGGCCAAATCCTCTCTATTGTGTGGGACGAGCGTGTCCTGAGTTGCTCTAAGGTTAGAGAAAGTTTGACTGCTAATGTGATCAATAGGTATTGTTACTTCTTGTCCATCATATGGAAACTTTAAGCATTGATGATAAGTAGATGGAACAACCTGCATGTCGTGGATCCATGGGCGACCCAATAGTATGTTATAGGTTAGATCTCGATCAAGAACCTAACAAAAGGTATTCTTCACAACAGGTCCCACTCTGATTGGTAGCATGATGAGACCTTTGGAAGTCCTTTCCTCATTATCATATGCCTTGATTGTAATTTTCCTCCTTGGATCTATAGAGTCTTCTGAATATCCTAAAGCTAGGACCAATTTCAAAGTACAAATGTTTAATCTGGCTCCCCCATCTATGAGGACATGTCTAATGCAGGATTTTTGAACCATGACTTATAAATAGAGTGATGAATTATGTGGATGGGTTATGGATGAATCATCTTTTTTCAGAAAACAATAAACATGTGTAGGAGGACAAGTGTCCCACCATGGCTTGAAATTTATTGATATCCAGATCAGGGGAGACAGTTGTATCAACAAGAGCCTTTTCCAGAATGTCCTTATGTGCAAGTGATAACTTTAAAAGCTCCAAGATAGAAATTTGGGTTGATTTTTTTCGTAGTTGATCAACCAAACTATATTGACTTGGAGGGGGAATTGCTGATTTAGATGAGCTTCCTTTGACAATGATTTTGGCTTGTCCCCTTGTCGTGGCATTGACCTCTTGATATTCTTGCTTACCTTTGATTCAGATAATGTTTATTTGAGGATCATCAGAATAGATATGATTGATAATGACATCATGGATGTTATTAATATTCTTGGCCTTGTCACCAGAGGATTCCACTTTTTGATAATTAGGAAGCGGATTCTTGAATGCTTGATGATCATTATTGACATTATGTCCCTCAACAGTGATGGTATGGTTATCAATCAATCTTGAACAATATTCTTCAACCCTTGGCAATTATTTGTCTTATGACCTTTGCACCTATGATAATCATAGAAATGTGAGTCATTCCACGATGGTGGTTTAACTTGAGGCTCATAGTCTCTTTGTAATGGCAATGTAATAGCGTTTTGATTCAATAATGATTTGAGAATGGATTCCAAAGATTGGCCCAAGGGAGTGAAACTCCGTCGACTCAAAAAATATGATGATCTGGGCACATTTGAATTTTGAGTATTGCCAAAATTATTTCCATGATTATTAGTTGCGTTTCTTTAATTGAAAACATTTCCTTGGGTGCTAGAATTTCTAGTATTATTGCTACATTGAACGCCTGACACATTAAGGACAGTGGGCTTTGTATTTATGTTGTTAGCACCTACTACCCCATCATTCACAACATTTTTATTTCGGGTCCAAAATCGTGACTTGTCATTATTGTTATTATGGTTGTTGTTGTTGTTGTATGAATTTGAACCCTCTTTATTGATTTTTGGAACTCCATGCTTTATTAACGCACCTTCAATATTAATTGTGTTTTCAATCAATTTTTTAAATGATTGAGGACAATGAAGGTTTAGTCTATAACTCATCTCTTGGTTAAGACTATCGATGAAGATCTCCATCTTTTCTTTTTTAGGAACAGGACGAGAGTATTTAGCAAACACCCTTCTCCACCTTTGCAAAAATGTAGTAAAAGATTCCCCTACTTTTTGTTTTACCTTACAAAGATCAAGCATGGTTATCTAGTGTTGGATGTTGTAGGAGTATTGTGATATAAATTTGTTTATTAACTCCTCAAAATTTTTGATGGGGGGAGTGATCTTTGAAAGCCACTCCATGGATTGTCCACCCAAACTTCATGGAAATAACCGCATTAAGTAGGTATCGTCATGAGAAAATTCTAAGCTCATATTTTGGAAATCCCTTACATGCTCAATGGGGTTAGTTTTCCCTTTATACCTATCAAACTTAGGGATTTCGCAATGTTTTGGAAAAGGAATCATTCGAAGACTCCTATCGAATGGATAAGGACATATTTCATCCAAAACATACTTCTTTGCTGCTCCTGCTTGCATTTCTTTTATTTTCCCTTGTAATTCCTTAATCTGTTGAGTAAGGGCACTAAAATCGTTAAGAGGGGTTTCAAGATTTTCTTTAACCCCTTCTGTGTTGAAATCGGCGGGTAACTTAGCTGCTTGATTAGCTAAAGAAAGAAAGTATCTTTCCTTGTTTTGTTTTAAAATCCTTTCCGTAAGAGTATGGAATTGAGGATCCTACTCCGCTTCTTGAAGTTTTTCTTTCATTAACTCTTCAGTATTTGAAATGTTAAAGAGGTTTTCCTCCCTCTCAATATTATCACCCATTTTGCTCACTGTACTTTCATCTTTTTCTAGGTGCTTTCGAGATCTCGTGATAATAGGCATAAGCTTTACTCAACTCTTATTAACTTTGATCAAAGGAATGAAATAGTGCAATGGTGATGGATATGAAAGTCAAGATAGAATGAAGATTCTATGACTTAATAGATTTTTAATCTTTAGCTCTTGATTCCCTGATTGAAAGGATGAAAATCCTGTTTGCGGGAATAAAACCAAAGATCAAAAATAAAGATGATTTTGCACTTTATGAATTTTGATCTTAGCTTTTTAGAAAGATGAATTTAATGAATGCCTAATGTGTTTGAGTTCTCTACTGCAAAATTTGATTTGGACGAGTAGCGTACGTGATTGCAAGTTGGGGAATATAAGAAGAACGAATACGCTGACTGTGGTTGTGCCTTTGAGAAAGGGCTCTTCTTTGAAAGAAAGCTCGTGAGTATAATAGTTCTACAGCATAATCATCAGTGAAACCTCTAATATAGTCGTGATATCGATGAATAAAGGTTTTGTGTTCAAGCAGGACCTTTCGACTTTTATATAGAAATTTCCTCTTCAATATTTTCTTATAACTGAGAGACTTCTTGGGCTTTCTAATCTTTCTTTCTAGGGACTTCTTAACAAAGGTTGTAGACTTCCAAACTCTGAGCATGGGAAAGACTAGACTGATAAGACTTGATTTATGAATGTCAGAAAATTACCTAGGCTCGAAAAACAGATGCACCAAAACAGAGACTGAATGCTCCAAAACAAAATTCCTATGTGCTGAAATAGAGCATGGATGCACCGAAACAGAGCACAAATGTGTTGAAACAAAGCACAGATGGACTAAAATAGAGCAGCAATGCGCTGAAACAAAGCAGCAATGCGGCGAAATAGAGCAGCAATGCGGCAAAATAGAGTAGCAATGTGCCAAAACAAAGCAGCAATGCACCGAAACAGAGTGGCAATGTGCCGAAATAGAGCAGCAATGTGCCAAAAGAGACCCGAGATGTGCTAAATTATTTGCTAGACCTTTGAGATAGACATGTTTGGACAGTTTTGGTATTTTTGGATGATCATAATCTGATTTAAATGTGAAAAACACAGCATAGAGAAGTAGATAGTTGTTTTGTTAATCCTAAAATCTAAACAAAGAGTGTATGTTCTTGAGATTTTCACAGGTTTTGAACAAGATAAGCAATTCAGTCATACCCACTCTTAATTTTTCAAATAGATCATCATAGTAACCACAACCCATAGCTTAAAATCATGTTGACTCACACAACCATGTCACCCCCTAGAGGGCACCTGTGTTTTTGTCTTTTCCAGGTGTGTACTCAAGGTGACATAAGTGGATACCGAATCCTCTAAGCAAACAATCTGTGGTGATTATATGGTGAGTGTCTTGGGGGCAGATTCTTCCCTCCCCTTGCACCATGATTAAGATGATGTTTGGATACTGACATGGCTGGCTTTCTACACTATGGTTTTTAGTAAGGATATTCGTTTAGTGTGGCAAATAGATAGACTCCCTCGAGAGACCTCCCAACCTTTAGAAAAAAAGTTTTGGGGATGGTTATCCTACGCACTACTGTCAAGTTGGATTTTCATCAACAACTTGCTTTTGATTAAAGTGGGTTGGAAACCTTGGCTTTAGGTGTTCCCACTTAGGTTGTTCCTCTTGGGTGAGTATTTTTTCCCACAAGAGCAAGCCTTCTAAAGGATGTAATAAAGCATTAAAATGCAAAAGATTAAAGGTAAGTCTAGCATTCTGATCAGCTAGTTAAGGGGAGAGCATAAACCTATTACCCACAATCACAACAACCAATAATGGTTCAATTTTAAATCCCAAATTGACAATTCTCTACACTAAGTGAAGATGTTGCTTCACCAAAAACATGGGATTTATTCTAACCAAAAGAAATTTATGTTTGGTGACTATCCTAGGATTGGTTAATTCAGATTTAAATGTCTACCCTAGGGTTGCTTCATTCCATTAAAATAAATTTTGAAAAATCCTTTCTGCGGGTGGCGTCAGAATCAAAATTTAAATTTTTTTACAACTGTATGTGCCAAACAGGTCGTCTATGCACCGAAACATGCAATGGATGCGCCAAAAGATCTCACAGGAATGCACCGAAACAAAGTGTCTATGCACCGAAACAAGACATGGATGCACTGAAATAGTCTTCGTATGCGCCGAACCGAGACTCGTATGCCCCAAAACACGATTTTAGTCCATCACCTGCCAGATAAATTATGCAAAAAGAAATATTAAATATGGGGCTTGGCCCCATGGTGGGTGCCAAAAATGTGTACGTTAGAATGTGTAAATCAAAATGAACCTAATCTAATACACCAATGAAACATTAGATTAAAGAAACTAAATTAAAGAAAGAAAAACACAAACTCTAAACACAGGAAGCTTCTTCAAATTCATCCCATTGTTCTCTATCTCCAAGGATTTGTTTCAAGATGCTGGCTCTCAGTTGTTTTAAATAGTAGCTTGTAGAATGGTAGCTTGAGAGAATGAGATTAATGAAAATGCATGTGCATTGTTAATATGCTTTAAGCTATGAAATTGAAATGTTAATTAAATGCTAGAAATGCTTGATAAAACTAAAATGCGACTATAATAACTACATATGAAAATCTAGAATTCGAGGTCTTTTTCAACTCACAAGAGGGCTGTATTTATAGATTTTTGAAGGTAAGAATCCATTTAGCTAGGATCAACAATTGAGTTCAAACCTGTTGAGATGAACGGCGAGAGATCGAGAATTTGAAAAGAAGATGGAATTTTAAGAGATAGATGGAAGATTAAGAGACAAATGGAAGGTGTCTCCATAATTTAAATAAATAAATATTTAAATATGTGTGTGAAAAATATGAAGAGGATTTTTAATTAAATATTTGAAAATATTTAATTATTGAGAAGAGATGAAAATATTTTAATTAAATATTGAAAAAAATTAATTAAATGTGAAATGAAGAATATTATTTCAATTTAGAATTTAAACTTGTAATAATTAATATAAATAAATTGTAAAATCTATTTAATTAATTAAGAGGAAGATAGCATTAATTAAATAAACTTATTTATTTAATTAAACTAGAAGAATTGGAAAATTGAACAATATAAATAAATAATTAAATTTATTTATATGTAGATTACTTAAGAATATTAATTAAATAATTCATATTTAATTAATTAATAGGTTTGGTTAACCGTGACCATTTTTAGATGTGTACACCTGAATTCATGGAAGATTTATTGCAAATATCATGGATAAAGTACCAGTCACATTTCAAGAAATGAGTTGAGCAATTAATGAGAGCAGAGACAAATGAGGTGGAATGAAATGAAGTGAAGTGAAATGATGGTGGCGAGGTGGAAGAGAGAGAAATGTGGAATGAATGGGCGGATGGGTGAAGAAGTGGACCCCCACAAGGTGGGAATATTTATTATGAGAAGTTACAAAACTTAATTAGCCGGAAGAGGAGACATTAGGTCCACTTCCTTCGGCTGCAAGAGGTTTGGGTGCTACATATTGAGTGAATTGTTGCAGGAACTCTTCCTTGGAAGTTGGCTTGTGATACAATCTCAGGCGATGACCATTCACTAGTAGCTTAAACCTGACAGGGTCAATGGTAGTAAGTTGAACAAATCCATTTGAAAATACTTCAGCCACCTCATATGGTCCAAGCCATCTTGTCTATAATTTTCCTGCATTATCTTGATATCTTGAGTCATAGAGCAGTGCCCAATCTCCAAGCTGAAATTTATTATCCTTGATGAATTTATCATGCCATTGTATTCACTGAGTCTGCCCTACCTCTACATGATGTAAATTTTCCTTCCTCATCTCATCCAAAGCATTCAGTTGCATGATTCTATCTCTTTGTGCTTCAGAAAAATCCATGTCCAATTCTACTGTAGTCCTAAGAGTCTTATGCTCAAATTCAATGGGCATCATGACTGTCTTTCCATTCAATAGCTCAAATGGAGTGAATCTTGTAGTTGTTTTCCAGGTGGTTCTATAGGCCCAAACAACTTCTAGTAGCCTTCTTGCCCAATCCTTCTTATGGATAGCCACCTTTTTGGTCAAAATGGCTTCAATTTCTCTATTAGTCACCTCAACCTGGCCATTGGCTTGGGGGTGATAAGGAGTAGACTTCATGTTCCTAATGTTGTATTAATTGACCAACGTTGTAACAAGGGTTGGAGTAAATTGAGTCCCTTGATTAGTCACTATCTCTCTTGGAACCCCATATCATGTGAAAATGTCTTCATATAGAAATTTTGCAACCTTGTTCTCTTTTGCATGCTTCATGGCCTTAACTTCTCCCCATTTAGTTACATAATTGGTGTATACCAAAATATAGAATTTACCTTTGGATGGAGGATCAATGGGTCCTACAAAATCTAGTCCTTACCTATCAAATGGAGTGATTACTACCTGGGAGTAAAGTGGCATCTCATCATATTTGGTTGGTCGTCCCATTCTCTAGCGTCTATCACACTTGCTTGTATATATCCATTCATCCTTGTGGAGTGTTGGCCAGTAATATCTTGTGTTCAATATTTTCATTGTTGCCCTCTTGCTGCAAAATATCCTCCATAGGGTTCATTGTGACATGCATGCAAAATATCAAATGTCTCATCTTCTCTCATGCATCTCCTCATGAATTGGTTAGGTCTAGTGTAGAACAAAAATCCAACAATCCATGAGAAAGGAAATATTTTTCAATGATCACTCTCCTCTCATTTGGAGAGAAGTGGGGAGGGACTCTCGCTATGACCATAAAATTATCTATGTCAGCATACCAGGGTGTCTACACACTGAAGGAAAATAAGTGCTCTTCAGGGAAAGAATCATCTATGACTTGATTGTCCTCTGATGTCGTTAGACTTGAAAGAAAATTGGTAATAACATTAGCCTTCCCTAGTTTATCCACAATGGTTATGTCAAACTCTTGCATCATTAATAACCATCTGGCTAGCCTTCCTCAAATCAGGGGTTTATTCATGAGATATCAAATGGTTGCATGATCGGTGTGCACAAAGATTTGGTAGCCCATTATGTAATGCCTAATTTTTTTTAGAGCATAGATCACTGCTACCATTTCTTTTTCTATCACCGTATAGTTTAATTCAGCTCCTTGAAGATTCTTGCTAACAAATTAAATGGTGTTTTCAATAGCTCCTTATTTCTATCCTAGGATTTCTCCTATAGCATATTCTGATGCATCTATATGGATGTAAAAATGAAACTCACAGTTAGTTCCCTCGAGCATAGGAGCATGAGTTAAAGCTATTTTCAAGTCAAAAAATGCCTTGTCACAGCCTATTTTCCATTGGAACTCAACATCTTTAGTTAAAATATTATACAATGGTGTTGCCATTTGCTAAGTCTTTGATGAACCACCTGTAATAACTTGCATGTCTTAAGAAACTCTTAACATATTTTTGTTTTGTAGGGATAGGTAGATTGGTAATCACCTCAATCTTTGCATGATCTACTTGAATTCATTTATGAGAGACATAGTGGCCAAGAATTACACCTTCATGCATCATCATGAAGTAATTTTTACTATTCAAAGATAGATTGTGGTATTAACATCTCTATAGGAATCTCTTAAGATTTTCCAATGCTTCATTGAAATCAGCACCATAAGTAGTGAAATCATCCATATAAATTTTCATGCAATCATGAGAGATGTTTGAAAAGATTATAATGACTGCCCTCTGAAAAGTTGCAAGTACATTGCATAAGCCAAAGGGAAGTACTGAATAGGAATAGTTTCCCCAAGAAAAGGTAAAGGTAGTCTTCTCTTAGTCCTCTAGTGCAATTTGGATTTGGTTGTAACCACTGAATCCATGAAGAAAATAAAAGTATTTCTTTCCTGCAAATGAGTCCAAAACTTGTTCTATGAACGACAAGGGAAAATGGTCCTTTTTGGTGGAAGATTTAAGTTCCATATAATCAATAAAAAATTTCCACTTCCCTCCTTTTTGGGGACACCCACTGGCTATCTGAAATGGTGTAGATAAATCCTACATCTAACATTTTTTGTAGTTCCCCTTTTACTATTACTTTCAATGCAGGGTTAATTCTTATTTGTGTCTGCCTCATTGGTGTACAATCATCTCTTATGTATATCCTATGAGTGCAAAGCTTAGGATCCAATCCCTCCATATCATGATAGTCCCATGCAAATGAATTTTGGTGGGCCTTCAGTAAGTTTTCCAATGACAACTACTGTTCTTTACTCAATTTACTATCGATATTCAAATGTTTCCCTTCTGACACTTGCACTTGCATAGTTAACTCTACCACACCTACTTCACTAATTCTTGGTAATTTGAGTTCATCTGGTAGTAATGCATGAAACATACATTTAGTTGTAGGAACTTTGGCTACAAGAAAGGTGTCTGCAGGAAGAGCGGTTGCAAGAAGAGTGGCCCCCTGAAGAGCGACCAGGAGTTTTTTCACTATATCAGTAGAATAAAATACATGGGAGGGTGATGCTTCCTCTAACTCATAATGGTTTTGAATTATGTTAGACAATACTTCATCTTCATCTTGAAGCTTTAGGAAAGGATGTTTGTTGAACATCAGAAGTTGTGCCACATAATTAATTGCATCGGCCTCTTCACTAACATGTGGTCATACTAGATTATCCTTATCATGGGATGGTTGTGAGGGAGGGTAGAGAACAAGATTTTTGGTTCTCTTTCCATCAAAAATGGTCACGTCTCTTGTTCAACATCCAATATAAGCATATGTTGTTTCTAACCATGGTCTTCCAAGAATTATGGGGTACCCTCCTAGTGCGGCTTTAGGAGAAAGAATCATAAAATGTGTTGGGTACTCCCAAGAGTCTAGAGTTACTACTAGATCTTCCACTATACCATCAGGATTAGCAATAGAACTATTAGCAAGCTGCAGGATAATAGGAGTAGGTCTCATGCTTACAAAATTTAGTTGATGCAGGATTTCCTTAGTCATCACATTTATTATTGCTCCCAAATTAATCAGAGCATTATTTATCTGTATCCCATTTATAACAACTTCTACCATAGGATTCCCTAGGTAAGTATACTTGGGAACAATCACTTTCCTGAGCATGATTTCATCAAGTTGTCCCACCAAATGAACTATAGTGGGGTCTTTCTTCTTCTTGCCTAAATTCTTAAGGAATGCTTCCTTGATTGCTTTTCCATATATGGGAACATCTTTTATTGCCTCAAATAGAGGTATTTGGACACATATATGCTTCAACTGATCTAGAATATCAAAATTTGTGTCCTCCTTTTCTTCCTTTTGTTTTACAGTTTCCAACCTCTAAGAAAATGGTGGTTCTATCTCAGTCTTCTTGACTAGAATTGGTTCAATATTTTTAGGTGCACTTGGCTAAATGGGGACATTCAGAGGCTCCTCCTCTTCCATGAGAAGCTTAGTGATAATAGGCATTGAAGGGGTTGGAAAATTATTTTTTGAATGCAAATGGATGTCACTTACACTCATAGCATCTACAAGGAATTGATGTGGATCAGTAGAGTATATTGGCTACTACTATGGTTTATTTGGGTTAGGTGTGGGTTGGGCTAGTAACTGAGTAGGTTTAAGTGAATTTGAACTTGAATTAGTAGGAGGAGATATTATAGCAGGTTGTGTGGGGGTGAGAAGGTGTTTTCATGTAATTGGTTGACTGGTTTGGCCATTATTGTCCTCCCATCCATTGAGATGTTTGTTGCCAGTTTCCTAGAGGTGGCTACCAATTTCCTTGAAACTACTACCAATTCCCCTAAGGTGGAGATTTTTTGTGATTGAGCAAAGAATGTGGAGGGTTACTCCAAGGTTGTGGTTGATATTCTCCATAATTGGATGGATATGGGGGTTTCCATTGATTACTAGATGAATAAGAATTGAAATATGGCCCAATAAAAGATAATGGATCTGGTGGCATACCCTATCTTGGAGCCCATGGACACTTTTGTGCAACATAGTAGACTTGATCATCATCACCCTAGATTGGCTTGAACTCAGGTTCCATCTACTTGTTTTCAACATTATCTATCATCTTTCATTTGTAATTCTTCTTCTTTTATCTGCAATGAGGAAAATATTCTGCCAACATTGCCTCTACCTCCTCTTGTTTCTTTTTTTCCTAAAGTGAATCTAGCTGAGTAGCCAGTTTGTTTATGATGTCCTGCTTTAAATCTGCCAGCAAGTGAGTAATCTCCATCCTTAAAACTCCACTAGTGGATGACTTACCCATAGAATATTGGTAATCTCTCCCCTTCTTTGAAGTTTCCCTAGAATAGTTTGTACATATCTTCTTGATATCCTCCCAAGGAACTTGGGTGATATCTCCTCCTACCATTAGGTCCAAGGCATTTGTGCAGCTAACATTAATTACTCTCATGAAAAACATCTTTTGTGATTCTTCATTAAGTGTATGGTGTGGATATTTTTGTAGGAAAAATAGAAACCTTGAAATGTAATCTTCCAAACTCTCATCCTCCTTTTTCTGAATTGTAAAAATTTCATCTCCTCTCATGTCACTTCCTTTGCAATACTCTTTGTATTTCTCAAGGAACTTTGTCTTCATGTCCTCCCAACTCTCCATAGTATCTTTTCCTAGGATCATGAACCATCTTAATGCATTTTCTTCGAAGTGGTAGGGAATAGCTTAAGCCTATTGGAATCAATGGTATAGTCATAAATTCTGTAAATTTTATCAAACTCAAACAAGAATGTATCAGGATATTTTGTGATAATTCCATAGAACTTAGGAAGGACTGAAGTAGGGATATTCTTGAGGTTGTCTACTTCATTTTTATGAGAAATGGGAAAGCAAAAGTTGGTCGGTTAGGTCTACTAGGTCCATTTACATTTTCATCCCCCATGCCTGCCTAATGAAGTTCTAAAAAAAGAGGTGTGTCTCTTCTTCTTCTTCGTTTCTTAGCAGGTTCTCATACTCAACTATATAGAATAGATCAAGATTGTTAGGTAGGAATCTCCCATGATCATATCTTCTTCTTTCTCTATGCATATAGTATCAATTCACTATCAACCAGCTCACACAAAGAATTGGTAAAAGAATAGGGGTCCATAACTCTTCTAAATGAGGGGTATTCTAGGAACAACTTCCAGAAATACTACAACAAGAAAAATTATCAATGAATCCCAAGAACTTCCTAGTTTGACACCATCCTCGACAATGGTGCCAAAAATGTTGGCCTCCTATAATGTTTTAATAGCTAAGCCCTTAAAACTATGATTCAAAGATTAAACATCTAACCTAAATAGCTATCTCAATCATCATGAAGGTGCATTTAAATTATCAATCTAGGGACGTAAAATTGAAATGGGTTAGGATTGTATGTGCACTAGGAATCCAAAGTAGTCATATTCATCCTACAACTAAGAAAGACATAATACTGAAAGTAAATTGCTTGGAAGGAAATAACAAATTTTGAAGATCAACCAATAACTAGGCTAAACAAATGCATGACATAAATGAAAATTTGAGTGAACAAACAAGAAACTACTCTATCTAATTTGGCTGTAGGAACAGTTAGTGCAAAATTCTTAACTAATAACTAAACGTAAAATAAAAGCTAAACTAAACTAAGCTAAAGGAAGGAATACTCACCAAGTGGGGCCCCTAGGATAATTATTCCCTAAAACTAAGATAGACTCAGATGCACAAATTTATAACTTCATTTCATTTATTATAAAACAAGAGTACAAATGAGCAACATGACTGAATTATTGAAAAACTTAAGAGTGTGATTACGTCAAATAAAATAATCTTCTATATTCTGTCTGAGAGCTCAGAAGGAACATCAAAGACTTATTTATCCAACCACCTAGCAAGGTGGTCAACTCCATCAAACACGAAGGATGCCACATTAGGGAAAGAATGAAAAAGGGTAGACATGACTATGCATGCACAAAAACCTATCAGAGATGATCAGAGGAACCCACAACTAGAGCTGAGAGGATGAAGTACAACTTCAAGGGAATGAGGTCAAAGTCCAAGATTATATTAGCATGGCTGAAAGTTGAAGATATGAATATGGGTCATGTAGATTATGAAGACTTCAAACAAAGTATGTATTATAATGCACCCACTCCATTGGCACAAGCTACTAGATTCCCACCTTCAATAGAGTGTCCTGAGTTGATAATGGAAAGTGAAAAACATTATGATTCAGAAAATAGAGTGGTTGTTGGTCCTCAAGGAAGAATAATGGAAAATCTGACTGAGGATTCAATAGCTAAGACCTTCAATATTGGGTCACATCAAAAGCTAGTGAAAGTGCAAGTGAAAGTTTCACAAGAATTTTATAGCTCATATCCAGCTCAAGCATTGGATATAATGAATAGTTATTGGATGGAGAATCCAAATTCACACTATTTTGAATTTCCTAAACAATTGCATAGGAGTGACTTAAAATTGGAATATAATGACATGATTACTCTCCTCAGCAAAGTGATGGGAATTGATAAAGCTTTCATCTTCAAGGAGTGGATGTTTTATATGTTATTTCTTAGATTAAGAAGTGAATCCACTATCATTGGGAAAGTTAATAGTGATAATCTGTACTTGCAACTAAGGAGTGTGCAAGACACTAAAACATTCATAATGACCTCATATGTTGTATATATGCTAGCTAGGAATTTCAGATATAAATGCCTAATTTGTAAAGGAATAATTGGTCAAGATAGAGTCTATGATGTTTTCCCTCAGTAGCATTTCAATACTTCCAATTTTATAAGGGTAAATAATTCTTTTACCATGTATATAACTAGGACTCTATAAGATGCACTTCATGTATGAATTTTAGCAAACGAAATGGATCTCATTAGGAATTATGGTTTATGGTTTATTCAATTTCTAAAGTTTACATACATCAAAGTGCATGGCTCTCCAAAGGTTCCATACATGCTCCCTAGATATCCATCAGAAAACCTCATATTATTGGAGTTGACAAGGCAATTAGCTACTTTTGATTCTATCTTGAAGGAGATGCATAAAACAAGGGTTGGAGTTGACTTCCCTTTGAGGATTGGTAGCATGGAAGCATTCCCTTCTATAAAAAGTGCACATCATTAATAAATTGAGATGACTCATTTGTATTTGTACTCTCATTCTGATAGAGCTAGTTTTGATCCCTATGGAGTTGCATAGAGAATAGAAAATAGTGAGTATAGACACAAGGATCATATTGAGGATTGTTCAGCCAATCGTAGAGATGAGTTTGAAGTACTGAAGAGAAGATATTCAAGGTTGTCTTTGAACTTGATAAGATTCATAGGGTTGCAAATGTGCCTAATTAAGTGGATAATGAAGAGGACCCTATCCAGTATCATGATTACATGCAATTTCAAGATAATCCAATCCTTGCCATGAACTAGTCAAAATATGAGGTTGTCGATTTGGATCAAATCACTACTCCATTATTGACATACTCAAAGCAATGGGTTAAACATAAGATATTGGAGTTGGAGGAAACGGGAACAAAGTTCACCTATGATTTATTGGGAAACTTGGACTCCCATTTAGAAGAAGAAACTAACAATACTCAAGATGATACTATAGTTCCTCATGAAGAGGAGGATATATAGGTGGTGCCTATTATCATCAAGAGAAAAACCAAAATCCAAACAAAGGATAAAGAGCTTAAGAGACAACCAGTCTCTAAGAGGAGAAAGAAAACAAAAAAAGTTACTGAAGAAGGAAATGTAGAGGACCAGCCCATAAAGAAAAGAATAATTATCATCAAAGGAGAAAATATAGAAAGTTCCAAGAGAACTAAGGATAGTGAAGAAGACACAAGTCAAGCCAAGGTAATCGAAGTAGAGAGCTCTAGAGACAGAACAAAAGTATATATTAAAAATAACTCTCTAAAATAAAAGGTTTCTCCTCCTCATGTAGTGAATGAAGAAAAGGTAGTGAATGATCTTGAGGAGAATATTGAGGATCCATATAATAAAGAGGTTGATGATGTTGAGAGAGCATTTATAGGAAATAGTACTCTTCCTCTATCTCCCTCACAAAATTTGAATACTAAAGAAGAAGAGGGAGAATCTGCAATAAATGAAGGGAATGTATCAAATGAGCCTAGGCATAATGAACAAGAAGAAGATGTTCCAACACCTAAGAGTGGAGATCTTCAAAAACTTGGAGTGGAGTTAGACTAGAAGGCCTCAAAATTATAGTGATAAAGAAGAAGAAAAGGTGTTGAACATCCAAAATACTGAGAGGAGGAGTGAATAGCATTCCACAAATTGATAATAAAATACACTTAACCATTTTCACAATTTTGATTGTATCAGAAAGAGAGAACATAGAAACAATACAATGCAATATTACACATGAACACCAAGATTTTTACGTGGAAAACCCAAAATGGGAAAAACCATAGTTAGGGTTAACTCACAATATATTATATTTGAATACAAAATATTATGGGGCTCACTACAAGGACTCACTTTCCTTAAAAGGGTCACAACCTAAGTAAAAAATATGGCTCACTACCAAAATAACGAACTGATAGAATACACCTTCAATGTGCAGGGTTCAATTCCGTTGAAGCTCATAATATAAAGTATTGCATCACTCAAAAAAATTGTATTATTGATAAAGCATTTAGGCTTTGACCTTCTCCTTCTCACTCTCTTGTTCATACACATGCATCCACATATCTTTCTCTTCACACACACACACACACTTTTTTCTTGCTTCTATCTTGTAGATATACCAATATATCTTATCCATCGATTAGTTAAGCCTAATTGGATGAACACAAAATAATAAAAACCTTTCTTTGTTAGCACCGTATAAGATTTGATCATGTACTACATTATTCCAAGTTAGCTATTAGTCTTCATAATATATTGCATTCTCTGAGTCGGCCAAAACTAAATCACAATTCTCCAAACCAACAATTAATCCTCAAAGAAAATACACTTTGGATCTAAGAACACATTAGTTTCCCATCATACTACTAGTAAAGAGACTATCAACAAAACCACAATATATGAATGTTCACCTTAGTAGAATGAAAAGTCTCCCACACATTATACTGCACACAAAACAATATTAGAATATAGAGTTAAACTCTGTCAAAGATATTTTTTTGTTCATAGGAAAAGATGTCTCAAGATCCAAGATATAGTTGTATGAATGAGTCAATAAAACATAGTTAAGAGATCAAAATCACATCATATCTTGCGATGAGTTCTAGACAAATACCAACATATTGATCCATCACAAAGGAGTATTATTGGTAGAGAACAACCTGATAAACCAAGAAAACTTCCCATACAGTTATCACCATGTAGTTATTACCATGTTAAAATCAAGGACAACCCAGGAACAACCAGAAAAATAATCCATACTTCATTCTCATGTTGTAAAGCTTCCAACAATATCCCCCTTTGGAATTAATTGGTAACATGCATGACAAAATCTTTTCGAGTATACGGCACTGAATGTTCTAACTACTCCCCCTATCAAAATTGTTCTTCACAAAAAGTTTTTTCTTTGACCCTTTATCTTTCCATATCTTTATCTCTCCCCATTTGACATCAATGACAAAGGAAGGGGTCCAGTATAAATTTTCATATGCATCAAAAATTAATAAAAAAGATATGAATACTGAGTTAACCTGAAGAATAACCTTTGAGACTCTCCAAGATAGCCTTCCATGACACTTTACCTTCTTCCCATGAACCTTCTGCACTGACTATAGTCTTGTAAAATAGCACAATATTAGTTAGAGACTCTAAAACATCTATTTTTTTATTAGAAAAAGGCTTATGCCTAGAATATTTATATTAGATAAGATAGCAAAATTACAAAAACCAGAATTATAGTATTGGTAATAGTATTTATATTTCACAACTATATATTTCTAAAATTATTTGATAATTCTATCACAAACTATTATATATGTGCCACACACATATCATTATTTCTATTCCATCATCACATCTACATTATCATTTGCAAATTGAGGTTTTACATTGATATCTAGCACATTGTCTTCTTGATATTAGAAAGACATATTGATAGCAAATTTGAAGGGAACAACAACCTCGGTGAATCTGGCCAAATTACTTCATCCCCAATTATTATTTTTATGCAATCTACCAAACTTGGATAGTCTATTTAAAATAATTGACTCATTTCATCCTTTATCACTTCTTCAGAAAAAGGTATTTCAAACCTTTTTACAAAAATTGGGATTCTGAAATTATTTGTATTATACTCTCTTGTCATGCTCTTTGGAACTAAAAAATACAATTTGCAATATTAGCTTAACCAATTGAAAGAAAATTAACACAATTTGAACCCAATTTAATCATAGATTATGTGAAAATCATTCATTCAATGCATTGGATTTCCTGAGGAAGATGTGTGCTACTTTCCCATAATAAGCACACTTTTGATGCAATTAACCATACTAATGTTGCTCATTAGAATAAAAGGCTACCTTATATTTGTACTACAGTAACCTTCACCTTAGAAACTCTATTTAAATTGTAGAATCAATAAAAACAAGCCTCTTCGTGTGAAACAAAAAGCACTTATTTAACAAATAAAGTAACTGTTGATGGTGTTTTCTACACAACAACAACTCAGACAGAATATGATATCCCATCTCTCTTGAAAGGTAAATCTCTATGTGAAAAGAGAGAACCCCAAGTTCTCTAATGTTAGGTCTTAACAATGCAATAAAACAACTCAGTGATAATGTGAAAATGTTGGTAATCACAATGGGACCTTACTACAAGCAAACACTGGACTTCGAATTCACTTGATCTAAACAATGAATTGATAATTTGGAACCTGGTTTAAACCTTGATAATAAAGAAACATCAAAAGATAAAGGTTTCAAAGATGATTCTAATACTACTTCTAACCCTAAAATTGAAAATGTCAAAAGATAAAATGCTCAAAATGGACCAATCTCTCATAAACTACTTTCTGCTTGACTCAGATGAATCTATAATTTCACGGAAATAGTGCAATATTCTAATGTATTTAAATGTTTTCAAGTCATAAACATTCATTCAGCCAACCCTTATTGCAATTGATGTGAACAAACCCTTATAACTAAACTAAGCACAATTTTAAGTCCAGGCTAACTTTACAAAGCAGCTAGCAATCAACTAACTGCAAAAAGTATGGACTAGAGATCACTGCAAACATTCCAAACATGAAACCCTAAAAATTATCAAGCCATTTAACTCTAAACAAATAAGCAATTTCAAAGATAGAACAACAAGAACCATGCCAAACAAAATTCCACAAGATAGATACCAAACACAATATCTCTCTTATATTAAATCATCTAAAAACAACAACTCCAGTTTTATGTTACAACAATTGCTTGAGAATAAACCCTAATTCGTTCTAAAATCACTTATCTATTTCCCCTCTATCTCCATCATTCTATATGCCTATTGATTCCCCCTTCTCAAATGAGGCAACATGCCTATTTTTATAGAGAATCCCCAAGATTTGGTCGGCCCAAAAGATATTTTTTTACAATAAAATCATGACCTACAAGAGGTCAACCTCAAAGATATTCCAATATTATGAAATGTGCCAATGGTACCAATTTCATCCAAAACCACCAAGATACCAGAAAGGTCATCCCAAAACATGTGAATAATGGGAAGCACAAATCTAAATGTAGCCATATATAGTCACTCCCCATCCTTGTCCTTAGCTCTATCTTCCTCACCATGTATAGCCAACAACACTCTATCCAGCTCAGTAACAGGTGGCACAAGAAAAACCCTAATCCTTCTTTCAAGGGACTTAATATCATCTCTTTCCCACCTAATTGTACCATCCCAATCGGCCCTGTTAGTCAAGTATCTATCCATGACTGCAATATAAGTTGCAGAATCATCAAGTTGATGCCCAGTAATTGGCCCTTCACTGACTGGAGGATACACATCTCTCCACCATTTCCTAAGCTGCTCCAAATTGAGATGCTTTAGAGAAAACCTCTTCCTTCTAGTCATGACCTCAAAGAATGAAATACATTTATCATGGATACCAGTCAAAGTATCCTCAATCTGCCTTGCTTGCTTATGGATTTTACTTAAGGTCTTCTGCCTCATTTGTAGGATTTCAAACTATTCCCAAGGTTTGGAAACCCTTGGAAAAGGAAGAATCCCACACTTTACCAATTTATCTTCAATGAATCCGATGATTTTAGTGGCATTCTGTAGTAGGAGGTCAGTATCCACATTATCCTAGGCCAATACAGCCTTCAACCAATCTACTGATCTCATTGCATCACCTCCAGTTGAAAAAATATCCTTAATAGCATCATCACCTTTGGTTTGAACACTCTGCAACCAGGCAACTATAGCATGTGTAGTACGCTTCATCTTCTCAAGTTCAGAGATTGTCTCCTAAGGCAAAAAGCCTTCAGTAGAGGAGGAAGAGCCAATAGATTGCAAGGGATTCATCAACTCTTGCAAGTACGTCTTCAGTTTCTCATTCTCCCTCTCTAAATCATGCCTTGTTTACATAGCCTTCTTCAACATTCCCACAATCACTACACTGGAGCCTTCATATTCTTCAATATCCTCCTCCACAGTAGCATGCCCTAAGTCAATAGTTTGCACATGATACTCTTGGGCAGTCACATTGTCTCTATCTTTGTTTGGAGTAGGGGTAGCAATGTGAGCCACTCTGTTACCCAGTCCATCTCTTTCAATATGAGACACAACCTTGATCCTCTTCTTTGTTTTTTCCTTTTCTACATTAGCCATAAGGAAATCCCAATTAGGAGGAGAATCCTCCACTATAACCATTATGTTCTTCAACCCTTTCTCTAGCCAATCTGGAATAGTAAACCCGACAGGCACTGTATTTTTCCCATCTTGTTCTTGTTCTTGTTGACCCTCAGTTGCATCCTTTTCAATACTTGGCCCCTTAGGAATATCCATGAGTAGATCCTCCTTCTTCTATAGTTGTTCTTCCACGACAACCCATGTTGATCAAGGGTCCTTCACTGGTATTTCCTCCTCCTTTTGAGGAGACTCGTTCACTCATTCCCTCATAGGTGAATCTGCATATGCCACTAGGGGGGACTATACTACCTTATCAATCTCTACCTCTGCATTTTAGAGGTCCCCTTCCTCAAATTCCTCTTCCCCTAAACCCTTAGGATCTTCATCCTTCTTTGGTTTGTCCTGTGTGCTATCAACATCCTGAGGAATGGAGACACTCACTTGTTCAACAACAAGAATACTCACTGAAACATTCTCCTTTGTTGCAGTATCCCTTGGGTAAGGAGTCCTTGACCTCCTCATGTATACTTGTGTTTTTTCCCCTGAGCTTTCCACCTCTAACACTGGTGGCTCACTCGCCTTATCAGCTTTGGGAGACTCCTCCACTTTCTATGATAGTTTTGTAATCCTTCTTCTCTTCATCAATGGAGGAGCAGTTTCCACCTCCTCCTCATCTTCCTTATTCTTTTCAACTTCTTTTTTAGAGACATATCTCCTCTTCTTAGCAACATGCTTCCTTTGTTTACTTACCTCTGTAGCCTTCTCAACTTGAACATCTCTAACCTAGATTTTGAAAGGAGAATCCACCTTTTCTTTGCCCTTAGGATATGGTTCAAGTGACTCCTCAGAAGTAGAGTGAGACTCTAAGTCTCCCATTAGATCTTGATCCTGCCTGCAAACACATAAACATGACCACAATCAGATCCACAAGAATCAACAAGTGCAGGAAATTATTATCTCAAAGTTCAGGATTTAGCCCTCCTTGTGGATTCCATCCTGGCGAGAATTTTTAGGAAAATCTGGACCAAGTGAATTCCAGCGAACCAAGCATGCAAAATCCCAAAACATCATTTAAATTCATCAATTAGCCAAGGAATATTATTATAAACTCTTAGCATAAGCTCATTTAATCAATCAAAGACATCATCAATAAATAGATTTCTCCTAATCATCAAATTCAACATTTTCCCATAAAACCCGAAAGAATTTGCCAGAGACAGATTTTGGTGAAAACAGTAACAATTATAACTAACCCAGGAAAAAGGAGGAGACATGGAACATCCGAGAAAATCTAAAGGAAGAGGATTTTGGTGAAAACCAAATATAACATTATTAAAGCATCAAATTGGAAAAATGAACCAACCGCGGATACCAAGAAAATCTGGAGGAAGTGGATTTTGGTGAGGCAGATGAAATCTTGGAAAAAGTGGTAAAAAAGAAAGAATAAGGAGAGCCGGGGAAATCCAGGGGAAGTGGAATTCCACGAGGACCTCAAAAACCCGAACCCATCCACATCTTCGTACTTTCACCAAAATGACTCAAACAACTCTGGATCTAAGGTTTGTACTTCAACAATGGCCTAACCTAGACCTCCAATGGACGAAACATGAACTTAGAACATGCCTCACAACAATTCGAGGAGGATGGCTAGGCCCTAGGTTAGGAACCCTAAAGATGTCTACCATAAAAACACATAGAACCTGGCACAACTCGCTTACACACCAGAATAGAGAGTTTAAAACCAATGCAAGAAAATGTTGAAACAAGAAGCAATATCAAACTAAGAGTAATCTTCAATGACCAACCAAACGGATCGGTACAACAACACAAAACCCCCAAAATGCCCAGTGATGATGCGCATGCCCAAGGAAGTCAAGAGATCACGAAGGACTAGAAAGCAAATAAAGTGAAGCAATTTGAAATCAACAGAGTAAAGGAACATATCAACATACCATGGGAGAGAAAGGACTGGAATTGGTGATGCCAATAGATATCCATCAAACATGAGTAGGATACAATCCACACATGTAAGGTTCCAATGCAACAGTCAAAACAGCCCCAAAAATCACAATCCAACAAGACATCAAAATCTCCAAGACTCAAGCTCAAATGATAGCGAATGAAAAAACTCAAATGATCAACTACCTCCCAAAATCAAATATATCAAAGCCCCAAAACACCCGCACAAATGCCATTAATGCGGTCGACAAGATAGCCACAACCATGAAAATCCAGGGATTTGACAAGGTGAGTGACTTCAAGGAAATCTGGACCATGCGAATTTTGGTGAAAACAGGGTCAAAAGCAATAACCTTCGGACATCAAAAGTGGACCGGAAGAATCCGACCCAGACGAATTTTCCCGAAAGTAGTGAAAACTCCAAGATGAATTTAGAACTCAAGATTTTCAATAAAATGCACAAGTGCACCAGTCTAATTGGAAAGATGGATATCAAATCATGGCCCAACAGCAAGCGAAAACCCCAAAAAAGAAGGGCCAAAATACCAAAAAGAGAAAAAAGAGGGTCCCCACTTTCAGTGGGGCGTGTGTGCAAAAACTGCACAACAAATGGTGACTCCATTGGGGAAATGCTCTAGAGCATTTCAAGAATAAACTAGAATCAAGAACCCAGAATCTTTGGTTTTAGTCCTCTTATCAAGACTCCTATGAATAGAGTTTGAGATACCATAAGCCAGAAGACCTTTTCTTATACCAGGGTCCAAGTGTGTGTATTATGCATTTATTCTTATCCTATAATTGCAATGGGAACCAAAGAAGATTTGACCAAGCTACATAAAAGTTCAAACTTAAAAAGCAACTTGGATAGAGCCTTGCTACCAGTCAAGCGTCCATAGCCCCAGTGAGGTTATCACTGCAACACCCCTAAGCATAGCTCTACTACCAGTCAGGTGTCCATAGCCCTGGTACAGATACTAAGATACCCCTGATAAGGTGAAGCTTACTTTAAATTTTCAAAAGCTTCCATTTATCTTTTTTGTTTTATAGAACTTTCTTCTTCACCTTTGTAAGTAATGAAACTCACACTCAAGGATGAGGAAGACAGTGGCACTGAAGCAAAATACGAGATTTTTCACCAAGCCAAATCACCCAGGAACCCTATGCAACTTCAGAATCTTTAATTTTAGTGTGAAAATGTGGGACCCAAATATATTCAAACTATATTCAAAACAAGTGATTCTAATTCCAAGTACAAGGGACATCAGATAAAAGAAGTCTGCCACCTGATTCTAAAAAAATAATTAGAGTTTATAAAATAAATTTTCAGAACAATCCCAAGCAAGATATCCTATTGTACAAATGCAACAGCCCCAAAGAAATAGGGAACCCAAAACAAAAAACAAAATAAAAAGCGAAACAAACCAAAGAAAACCTAAATTATCAAAGCAAAACGAGCAACAAAGCAAAGCAGAAAGAAAACCTACTCTATCTATGTACACAATGAACTACAAGCAATTCAAGGTTGAAAATAATGCTTCAGATACTGCCCATTGACAGGTAGTGGGAAATCCTCACTCGTGAGGGTTTTCAAATGAGTAGTTGTCTCCTAGAATTTCTGAAATCTGGTAAGGACCAAGCCAAAGTTTATCAAATTTACCATGCTCTCCCTTACGATCATGGGCTATATCCAATAGAGAACTGAGTCAGAAATTTTGAAGGATTTCACCTTAGCTCTCCTATCAAACCATATTTTTACCACACTTTGATGTTTAAAAAAGTTCTCTAGGGCTTCATCCCTTTTTTTTTCTAAGTGTAACAATTCAGCCAAACGGGCTTCACGTTTATCTTCTTCATTATAGTACTCGTTAATGAACTGCAGGGTAGGGATTTTCAACTAGATAGGAAACATAGGTTCCAAACCATACACCAAGTGATAAGGATAATTTCCTATAGATGAATTTTGTCTAGTACGGTCAGCCCAAAGTGAAAATCAAAGTTGGGTGTGCCAGTCCTTAGGATTTTGTTCTAACAAATTACAGACAACTGTCAATAGGTTCTTATTAGAAGACTTAGCTAAACCATTACCTTGAGGATAACAATTGGATGGAAATTTAATAAAAATCCCATGATCGAATTCCCAATTAGAAAACTTCAGAGATGCAAAGGCAGGACTATTATCATAGACCAAAGATAGTGGACAACCAAAATGATTTATAACTCTTAATTCAAGAAAATTGATTACCACATTTCAAGTACAATTCTTACAAGCAAGATCCTTTATCCATCTAGTAAAATAATCAGTTATGGTAAGAATATACCTGTGGCCCACAAAAGATGAAGGATTAATTAGACCTATGAATTCCATGCCCCACTGAGCAAATAGTTTTACCTCTATGGCAGGCTGGAGTAGAAGAGCTGCATGTTTTCCTTGCTTGTTGTAGTTTGAAATATGTGACAAGTCCTCACATGTTGGTGTACATCCTTGAAAAATGTAGGCCAATAGTAGTCTGCCCTCAAGATCTGGTGTGCAGTGGATGATGCAGAACCATGGCCTATGCCATATTTCTCATGAAACTCAATCATCACTCGGGCAACTTCTTCTTTCCCCAAGCATCTTAAGTATACACCCTCATGATTTATTTTATACAAGATAGCTCCTTTCATCATAAAACTTCCACTCTTCAGGTGCAAGGCCCACCTCTGAACTGTATTAAGGTGATTAGGAAATTGTTGATTCAATAAATAGAAAATGCTTTCATCATACCAATCTCTTGGTGATACCTCTTAAAGGTAATGATGTTGAGCTATGAGATCAGGACTGGTCTCAGCCATTGCCTTTGTAAGTCCTTGTTCCCTTACTAATTTCATGGGCTGGATTTCCATATCATATTCTTGCAACATGGTTACCAACTTTTCCCTTCGTTCACCTAATTCATTCCGCATCAACAACTTTACTGCAGGATCAGGCACTATGGCAAAAACTTTATTCCTTAGGATATAATGCCTAAATTTTTCACTACTCTGACCAAAGCATAGGCCTGCTTTTCTACATTATGATACCTTAATTCTTCATCTTTCAAGGGAGTACTCATGAAGGCTATAGGGTGTTCACCACTTTGATCAGACTTTTGAGTTAACATTGTGGCACAAGAGTGATCAGAGGCGAATGAATAAATGTAAAAAGGCTTAGTATAATCAGGACTCACCAGTACAGGGGCCTCAACAATAGCTTTCTTGATTTCTACAAATGCTTCCTTGGCTTCTTCATTCCATTATATTTTTACTTCTGGTTTCAACATAGCATTCAATGGCTTGACTATTTCTACGAATCCAGTGATAAACTTCCTAACAAAGTTGATCTTACCAAAGAATGACTTCATCCCTTTCTTACTTGCAGAAGGTTGAATATTCAAGATAGCCTATATTCTCTTAGGATCAATAGCAATACCTTGTTTTGAGATAATGTTTCCTAATAACTTTCCTTCTATGACTCCGAAAATGAACTTCCTTGGATTAAGTGAAATACCAAACTCTCTACATCTTTGAAACACCTTGCATAAATCTGTTATGTGATCACCTCGTTTCTTGTAAAAAATAGTCAAATCATCCATATAAATAATGATGCACTTACCAATTATATCCTTAAAATCAATGTCCATAGCTCTCTGAAATGTAGCTCCAGCATTGATTAACTCGAATGGCATCCTTTTGTAAGCAAAGGTTTCCCATTTAGTAGTGAAGGTAGTCTTGTGCCTATCTTCATACTGTACCATAACTTGGTTGTATCCAGAATACCTATCCAAAAATAACATCATTTGAGATCCATTAACGATCTGAAGTACCTCATCCAGTGAAGGAACCAGATAATTATCCTTTTTTGATGCTCTATTCAGATTCCTAAAGTCTACACATAGTCTAATTTCTCCATTGTTTTTTCTTATTGGAACCAAATTCACCACTCATGTAGAGTGTCTTACCGGAAATATAATGCATGCTGAAAGTAGTTTTTGCACCTCTTTCTGAATAATGAGTTCTAACAAAGCATTGATTGGCCGTTGTCTCTGCCTGAATGGTTTGACATCTGATTTCAAAGGGATGGTGTGTGTAATTATTGAAGTATCATATTTTCTCAAATCTTCATAACCCCAATCTATTACATCATGATATGTATGTAAGGTATCAATAATCCCCCTTCTTTCCTCAGGAGTGCACACTTTGCCAATGAAAAAATTCTTTGAATCCTCTGATATCCCCATGTTATATGTCTCACACTGGCTACTGAGAGACTCCCTTTTAGTCTATTTTTCTTGATCTCTTATCTTATCTAAATCAAAGATTTGTTCAATTTGCACCATACCCCTTGAAATGGTATTAGTCTTCAAATTAATGATTCCTCCAAAGTCAATTTATGCTTCCTGAGGCTCTACCTCATCAATAAATTGGGAGGAAAACACATCACAACTTGTAATAAATTCTAGAATATGCCTATCATCTTCAACTACTTGGAAATTAGTAACATTATCAGGTACTGAAGGCACTGGAGTGAGCTCGACTGTAAATTTCTTCAACCCTAACAATGACAAAGGTTGCAAGGTACTAGCAGCTTGTGCTAGAGAATCAACAACTTGATTCTTGTTTTGAGGGATCAACTAAATATTAAAAGCATTGAACCCTTCAATGAGATCCCATACCCTATGCCTATAATTGGTCATTCTTCTATCATGACATGAATATTGTTTTCTTACTTGTTTGATTACTAACTCTAAATCTCTGAACACTTGTAATATCTTAACTCTCTTCCTTGACGCCATTAATAAGCCATGGATCAGAGCTTCATATTCTACAAAATTATTAGTGCATTGGAACTAGAGTCTATGAGCAGCAAAGTAATTCTTACCTTTAGGACTAATCAATTCAAATCCTGCACCAACACCCTGTTTGGATTTAGATCCATTGAATCTTAGTGTCCAATAACCATCAGGTTCCTTTGGTTTCAATTTATCTTGTGATTTACTGAAAATAGGAATTTCTCCAGGAAGTACTGGACTCTTACCTTTATCTTTGTTTAATTCTTCCTGTGCACTAGTTCCAATAGGTGGAACTGGATTAATACATTTTTGTATCTATCAAATAGCAGTCTGACATAAGTCACATTCCAACTCAGAATGAGGAGCATCATGGACCCTGCACCAATTTGGAAGCAATAATTCTTCAAATTTCATGCTTCCTTTCAGTTGCATCTGATCTTCCATACACTTCTAGATAGACTCCTGAAAGTTATCCAACAAACTAAGTTTCTTGTCTTCTTGATCACTTGTTTCATCCTCTTGTTCAATCAATGTCCCACGACCACTGCTCCCTGGAATGTACTTATCTGAAGAATCTTGTAACATGAAAACCTCTTCATCTTTTGTAACTAATGCAGCCAATACATAATTTCCCATGCCAACTTCAAACACCAATACTTCATTTGAAACATTTTGATATTTTGTGATTACATACTTCATTCAGGGTTCTCTTTCAATTCTGATCTAGTTTGGGACTCCTTTCCATGGTAGCTACATATGGGAATCATTTGTAAATGTATATCCATTTAAATCTTTAGTGAAGTCTCTACCTAAGATCAAGCCATATGTATCAGGGATGTCAACAACTTGGATATTGATCACCTGTTGCACCCTAGGATCTGATGCAAGCTATGTAGGAGTCATGTTCAATTCTCCAACTACACTCACCTCTATTTTTTCCAATTGAGTAACCTTATTTTGAGAGGCTAAAGGGGTAATACCTAATGCCTTACAAATAGAAAAAGGCATAAAATCTATAGAGGCTCCTGAATCCAGAAGAAAATTGTGCAAATTCTTTCCGAAGATACGAACAAAAATTAAGAAAGGGGGAGTTTCCATCTTGCCTTGAAATAAATTCAAATGAGTATCATCTTGTGTAGCCTGACCCTTATCCTTATCTCCCCTCTTGTCTATAGGTGGGACCTAACTTCTAGGTGCTTGAGAATTAGAAGACCTAGTAATAGCCTCATTGGTGGCTACCCCTTGTGGTGTTATATTTGAATCAAATGATCCAAAAATTTCATTCCTAATAGAAAGAATTCTTAATAATTCAAAGGTAGAAAGACTTACCTTTACTTTCTAGAACTCTTCAGTCACATATTCACCCAGTTGCTCCATATTCAGGTCAGCATGGGCTTCCTTGTAGCCACTGGCCTACTTGTCCTTAGATAATTTAACATTGTTTCCCTTTGATAGGTACTGTGTTGGCACATGAGGATAGGATGGATTATTATTCACTTGTGAATTTGGTGGTGTTAAAATTGTTAGGAGGGATCAAAGTAGTGAAAGGACCTCTAGCCTCTGGATCTCTGTTAGGCCTATTCCTTAAATCATATTTCTTAGTTGGTTGTTGAAAAATCTGAACTTCTTCAATGCTAACTTCTTCCTCATCCAAAGGGCCATTATCATTCTCATTTTCCTCATTAAACAACTGGGAAATTTCATCTTCATTTAACACCTGCTTTGTATCATCCTCTATAATAGATACTTCTTCTGGTTCATTTTCCTCACCTCTTGGGAATGGGGTATGATTAAGTACCAGTACTAGAGAATCATATGGATTTGAAGGTACAATTTCCTATCCAGTGGAATTATTCTCCACTTCATACTGAAAAATGGAAGTTGTAGTCTAAAATTCAACATAATCTAATTCAGAGTGTTGACTTGTTTTATGGAGCCTACACCACCCGGATAAAGTTGCTTCTACTAGGTATACACCATTCAGAGGCTTCTCCTGAGTAGTAGGTTTATCCAAGGGAGTAGGAGTCCCTCCATTATTTGGTCTAATATTCCAAGACCTATATAGCCTAGGTTGTTGTCCTCTGTCAAATCCTTGTCCTCCTTGTTGATTTCTATCAAAATTCGGAGCAGGACCTTGTCTCCTATCGAAATTTTGACCAGACCCTTGCCCTCTATCGTAATTTTGATTTCTGGAAAAGTATTGACCTCTTTCAAAGTTCTTGTTTTCCCTACCATAATTGGATTGTATATTCTTTTGAGCAGCCTGGAGCTGGCTATTTTGATTTCTCAAATAAGTCACCTCTTTACTCAACCTTTTCACTTGTTCGAATAATTCATCCAACCTTTCCTTATCCAAACTATCAGGTGGTGTTGAATTACCACCAGAAGGATATCCGGGTATGTTCCCAGAACCAACAGCCTGATTCAAGACTTCTAAATTCTGTAAGTATGTGGGGAAGCCACCTTGTTGCTGATGAAGGGGTTGATTAGCTCTTTGTAGTGGATATGAAGTCATAGGTTGAGTTTGATTCAAAGGCGGTCTTGGATGAGGAACCAAAGGTAACAAAAGTACTGGATTCATGATTGGAGTATGACTGGTTAAAGCCTGGTTAAGGGCTTGAATTTTTCTAGGGTGAGCTGCAAGTCCCAAAGAAGGAAAAGGTTCTGATAAATGTTTCCTCAAGTTTGTACTAACCTTTACTACTTCTCCATACGTAGTGAGCAAGGTATTCAGGGGATTAGTCCTTTGTTTAAGGAAGGTGGTTGTAAGGCTATCCAAGGCTTCAAGGTAAACTTCCAAAGTAGTATTTTTATTTCCAGCATAAGGTGCCTAAAGCCTGGTATATGCTTGATGGAACCTATTAGTGAATGATCCTATGGGTTCATTAATTTCTCTTTTTACCCCAGTAAATTATAAGTACAACTCATTGGCACTAACGGGAATCTTGAACTTCTATAGAAATGCAGTTTCCAATTCAGTCCAATTATGAATGGAAGCAACAGGTAAGTGATTGTACCAATAAAAGGCCTCTTCTCCTAGAGAATAAGGGAAAAGCCTACATGCAACATCCTCATGGTTAATTCCTCTATCCCTTAGACATGTCTGGAAAATCCTAATGTGTTCTTCTAATGTCCTATTGGGATCATGAGTATGAAACTTAGAGAAAAAGTGCTCAGGATTCTTGGGCATAAGATTGTAATTATTAAAGATCAGTGGAGATGGATTGTTAGCAAGAAAAGCCATTGGTGGAGGTGGGGGTGGTAATGGCTGATTTATGACAGGTTGTAGCTATGAAATTGGAATTCCCTCAGAGTCAGATGAAGATGAGGATGATGGAGATGATGGGAGTGGGTGAGCTGAGGATGATTCTTCCCTTTCCCTAGTCCTTCTTGACCTAGTAGGGGCTTCTAACTCTTGAAATTATTCTCCTCCTAGAGTTGATCTAGTTCTTCTTCTAAGCCTCTCAGGAGAGATGGCATTTAAGAAACATTCCAGTTTTCTTATTCAAAAGCCCTCCTAGTGCTAATCTATTTATGGTGTTTTGTGCACAACAACTCAGATAGAATATGATATCCTATCTCTCTTGAAAGGTAAATTTCAATGGGAAAAGAGAGAACCCCAAGGTCTCTAATGTTAGGTCTTAACAATGCAATAAAACAACTTAGTGATAATGTGAAAATGTTGGTAATCACAATGGGACCTTACTACGAGCAAACACTAGACTTTGAATTCACCAGATCTAAACAATGAATTGATAATTTGGAACTTGATTTAAACCCTGATAATAAAGAAATAGTAAAAGATAAAGGTTTCAAAGATTATTCTAATAATACTTCTAACCCTAAAATTGAAAATGTAGAAAGATAAAATGCTCAAAATGGACTGATCACTCATAAACTACTTTCTGCTTGACTCGGATGAATCTACAATTTCACAAAAATAGAGAAATCTTCTAATGTTTTTAAAGGTTTTCAAGTCATAAACATTCATTCAGCCAACTCTTATTGCAATTGAGGTGAACAAACCCTTATAACTGAACTAAGCACAATTTTAAGTCCATGCTAACTTTACAAAGCAGCTAACAATCAACTAACTGCAAAAAGTGTGGACTAGAGATCACTGCAAACATTCCAAACATGAAACCCTAAAAATTATCAAACCATTTAACTCTAAACTTATAAGAAATTTCAAAGATAGAACAACAAGAACCATGCCAGATAAAATTCCACAAGATAGATACCAAACACAATATCTCTCTTATATTAAATCATCTGAAAATAGCAACAGCTCCAGTTTTCTGTTACAACACTTGCTTGAGAATAAACCCTAATTCATTCTAAAATCACTTATCTATTTACCCTCTATCTGTATCCTTTTATATTCTTATTGATTCCCCTTTCTCAAATGAGGCAACATGCCTATTTTTATAGAGAATACCCAAGATAGGTCGGCCCAAAAGATAATTTTTTATAATAAAATCATGACCTACAATAGGTCAGCCTCAAAGCTATTTGAATATTATGAAATGTTACAATGGCACCAATTTCATCCAAAACCACCAAGATACCAGAAAGGTCGGCCCAACTATGCGAATAATGGGAAGCCCAAATCTCAATGTAACCATATATATTCACTCCCCGTCCTTGTCCTTAGCTCTATCTTCCTCACCATGTATAGCCAACAACACTCTATTCAACTCAACAACAGCTGGCATAGGTAAAACCCTAATCCTTCTTTCAAGGGACTTAATATCATCTCTTTCCTGCTTAACTGTACCATCCCAATTGGCCTTGTTAGTCAAGTATCTATCCATGACTGCAATATAAGTTGTAGTATCATCAAGTTGATGCCCAGTAATTGGCCCTTCACTGACTAGAGAATACACATCTCTCCACCATTTCCTAAGCTACTCCAAATTGAGATGCTTCAGAGAAAACCTCTTCCTTCTAGTCATGACCTCAAAGAATGAAATACATTTTCCATGGATACCAACCAAAGTATCCTCAATCTACCTTGCCTATTTATGGATTTTCCTTAAGGCCTTATGCCTCATTTGTAAGATTCCAAACAATTCCCAAGGTTCGGAAACCCTTGGAAAAGGAAGAATCCCACACTTCACCAATTTATCTTTAGTGAATCCCATGATTGTATTGGCCTTCTATAGTAGGAGGTCAATATCCACATTATCTTGGTCCAATACAGCCTTCAAGCAATCTACTAATCTCAATGCATCACCTCCAGTTGACAAAATTTCCTTAATAGCATCATCACCTTTAGTTTGAACACTTTGCAACCAGGAAACTTTAGTATGTGTAGTGCCCTTCATCTTCTCAAGTTTAGAGATTGTCACTTGAGGCAAAAAAACCTGTAGTAGAGGAGGAAGAGCCAATAGCTTGCAAGGGTTTCATCAACTCTTGCAAGTACTTATTCAGTTTCTCATTCTCCCTCTCTAACTCATGCCTCATTTGTAAAACCTTCTTCAAATTTCCCACAATCACTACACTGGAGCCTTCATATTCTTCAATATCCTACTCCAAAGTAGCATGCCCTAAGTCAACAGTTTGCACATTATAATCCTGGGCAGTCACATTGTCAAAATCTTCATTTGGAGTAGGGTAGCAATGTGAGTCACTCTGTTACCTAGTCCACCTCTTTGAATCTGAGACACAACCCTGGCCCTCTTCTTAGTTTTTTCATTTTCTACATTAGCCATAAGGACATCCCAATTAGGAGGAGAATCCTCCACTATCACCATTTTTCTCTTCAACCCTTTCTCTAGCCAGTCTGGAATAGTAAACCCAATAAGCACTGTATTTTGCCCATCTTGTTGCTATTCTTGCTGACCCTCAATTGCATCCTTTTCAATACTTGTCCCTTTAGGAATAACCATGACTAGATCCTCCTTCTTCTGTAGTTGTTCTTCCAACACAACCCATGTTGGTGAAGGGTCCTTCACTGGTATTTTCTCCTCCTTTTGAGGAGACTCATTCACACGTTCCCTCATAGGTGAATCTACATATGCCACCAAGCGGGACTGTACTACCTTATCAATCTCTTCCTCTACATTATAGAGGTCCCCTTCCTGAAATTCCTCTTTGCCTAAACCCTTAGGATATTCATCCTTCTTTGGTTCCTCCTATGTGCTATCAGCATCCTAAGGCATGGAGACACTCACTTGTTCAAAAATAGGAATACTAACTAAAACATTCTCGTTTGTTGCAGTATCCCTTAGGGAAGGAGTCCTTGACCTCCTGATGTATACTTGTGTTTTTTTCCCTGAGCTTTCCACCTCTACCACTGGTGGCTCACTCACCTTATCAGCTTTGGGAGACTCCTCCATTTTCTGTGATAGTTTTGTAATCCTTCTTCTCTTCATCAATGGAGGACTAGTTTCCACCTCCTCCTCATCTTCCTTATTCTTTTTAACTTCTTTTTTAGAGACATGGCTCCTCTTCTTAGCAATAGGCTTCCTCTGTTTACTTACCTCTACAACCTTCTCAACTTGAACATATCTAACCTGGATTCTGAAAAGAGAACCCACCTTTTCTTTGCCCTTAGGATCTGGTTCAAGTGACTCCTCAGAAGCAGAGTGAGACTCTAAGTCTCCCATCAAATCATAGGTGCATGGAATACCCTCAATCTCCAATTCTAGGATCTTATGTTTCAACCACATTTTGGTGTATTTGATCACCAGAGCCATGACTTGGTCTAACTCGGTCTTTTCTTCCTCTAACCAATCAACTTCCCCAACCGGCCTATCCTTCACGCCTCATAAACATGACCCTGGATTAGGTTTTCATCCTCTTCCACCTGATCAGGGATGACCCTCACATTGTACAGCCTTATCAAATCCATTGGCAATCTGGAGAACTTTTTCTTTCTTACCTCCAACTCATCAACAAGTTTAACCCAGTAATCTTCAATATTGACCTTATGGCTATATTCCTTGCTCGCCTTCTTTTGTGCTTCACCACTAATGTTGAACCTCAAACTCTTGGAATGGAAAGAGATACCCAAAGTACTCATCTCCTCTTCAGAAGCATGGGAAGACTAAATAGAAGGACATACCTTTCCCATTCCTATCTTCAAGGGAAAATCATTCCCGAAACCTGTCTTGTGCATTTCTCCCTTCACAACATTGTCGAAGTCACAAATCTGCCTAGTGACTTCCAACAATATGACATGATCAGTAGGGTATTTGGGGAGTCGCTAAGGATCCCTTTGAAAACCATCAATCTTGATGTATGAGAAAGTTGGGAACTAGATAAACCATGCCCCATATCTCTTTAACAATTCCTTTGCCTTGTCAGAGATTCTCATATGCTCTACACCTTGGAGCAATCTAGTGATTTACATTATGAAAGCATCATTGGACCTCTTGTAACTCCCTCTAATTAGGTGCAACTATGGATATACCTCATATATGGCACCCTGCCCAAAGGTACCCCTAGTGCTCAACCCCTTGTATGGGTGAAGTCTGGCCAATGAATAAACTAGGTAGGAAGTCATGGTAAAAGTCTTGGTTTGCAAGACATTGCAAATCTGCTCATGTATCACAACACTAATGATACCTTCCCAATGATAGTCAATTCCTTGCTCCATTCTAGCAATCACATTGAACATCCAAGTCTCGAAAATGCCTGCACTCTTCAATCCCACCAACCTACTTAGAAGAGTGATGACATTGTAGTACTATCTCTTGAACTTAAGCCTGAATAGTTCCTTGGGAAACTTGGAGAAATGGGATTTAGGCTTCTCTAGCCAAGAGTTAATCACCTGCTGAGACTTAACTATATTCTCCTCATAATATTTTATGGCACCATCTATGTCAAAGGCCACCACATGGGACCTATTAGGCATGTGAAAGGTTACAACAATGGATATAGGACTGAAGCCTACTAGAACTCTTCCCTAGGGACCAACTATCCTCTGTGTCCCCCTATCATAATTTCTGGCACACTCAAGCACTAACTCATAGCACTACACTGTGGAAGGGAAACCTGCCACATGAGCTAATCTGGAGTCTACCATTTTTCTAGGCAATAGAGGAGGACTCGGTGCAGAAATCTTAGCCTTAAATTCCTCATAGTCCCACATTCCTATGTTGGTGTCCGTAATTCCTGACCAAATTGAGGTCAACTTGCTCTCAGGAATCCAACTCCTTATGTCCAATTTTACTTTTTTTGCATCTAAGATGGCAGAAGTCTCTGCACCTAGATCTGATGTCTTCCCCTTGCCTCGACCAACAACATCCTATCTTGATCCTGCCTGCAAACACATAGAGATGGCCATAATGAGATCCACAAGAAACAACAAGTGCAGGAAATTATTACGTCAAAGTTCGGGATTTAGTCCCCCTCGCGGATTCCATCCTACTGAGATTTTTTGGGAAAATTTGGACCAGGCTGATTCCAGCGAACCAAGCATGTAAAATCCCAAAACATCATTTTCATTCATTAATTAACCAAGGAATATTATTATAAACTCTTAGTATAAGCTCATTTAATCAATCAAATACATCATCAATAAATGGATTTCTCCTAATCATCAAATTCAACATTTTTCTAGAAAACCCAGAAGAATCCGCTAGAGACGGATTTTGGTGAAAACAATAACAATTATAACTAACCTGGGAAAAAGGAGGAGACAGGGAACATCCGGGAAAATCTGAAGGAATCGGATTTTGGTGAGAACTAGATATAACATTATTAAAGCATCAAATCAGAAAAATGAACCAACCACAGATATCGAGAAAATCTGGAGGAAGCAAATTTTGGCGAGATAGACGAAATCCTAGAAAAATTGGTAAAAAAGAAAGAATAAGGAGAGTTGGGGAAGTCCAGGGGAAGCAAAATTCTGCGAGGACCTCGAAAACCCGATCCCATCCACGTCTTCCTACTTTCACCAAAAAGACTCAAACAACTCCAGATCTAAGGTTTATACTTCAACAACGGCCTAACCTAGACCTCTAATGGATGAAACATGAGCTTAGAACATGCCTCACAACAATTCAAGGAGGATGGAAAAGCCCTAGGTTAGGAACGCTAAAGATTTCTTTCATGAAAACACATAGAACTAGGAATGACTCGCTTACACACCAAAATAGAGAGTTTAAAATCGATGCAAGAAAACGCCCAAACAAGAAGCAATATCAGACCAAGAGTAATCGTCAATGACCAACCAAATAGACCGGTAAAACAATGCAAAACCCCCAAAATGCCTAGTGATGATGCACATACCCAAGGAAGTCAAGAGATCATGGAGGACCAGGAAGCAAATAAAGTGGAGCAATTCGAAATCAATAGAGTAAAGGAACATATCAACATACCATGGGAGCAAAAGGACTGGAACTAGTGATGCCAACAAATATCTATCAAACATGAGCAGGATACAATCCAAACACATGAGGTTCCAATGCAACAGTCAAAATGGCCCGAAAAATCACAGTCCATCAAGACACCAAAAGCTCTAAGACTCAAGCTCAAATGATAGCAAATGAAAAAACTCAAATGATCAACTACCTCCCAAAATCCAATATATAAAATCCCCAAAACACCCACACAAATGCCATTAATGCGGTTGACAAGATAGCCACGACCACAAAAAATTGAGGATTTGACAAGGTGATGGACTTTGGAGAAATCCAGACCATGCAGATTTTGGTGAAAATAGGGTCAAAAGCAGTAACCTCCAGACATCGAAAGAGGACCGGGAGAATCCGGTCCAGGCGGATTTTCCTGAAAGCAGTGAAAACTCCGGAATGAATTTAGAACTCAATATTTTCAATAAAATGCACAAGTGCACCACTCTAATTGGCAAGAGGGATATCAAAGCATGGCCCAATAGCAAGTGAAACCCCCAAAAAAGAAGGGCCAAAACTCCAAAAAGCGAAAAAAGAGGGTCCCCACTTTCAATGGGGCGTGTGTGCAAAAAATACACAATAGTAACCATGACTGCCAACTGTAACTGAGTAACATACAATTGAAACCTCCTAAAATTGATTTTGACGAGCAGAAACTCCTAGGAACATAACCCATTTGCAGGCCAAACAATAATACCAACTTTGTGAGACATTAATCTGCAATCCTTGAAATAATAAACAAAATGACCAACACTGCATAATGCAACTGAATAACATACATTTAAAACCTCCTAAAAGTGATTTCAAGTGATGAACAAAAACTCCCAGGAACAAAACCCATTTGCAGACCAAACAATAATACCAACTCTTTACCCTGAGAATTGCGACTGTGAGGTATAATTTTTCAATCCTTGAAATAGTGTAATCAAACTTTGTAAAACAAAACCCATTCAACCTTCCAAGCTATTACTATTGAGGCAGAGCAAAATATGCACATTATATGAGAAAACCTTGTACAATTCAAATTTTTTTGAACAATTGAGCCTATTACACCATGTTCATGATGACCTCCCAAAACCATAGTATATATACGCCACACATGAAGCTTTGTTGAGGCCCTAAATTTCTAATAAAACTAGAAAATTGTTCATATTAATCATATTAGAAGAAATTTATAAAACTCAAAAGCTTTCAGGACTTTCTGATTGCCTGTGTCACCCTCTTGACTTGTTTCTTATCACTAGCAAGTTTTTTCATACCAAATACACTATTTTTTGAGAATTAACCTGCCATCACGAATTTTTAAAGAAATAAAATAATGATTAAACATTATGGAGTGACCACTTCTAGCCTCTAAAAATTAGCACAATCTTATGACCAAACTGCCACATTGATCTTCACATGCTTGAATTAATTTTTGGTATTAAAGTATCATCTTTCACCTTGATTAATTATTTTATTTCTTCATATTCCTTTGGCACTTGGATTCTAACACACTTTGATGATGATGATAATAATCTATGTCATATATGCTTAGCTTCACTTTGACACCTAGATTCTCACACATTCCACATATCATGATTGTCTTATCACTTATAAAGATCACTTGAAACTTGCTAACACATAATCATGCAAAAGACATCTCCATGAACTAACTTATTTTCAATTCGATAAATCATTGCTAAAATTTCTTCCCTCTTTTTTTTTCTGAATAAATATTATTGAAATATTTTCCTTTTCCCAATATTTTACTTTTTCCACCAACTTATGTACTCATAATCAATATGAATTATATTTGAGACAAACAACATTAGCAAAAATAACATGCAAAATCAACAAACAACATTAGAAAAATGAGGCAAACACACACTAGAACTATCCAACAAATGAATCCTCAAGATAGCTTTGTAGATCCGGATTCTCCATACAATTTTCCCTTGTTAAATTTTTTCTTCACCTATATTGTCTTCTTCATTTTTAACCTATTCTTGGATTTTGATGGGTAGACATTTATTTCTGACTCCATAAATAATTATTTCCTCTTTTTTATCACAACCTTCATTAGCCAAACCATCAGCGACTTGGTTTTCTTCTCTTTAAGCATGAGTAATTTGGCACGACTCTAGCTTATCTAGCAATGATAGAATCTAAGCCATAACATAATTAATTTTCCAATTGCTAGAACCTTATTCCTTGCATGCATTTATTACTAGTAACGAGTCACCTTCTATTATCAGATTATGGATATTAAGTTGCACAGCTAAATGTAAACCTTGAAGTAAGGCATGTAATGTTTCTTGATTATTTGTACCTTCCACAAAAGAAATGGAATTTGCTTTTAATACTAAACCTTCCTTATTTATCAACACAGCTCTTGCTCCTGATATTCTCGGATTTCCATGAGATGCGCCATCAAAATTTATCTTAACAAATTCAGAAGATGGAGGAATCCATGACACTTTTTTTCTATCTACTTTTGCATTTCCATTATTGAAAAGACTCCCTTTAAAAGGAAGCTAAAGTTATTTCCATTGTTTCAATTTATTGCTTTCCCAGTCTGTAAATGTAGAACCTACTTTCTTATTATTTTGAACATAAGCATTAGACACTTCACAAATAGATTTTTCAAGGTTTTCCAAAACTACATCCACACTTGATTTGTCCTTTCAAAATATTATTTTATTTATTTCCCATGAAATTCCCCATACTACCGAGGAGGGAATTATCTTCCAAATGCATGCATAAAGAGAAGATTTGTACAAATATGGCCAGGACATGAACATATCCCAGAGTGTTTTTGGAATAGGGGAACACCAATCTAGCTTTCTATAAACAAAATTCCAACAAGACTGAGCAATGGGGAAAGTTAGGAATAAATGATCTACTTCTTTTGTTACCTCTTCACACAACACACATCTGAAAGGAGTTGCAATCCCAAGTTTAGCCAGCCTCTCACTGGTTAGTACTCTATGCTTTAGGGATAGCCATGAAAAACAACCTGCCTTAAGTAACACCATGATATTTCAACAAAATGGCATTTCTCTTTTGTTACAAACCTATTCTTGCTCCAACATTGTTGCTTTGTATCCTAGTTTTACAAAATATTTTCCTGATTTTGATGGAGCCCAAATCAACTTATCAACTTCATTATCAATGAACACCATTCTACCTCTTAAAATATCTAATAGTTCCTTTTGTTGATCATGAGAAAAAATAGTAGTAGGAAAAAGTTTCCATGTGATTGATCCTATTACAATATTTATTTCTTGGATATAATCTTTCGATTTTGTACCCCAATTGATTGTGGTATATAAGATAACCAAATGTTGATTATGAAATTTCTCCAAGGGTGGAGCTCCATTCCATGAATCTTGCCAAAATTTTATAGTTTCTCCATTATGTACCTCCCATGTTAAGAATTTGACTAATATCCCTCTACAATTTAGTAAAAAAATCCACATTACAGAACCTTGTGGAGGGTTGGAGGCTATAAAAATGCACTTAAGATCTGTTGAGTCAAGATATTTACCTTGCATAATTTTGCACCATTTTCCAAGTGGTCTTGAAAATAAATTCCAAACTAGCTTTTCTCCTAAAGCTATATTTCTTGCAGATAGATTGTGAACACCTGCTCCACCTTTAAGTTTTTCTTTGCAAATATCTTGTAATGAAACTAAAGGAATTTTTCTTTTTGAATCCATATTTCCTTTCCAAAGAAAATATCTTATTAGCCTTTCAGTTTCATTAATCACTATTCTAGGTGCCTTTAGAACTACCATAAATTAATTAGGAATTGAAGACAAAACTGATTCAATCAACAAAATTCTTCCAGTTATTGATAACCATCTTCCCTTCCAAGAAGAAATTATAAGCTTGATGGTTTGATTTATCTTTTCCTAGTAAGACACTCTATTTTTTCCTATAAATAAAGGGATCCCCAAGTATTTGCATGGAAAATATGCCAACTAAAACCCCAAAATTTGAACAATTTTCTGTTTTAATCCTTCTTTTGTATTAAAAATGTATATCTTTGACTTACTTGAATTCACCATTTGACCTAAAGCAAGAGTATACCTTTGTAGAACATCTTTAATTTTCCTTGCTTCTTCCACTGATGATATACCAAATAATATGATGTCATCTGCAAATAATGAGTGTGTTATAGATAAACTAGTAGGGGTAAAATGAATACCTTTAAAATACCCATCCAAATGAGCCTTTTTAACTGATCTACTTAAAGCCTCTACTAAAACGATGAAAAAAAATGGAGATATTGGATCTCCTTGTCTCACTCCTTGAGTAGACTTGAAAAAACCTAATGGTGTTCCATTAATGACGACTGAAAACATTAATCCTGACAAACATGAAGAGATCCACTTACACCATTTTTCATTAAAACCAAATTTTTTAAAGATTTGCAATAAAAAGTACCAGTCTACTCTGTCATAAGCTTTCATCATATCTAACTTGATTATTAATGCAGGAATGTCATAATTTGAAATAGAGTGTAAAAATTCATGAGCTACAATAGCCCCTTTTGAAGTTTCTCTACCTGGGACAAATCCCTCTATTCCTCAGAGATTATACGAGGTATAATCTTAATCAATCTCAAATAAATTGCTTTGGTGAAAATTTTATAAATATTATTGCATAGAGAGATGAGCCTAAACTTTGAAAAATAATTTGGGTTATTTACTTTCAGAATCAAATAAATATGTGTCACATTAAATTGTCTTAGAATTGTTCTTGATCTTCTAGATTCCTCCAATGCCTTTAACAAATCAAAACCTATGAAATCCCAACATTTTCGGAAAAAAGAAGAAGTAAAAGCATCTAGTCCTAGAGCTTTATCTAGTGACATTGAGAAGACAACATTTTTTAGTTCTTCTAAAGTGAATGGTTTTAACAAATGATAATTTTCCTATACAGAAACAAGAGGTGGAATGTTCTCCAACAATTCTTGTCTTACTAAAATATGTTGATCTGAAATACCTGATGGAGCTAAAAGTAAATTAGAAATAAAATGAATCCCTTCCTTTTGAATGGCCTCCTCTCTTTTTATTCTAACACCTTTAATACCATCAATAATTGAAAAAACTGAATTCTTCACCTTTTCTATTTGAGAAGACGGGTGAATTTTTTTTGTGTTTTTATCACCCTCTTTAAGCCACATTTCTCTTGAATTTTTATGCCAATAAATTTCTTCCTGAACTGATAACTCTTCCCATTCATGTTGCAATTTTTTTTGTAGGTCAAAAGATTGAGGAGATAAGCCTTGGATTATACTTTCTGAATTAACTTGAGATAATTTTTTACAAACCTCATCCTTTTGCTTGAAAATATTCCTAAAAATAGATATATTCCATTGTTTAATCTTGCCCTTTACATGTTTTAGTTTGCATGCAAATCTAAACATAAAATTACCATCCACTAAAGGAGCTTGAGACCATGGATTTATTTAAAAGATCTAGAAATTGATGATGTCTAAACCACATATTTTCAAACCTGAAAGAAGACTTTGAAAGAGAAACTACTTTTGACTTTTGAATATGCTGAGAAATTGGGAAATAAACCTATTCAAGGCATAATTTCTGACAGAACATTGATATTTTGAGTGAACCAATTCGAAGATACCAAAGCCCTATCTAGACGAACAACAATTTGTGATAAATATTTTCTTCTATTTGTCGAGTAAAATTCCCATTTGCTGGTTGAACATCCACTAAAGAATTGTTAAGAAAAAAACCATTGAAGTCTTCGACTATTTTTTGTGGAGGGATAATTCCACCCATTTTATCTTTCATAGACAAAATTTCATTAAAATCCCCCAATAAAACAACTTTCTCATCCCCAAATTGATCCAATGTCTGAGACAAATTGTCCCATAAGATTTTTTTCCCACTTGTTGCATTTGGTGCATAAATGTAAAAAAGAATGAATTGAAGATCAAATTACACTACCTTCATTAACTACCAATGATGTTTAGATTTTATTATTTCCACTTAAACCAAATGAGATTTCCAATAGATGAGCATTCCTCCAAAATCCCCATGAGCCACTGAATGTGCTAACTTCCAACCTCCCCATTTACAATTTAAACTATCAAAAGATTGTTGAGATAATTTTGATTCTTGCAATAGTATAATATCTGCCCCAGAAGCATCCATTTGGTGCTTAATGTGAGCAAATTTTTTAGGGGAATTAATACCCCTAACATTACAAGATATATTTTTCATTGCATATGTGGAGAGCTATTGGCTCCCCTCAACCTTTTTTAATACTACCCTCTAGCGTGGATTGCCTATCTACATCTCTTTCTTCTTGATTTTTTATTACATTTGATTTCCTACCTCTCTTCCCGAGAGATTTATGAATAGGCAAAGAGATAAAAGGAGACTTTTTTAAAGACAACTTGTGAAAACTGACTATCCTTTTTATCATTTTCCTCATGAAAACTACCATTCATTATTTCAACTGGCGAAAAATCAACCATAGGTAATGTTTCTTTTTCAGCACTTAATAATTCTAAGAATGAAATTACTACAGGAAAATTATGATCACCCTTTGGTGTTACATCCTCTCCACCAAATTCATCAAGAAGTGAAGAATCAACTAGATTGATATAATGCTCAACTATATTCTCTAAATTTCCCAATTTAGGAGAAGAGAATAAATCCTCTGAATCAGGATCCTCAACCTTGCATTGGTCCAAAGGAAAGGAATATTTCTCTTGGATAGTATCTTGAGATAATTTTTCCTTGAACGAAGAAGAATCAAATGTTAAAACAGAGGAAATTCTCTTAACTTGGCTTAATGAAATGTGGAAAATCAGAGGAGTATAAGAATTCAATACTTTAGCACTTACAATAAATTGTAAAGCTGAAGATTTTGTTTTAACAAGATAATCAATTCTACAGATTTTCCTTTTTTCCAGCACCCTCAATAAGACTTGATTTAGAGAAGCAAATGACGACACTTTTTGAAAGAGAGCATTGATCACAACCTTTCTATACCAAACAATTTGAGGAGAAGGACATAGATCTTGAAGGAATATCCAAGTTAAGACCTGGAATAGAAATCTTTTCCTTTCCTTTATTAAGACCAAATGAGGAAGTAACTAATACACTTGAGACAAAGCTAGAAAAATGATTTTTTGGAAGCTCTGTTTCCTTTTGTTGGCTGATTTTTTATTTTTTGAACTTATCATTACGATTAACTACTCCTTTGCATGAAGAAGTAGCATGACCTATAATATGGAATTCCTGACAAGTATTGAAACAAATTTCAAATAAATTGTCTTGGATATGTGATCTAGTTGAAGATTTAATTTTGATGCTATTAGGAAGGGTTAGCATCATATCCATCAACACACAAACCCTAATAGGGAGATCTGGTTTTTTGAAAAATTCCATATCATGCTTTAAGAAATATCCAAATTGGTTAACCATAATTTCTACTATGTGTGGCTCTCTATATTCTAGAGGTAAGGAAAGAAACTATAACTAGCAAGGATAAAACCTAGGATTCTCCTTTTTAGGATTGAAGTTGGGAACCCAAGGCTGAATATGTAAACTAGACCCCCCAAACACTCAAGATCTAACACTGATAATTGTATCTCTATCTTTCTTTTTAGAGAAGAAAACAATAAAGAAACCAGAGCCATTATCTATGTAAAAAACCTGATTTTCCTCTTCCCAATCATGAAATATTAAATCTTTCAGCTTAGAAATGGGAGGGGAATATTTCCAAAACTTACAAATTAATATAGAAGGAATCTCCTTAGAATGAGTAACCTTCTTCTTGACCTATTTTTTTTTCTTTTCCAACCCAGGATCTTTTAAAGAATTAGGTCGATGAGATCTCTGAGAATACCAATCATTAGAAGAGTGTTGATTCCTCTGAAGCTTCCATACACTAGATGATCTTTTAGCCAGATCTCTATTGTTCAGAAAGACAAATCGAGGGTTCTTGCAAGAGGTCCACTCAAGATAATTCCTAGGTCCCAGATCCCCATTATTCAAAAATGATGTCGGGGAAGAACCATTGGAACCCAAAACCAGATTATTAGGGAATGTTGTCGGGGAATGAGAATGCAAAGGAATATTATTTGGATAAGATCCAATAACACCTCCTCTAAAAATAACCTTGATGTTCAAACAATTACGCTTTGCATTCTAGATCTGGAAATGAAGAATCCTACAACAATCATTGTGACTCCTAACGATGTTATTTGGGAAAGAAGAAGGAACCAAAGGGACAAAATTTGGTAAATCATCCTTTGGATTGAAGGGAGCTCTGGAAAAGGGAAGAACCTAAGAAGGAATAGAGGAAATAGGGGAACCTTTCAAAGCCTTTGAATCTGACCCGCAGATGTTGAACGGAAGCTAAAGATCCTAGATAAGGTTCTTTCTAGGGCGTAAAGTAGAACCATTATCCCTAAAATAGATCCCATTATTAGGAATACCACGAGAAGAAGGAACGAAGCCCTGATATTTCCATTTCCTTGGAAATTTTGGATGAAAAGTTGAGATGGGTACACAAACAGAGGGAAGCGAACCAGAAGGCACTAAGTCCTTTGAGAATGGAACAAGCATAGAGGGAAAACCTCCATTATCCCTCTATAGCCAATACAACCAAGAGCACAAGAAACAAAAGTATGCTTGAATTTAATAATGTCTCTAAGTTCCACAAACTTCTTGATAACATCTATCCTTCAATCCTACAGAGAGAAGAATTTGTCTTGAAGTTTCACAGTGTAGGACCACCTCTAATTATCTCTATCTTCTTCTAATCTATATGTATCTTCTTGAGTGCTTAATTGAGACTCACTCATTCTAATCTCATTTCTCATATTCAATGTATTGACAAACCAATCTAGACAAAAGGAAAGTATTTATGTGCCTCTTCTTCACAACCTTGTACAGGCTCCAATTTTTTCATTGCTCGATCGTGTGAATTCACATATTTTCCTTTGATATCATTCAAATTGTATTCATCAAACCTAATTCTAGCAGACATTTCAAGTCCAAAGATGTATACTTTCAAAGAATTAATCATGCCACGAAGATTCTCCACAATAGAAATAGATGAATCAAAATTAGTACCAGGAATAACCTTCTACAAATCTTCCAAAGCTATCTAAATATTCATTCTTTCATGCTCATGTTCAAGCTTACTTTCTTCTACACATTCTAGCTTTACTACAATATTCCTCTTCTTTCCTATTTCAGTCAAGCTACTGGAGGTGCTTTCTTCATTGAGATGCTTAGGGATTTCCAAGAGAATTTTAGCATATATCAATTTTAGCCTCTAAAACTACATAATCCAATTCAGATATCCAAACTACCTTGATTCAACTACTTCCATGTGACATAAATCTATAGACACAAGAAACTTTATGCTTTTGGAGTATCTTTCCACAACACTTACTGGAATCCTAGATCTTTTGTTCATCCTCATTTGAAATGTTCCAAAGAATGCAACAAGGGAAAATTCTTCTACATCCAAACTACCAAAATTTATCATGAAGTTCTTGATTTGCTAAGAAATAGGCTCTGAATTTGACCATTCTAACCTTCCTATTACCGATAACTCTTTCAAAAAGTAGAAGAGTAGACAAAAAACCAAATTTCCATACCAAAAAGTATTCATTTTTCTCTTCTTAATCTCCTTTAAATTCTTCAAAATGTGTATGTGAAGTAGTTCACACAAGTCATATTCCATACCTCTTATTTCCATATCAACAAAATAATCCACTGCATCACTAGAAACTATAGAGTCATTGTTAGGGATACAAACTTTATGACCAATGACCATAATAGCATACCTTATTACCAAATCAACAATCGATCTCAAACCAATTTATTTTCCTATAGAACTTGCACCTGTAACCTCAATTATTTATTTCTCATTCATAGTCTTCAGTTTAGTCTAGAGGAGCACAAACCAATTACATCTCTAATAGCTTCTTTGGAAATTAGATGTGCTTCATCAATCCACAAAGAATCATCATGAATTATGCTCAACACTATTCGAATATACTTCTTCTCAATCTCAAACAAAGGAAATTTTCTCCAAACATCCAACTTTTTCTTGACTAATACTTTGTAGGCATCATGATTCTCTTTCAATTCATTTTTCCAAAGCACATTGAGTTGAACTGACAACATTTCTTCAATCTTACTATAAAAAAATGCATAAATATCTCCTATAGGAAACACTCTCGAAGGGATGAAAGAGAATGCACCAATAGATTCTTTCGATACATTCCTCATATATCTCTTCAACCTAGCTTTATCTACACAATTCACAATCTTTTAATTATCCATCAATAAAAGTAAAAGATTATGCAGAAAGGAATACCTCTAAAAATTTCAACAAAAAATGTATAGATATCCTATGTCTGAAGCTCACTTCAAATTCATCTATTACATTCTTCAAATTTTGAAATTTTGAATTCCCTTCTAAACTTCCTTTGCATGCTTCTCCAAAAATAAATAGGCCTTTACTTTTATTCTAACTTATTCCTTTCATTCTGAATTATTTTGCAATAAATGTTTCAACTTTCAGGTATATTGCCTTGAAAACTATGTATGCCTCCATTCTTTCAAATTCTATAGACTTCATTCTTCACACATGTGATTGATAAAATACGTTAATCTTGTTACCACATTAAATATAATTTTGTCATGATATGACATAAGTATCAATGAGGGGGTTTATTAGATTTTCTGATGATTTCTCCTACTTAGCCATTTCTTTTATTTAAATATTGATAGGAGTATCTATACTGGAGGTCAGCACAGATAAGACCGATAATTATTTTCTCCAAATCCTTTCCATTTATTTTCTTTCCTTTCCCGAATCAAAGGTTTGACCGTTCTTCACCGGATAGATGTTATTCTTTTTGTTTTCCATTTTATCCAACATACTATCTTTATATCCATTCTTCTTGCCCTTAGAATCATTCACATTATTTTTGCAATCCTTGGCCTTATGACCAAATTTTTTGCAGAAATGGAAAACACCATTGAAGCATAAATAAATTTTTGCATCATGTCATTTGACAGGAATTTTTCCAAAATTTCTTCTTTGCTCCTTGACTTGTCTATCTTTGTACCATGTCTTATCACCAGTGAATTGCTTCACTTTAGAACTCTAACCTTTTCCAAACCCTAAACTTCTCTTGTCCATTTTTGGTCTTTGAGAAGTAATCAATTCATCAAGCATTGTTGAGCTTATCTTAATTTTTTCTTCAAAACTATTTTCCCTTTCCAAATTAGATCTTAGTATTTTTTTCTTCTAATTCAAGCTTTTTGCATTCATCCATCCTCTTTTGAATTTCAATTTCCTGAAATTCTTCAATTATTTTCTTCTCATCCAATTTTTCTTGCAGGCTAGTGATTATTTTTTCTTCTTTAGTCAATACATTGCATACAACTATACTCTTTCTTTGTAGCTTTTCAATATGCTCATTTTATTTTATTAGCTTGTCCTTCAAGGCTTCCATTTCTTCTAAAATTTGGCAGGGACTAGTTTTGGAGGAAAAAAATTATCATGTTCAAATTTTTGGACCTTCCTCAACTTGTTAGAATTTTTCCAAGGAACCAAGCTCTGATACCAATTGTTGAACATATAGAGTACTGAGAGGGGGGGTGAATCAATATTACACAAACTGATAATGAAATCCACTTAAATATTATCACTATTTTTGTTGTATCCACAAGAGAGAACATAGAAATGAGACAATGCAATCATACACACACTAGGATTTTTAAGTGGAAAACCTAAAATGGGAAAAAATACAATGAGGGTTAACTCACAATATACTATATCTAGATAAAAAATATTACGAGTCTCACTGCTAGGAATCATTTTCCTTAAAAGACTCACAACCTGAGTACAAAATATGGCTCACTGCCAAAATAATGAAATAATGGAATAAACCTTCAATGTGCAGGGTTCAGTTTTGTTGAAGCTTAGAATATAGAGTACTGCATCACTCAAAAAATATGTATTACTAATAAATAATTTAGGCTCTGACCTTCTCCTTCTCACTCTCTTGTTCATACACATGCATCCACATATATTTCTCTTCACACACACACACACACACACACACTTTTTGCTTACTTCTATCATGTATATATACTAGTATATCTTATTCATCAATTACGTTGACCTAATTGGATGAACACAAAATAATCAAAACTTTTCTTTGTTGGCACTATATAAGATTTGATCATGTAGTGTGTTATGCCAAGTCAGCTATTAGTTTTCATAATATATTGCATTTTCTAAGTAGGCCAACACTAAATCAAAATTATCCAAACCAACAATTAATCCTCAAAACAAACACCTGTCAGATCTGAGAACAGATTAGTTTCCCATCATACTACCAGTAAAGAGACTATCAACAAAATCACAGTATATGAATGTTCACCTTAGTAGAATGCAGAGTCTCCCACACAGTATACCTCACATAGAACAATAGTAGAATATAGATTAAAACTATGTCAGAGATAATTTTTTGTTCATAGGGAAATACATCTCAAGATCTAAGATATAACTGTCTGAATGAGTCAATAAAACATGGTTAAGAGATCAAAGTCATATCAGATCTTGGAATGAGCTTCGGTCTCAAATACCAACATACTAATCTATCACAAAGGATTATTACCAGTAGAGAACAACATTTGATAAACCAAGAAAACTCCCCATACAATTATCACCATGTAGTTATTACCATGTTGACATGAATGACAACATAGGAACAACTAGCACAATCATCCATACTTCATGCTCATGTTGCAAATCTTCCAAAAAAAGGATCCAAATAAAGTGGAAGAAATTCCTTCCAAATCTTTGGAGAAAGAAGAAATACATGTTGAAAACCAAGAAGGACAACAAAATCAAGATGATGTTGATAAAGATCTAGAGAACTTTGAAGACAATTAGTCTAGGGATCAAGAATAGAAAAATGATATTAAGAGGATACAAACATTGAACAATCAACTACTCTTGATTGGTTGAAGCAATGATTGAAACCTAAGCCTACCATCATTGAAGAATAAACTCTAGATTAGGGTGAATTTTGGGAAAATTTGGAAAATCAAAGGAAAGAAAGAAGGTGAGGGTGTTGTCAAGGATGAAAAGGGATGAGTTCAATAATAGAGTCCTTCATGTTGCCACACCCATGAATGGAAATCATAAGGATAAGTTTATTGCATCTGAATACAAGGTTGAAGCCATCATGCTAGGCCCATCTACAAAAGAGAAAGAAAAGGAAAATCTCCAAGAATCAACACAAACAATTTTGAAGAGATTGGACAATGAAATAATGGCCAAAGAAAATTTGCAACAATAGATGAGAGAACTACAAAAATACATCTAACATTTAATCAAGCCTTTACAGAAATAGGCCAATGAGGGTGTCTCATTTTCAAAAGGTTTGTTATCCAAAGATTCCATAAGTGAAATTGAAAAAATGAGAACCTCCTTATAGGCTACTCAACAATAGATTGACAATGTATACAAAATGAGAGATGCTATGATTGAAAAATTATTGTATACACATGAGAAAGCTTCATCCTTCCTTGAAGATACAACTCATCTCACAATAGAATGTAAAGCACTAGATGATACAACTATTGTTGAGTTGTTAAAAGTGATTGCAATTACAGAGGAAGTGTTGGTCAAGGAAAATGTCCTCACAACTGAAAGTGTAAACAAGACAATTGAATGGTTTGATGGGTTAAATTTTAAGAAGGAGCTCATGATCAAAACATTAAAGAAAGCATCAAAGATTCAAGGTAAGGTCAAGGAAATATTTGATAGTTGCATTTTATTTTTAGAGATTGTTATAGGAAGAAATAAGTTTGGAAAGAAGAACTTAAAGGTGCATCAGCTACAAAAATGGTGGCATGAAGTCTATTTTCTAGTTGAGGATGGACCTGTAACAAATGATCAACTTGAAGATGCAGCTATATATATTTCTAATTTGGATAAGTATCAAGGGTTACAAGAAGATTGGGAAAAGACTTTAGATAAGTATGGAGAGGAAGTAAAGTCTATAAAATTAAGGATAAAGTTTATTCCAATCCTAGATCAGGCATGTTGGTGTTCCAAATTGATCAGGCCTGTTGGTGTTCCAAATTGATTAGGCCTGTTGGTGTTCCAAGTCAATCAGGCCAATGAATATTATAGACTAGCCACTTTCTCATGATCAGATTCAAAGGTGGATTTGGCCAACTGACAAGATTCAGTCAAAGACTGAAATCTCGTACACTTTTGGCTTAGCAGGACCAAGGTGGGTCAACCTCCACAATGCATAAAAACTCAATTCAATTATACACAGAAATTACTTTTTATAGCAGATAATTCCCAATTCAATCACACCAAATAAATTATTGACAACCTCAAATCTGGCTAGATTCTTAGTATATCAAAACTCACTCAGCAATTGGGAAGTAGAATTCAACACTAAATCTCAACCAAAAAATAGGAATTAAAATGATTTGGATTTTAAATTGTTTCTGAAATGCATTAAGATGAATGATAAATTAGTGCCTAATTTTGGGCCATGGAGTCAAATGCATAAGAAGATTTTATCAACCCATATAATTCAACCAATGGATTCAAACTACTAATGCATTACACCAACAAATCCACTCTTGTTGTCAATCAAATTCTCCTTATAGATCCAACCTACACACTTGAAATCACAATTATCTACTCAAAGTACTTTAGCTACTTCATTGAAATAGAAACATGAACACATAATACAAGGGTAATTGCACTAATCTGTGACACAATTTAGGTGCCAAATTGAAAAAATGTCCAAAAAAAGCTTGAAATAAGCCATTTGGTGTGCACCAAATGGGATACTTGATATAAAAGACAAAAAATGGGTTTCAAACCCTCATTTCTCTTCAACCTATGGCTTGAGAAAGAGGATTTCAGGTCTACAACTCGCGCTCGCCAAATCTTGTCCATTTTTTGCATCCTTAGCTTGCTATTTTCCACGAGAATGTTGCCAACACATTGGAGAGGTCGAAGATTGCAAGAGGTATGTATTTTTATTCTATTTATTTCGAATTTTATTTTGAATTCAAATTTAAATAGGTTTTTATAATAAAACTTTGTTCTAATTCTCAGGGAATGAATCTCCACCTCGAAACATTGACAATTCACAATCAGCCCCTCATGAAGTGCCTCCTATACAAGAACAACCCGAAATGCCTCCATCAATTCATAGGAATCCTCAAGGAACACAAGAAAATATTAAAAATCAAATTGAAAACAATAAAAGAGACATTCAACAATTAATTGCAAGATTAACCAAGCATGCTAAAACCCACCCTTATAGGTGAGGGATTTTTGAATCATTGAAGTCAATAGTAACTCATGTAGGAGAAATGAGTGAGAAAATAAATTTTTGGTCAAATAAGAGGCATGAAATGAGACAATTTAATGCTAGTGGTTTGTCATATGCAGATGTCAAAAAACTAAAAATTAGCAAAGCTGACTTGTGTGCCCTATTTATAGACCCGAAAACCAATGAAACTTTATCTCATGCATGCAGGAGGCTCCCCATCCATTGGGAGAGGTGGTGGATGGTATTTGACCAAAATCCATGCAATAACCATGAGGTGCCACAATTATTTTTGAGGAAACTCTATTGTGATTTTGTCCTCAATAAAATGTCAAACTATTTTGACATCTTAAACTTTTAGGGTGGAGGTGAGGGCTTCACACATGATAGACCTATTGCACAACGTAATCCATAGTTGGCACCAAGATCCTTGGCTAGACCCATGGCGGATCATGTCATTGTTCCTTCCATTGTTAAGGATGATGTAGAGGTGGGCATGCTAAAGTCGATTGACTCACTCACCTAGACCATTTTATAGTGTGTGATTCCTCTAGTAGAGCCTGGTGTGGAGGAGACGTGTAGGCCCCAAGCTCCACCCCACCATTGTGGCGCTTATGGTGTTTTTTTATAGTACAATTATCAAAGTGCTTGTGATACAACTACATGGCCTACATTAGTTGTAGAGGTGATGGCTTTCACAAATGATATTTTGAAAGATACATTTAGCATTAATACTCAGGTAAAATTTAGCAATTTATTTTAATGTTGTTTATTAAATTATATTTTTAAATTTAAGAATAACTAAATTTGTAGAATTTTGATATGATGAAATTTTAGGGTCATACACGATGATTTCACAGGTATGCAACTAGTATTAAAGATATTATTATTGCATTTAAATAGTTGAAAGTTATATTTGAATGTTTGTCTCATAACATGCTTTGGATTTCAAACAGTTTCCTAGTGCACCTTCTTCCTCCACACCTCATGATTCATATCCTCAAACAATGTGCACTTAGGTAGCCTTTATTCATTAATGGTGTTGTAAATCTATGTTAGCTAGTTTTTGTGATTTTGCATATATACAAATCTAAAAAATTGATGTGAAACACAAACATTGCATTTGTGTTACTTGATCATGTCACATTATGTTCTCCTAATTCACTTTTTGTTCCTGTATTCCTTCCTAATCCCCTACAATTAACATTTAATAGTTCACCCTATTTTCCATGATCCCCTCCTAGCCCATCCCACTAATATCTTCTAGTTCATGCTATGTGTCATTATGTCTTTCTACTCCCATCTTATTGTAGCCATTATTATTTAACCCTATATGTTCCATGATCCCCTATGTTCCATTATATCATCCTATGTTATACCATATTTATCCATTTTTCATCCTTGATAACTCTTCTCTACTATTGCTACACAGAGGTCAAGTTCGCACTTCGTGTACTATAGTCAAACCATAGACACCTCCTAATTCACCCTATGTTGCATTATTCCCTAATAATCACATCCCATTAACCTCTAATTGTCCACCCTATATTTTGTTATCCCATCCTAGCCGATCCCATCAATCTATACTAGTCCATCCTATGTTCCATTAATCCCTTTGGTGTAGGGGCATCACTCTTTTCTATGTTTCTTCATTAAGTTTCTGATAGGAAAGGTGTGTTAGGATATTTTAGTTGATTCCTTGAGTCTTAATAAGGTCCAATGTGACCATTCTATTGTAATTGATCAACTTTGAGGGTCTTTTGTATTCATCTTGTAAGGTTTGAAAATCATGTGGAACGAATTGTCAAAGTTGACAAGGGGTGTCAAGGTAGATAGGATAATTTTTTTCTTGAGTAATTCATGATTTCTTAGTTGAATAAGGTTTCATTAGACTATTTTTAATATTTTAGGTGTTTAAGAGGGTCTAGGAAACAATAAAGAGTCAAAACTTGAAAGTGCCAAATTTGTGAGTTGCATAAATGCAACAAATCTATAATGCAATGGTCATGAGAGGTTTAAAAATTATTTTTAAGTAATTTTGGCATTGGTTTGATGAGGATAAGTTTTTAAAAAGTCATGACAACTCATTTTTAATGTTGGCTTGAAGTTTGAAGCATTGGCAATAAGAATATCTCTATTTTCATCAAATTTTTGAGTTTTCTTGTCATTTCAAGGCCTGTACGAGCCCATATAGTTTGATTTTGTCATGTAAATCCTTTTACTTTGTGGTGGAAGGTGTTAAAAATATTTTGGAATAAGTTTGAGGGAGATCCATTGTGATTTGTGGTAAATATCCTTGTTTTCCTATGACAAGCTGAGGACACACTGTTTGAGGGTTTTGTAACCAAAATCATGATTTAAGGGCCCTTACAAACTGTGCCTACTGTAACTAGTGTAATGGGCTCTAGGGAGTCTGAGTAGGTTTTTGGTTGCATGATTAGAGTTGTGGAGAATGAACTAAGGAGATAAATTTGTTGTCTTGATGAGTTTTGTGAAGAAAAACACATGAAGATGGAGCCTTGGGTCTAGGGTTTTTGGAAATCAATGAGAGTATGGAGTTTTTTCCAACTTTTAAGCATATTGGGGTCAAAATATACATGTTTGATTCGATGGCATGTTCTAGGAAGTTGTGCAAGTGGGACTTTGAATAAACCCTCTTGACCTAGCATGAAATTGAGGGTTTTGGAGTTTTCTATGTTAGAGGTGTCAACCCTAGGTGTTGATTGTGGTTTTAGAGGTTTGAGGTCATAGTAAATGTCTCCCCAAGGTTTCAAAGGTTTGTATTAATTTTAAAGGTATGTTTCTTTGTAAATATGGCCTAAGATAGCATTGAGGGTCTAATTTCAAGGGATTGGTCCAAAAGACATGTATCTAGTTAAGAGATATATTATATAACTCTAAAATGGGTATCTGAAACCACCTTTTGATTGTCAAGTGTTTTAGAAATCATGGGAGTTAAAGGCCAAAAACTGATCTTGCACTACTACTAGGTTACATGGGTGAAAGTGAGAAATTACACTCTCGATTGTTGTCAGGCTTTGAGGATTGTTTGGATTACTCTAATAGGTCATTTTAATCTTGTTAGATGCCTCCTGAATGTAATTTGTCACTTTGAATGAGTTTGAGCCCTCTATCTGCATCACCCTTCTATACACATCCCATTACCCTCTCATATTTCACCTTATGTTCCATTATCCCCTCTTGGTCTTTATATCAACATGATACTTGAGATATCTTTTCATTTGTATTTTTTGACAAGAGACAGTCTTGGTGATGTTGGTGGCATGATGGACCATGGATTTGTTGTAGCAATAGCTAGTTTTGATCCATTGAGAGAGCTATGGAATAGATTAGTCGATTTGACATTATATTTTCTCTTTTATGGTCTATTATATAAAAATTTCATGATACTTTTATGTAATTTAATTTCTATCTTGATGGTTGCTACAGGTGGTTGTAAATGTGCATGATGACTATACATATATGGTAAGTGATAATATATTTTGTTATATGCCATTCCATAATTCAATTTCTATGTATTAAAATCTTTACTTTTTATTGTATCAATTGAAGGTCTAGAGTGAAGAGAGGAGGACTAGCAAGCATGTTTGAAAGATAAGAGAAGCAACAACCACTCCATTCAGCCAAATTTCGAAGGTAACAAAAGATCTATTTCCTTCCCCTAGAGGGAAATGACTATGTATTAGGGTTTTTTGTTGTATGCCTATGTGGAATTTTGGAACATATGTTTTGTACTATCAATATATACGTGACATTTTATGTCCATATGGCTCCTTTGTACTAAGCTTGTATGGTTTTTTTGGATATATTATATATACTTTTATCAATATATATCATTGTATAGCCTTTTAGCTTTTTGATTAAAGAAAATCTTATTTTGCTATTGCCATTCTTGAATGATGTTATCATGCATATCGTGTAAATTATATGTTTGAATTTTGTAGGCATGGATTTTGTTTACATCTAATGCTTAATTAATTACTATTGAATTCTCAATAAGCCCCATCTAAAGCATATTGTGTAAATAAGCTCCATTCGTGGTGCTTTATATCATTTGGAATGCTTCAATTAATTGTGTCTCACTTATTCACATGTATGATTCAATTATTCACATGTATACTTCACCTATATTGTGTGTATTCACATGTATGCTTCATGCTTCCAATGCATCGCAGCAAAAATATTTTGGGGAAAATTTTGACAAACCAAAAGTATAAAAGTTTTTGAAAAAAATGGGAAAAATTGTAGAACAAGAGATAAAAACATATTTTTTAAAAATGAAAGGCATTTCCATAGCATATAGAGGGAAAATAGAATAAATATTTTAACTAATGAATTGTAAAAAATGGATTTTGGTAGTTTATATTCATATTGTTGATTACATTGTATTGCACATCTTCCAAAGTCAAAGCATTACTTCACTTTGCATATCTAATAACTAGATGTTGATAGATGACAAATTTTCAATTAGAATATAGTTTGTACAAAGTCAACCTAAGAAGTTATGCAATTTCTTCACATTGCATAACTAATAACTAGGAGTAGCTGCCAATTACATTCTCTTATCATGGCATTCTATGAGACCAAATTTATTTCATCTCTTTTTTCAAATAGCTCACTGCCTTGTCTATGTTACCACATTTTTCATACATGTCTACCAAAGAATCTTGTCAAAAATTTCATTTCCTTGTTTCTATGGCTAAAATACTAAAAGAAGTTATTTCAAACAAGCTATGGATACTTTGAAAAAATATATCAAAACCATAATAGTAAGCAATAGCATAGAACAGGCAGTGAAGTGTTTGAAAAAATGCATCAAATAAATGTGGTGATGGAATTCCATGAAAAGCCATAGAAAAGGTAGTGAACTAGTTCAAAAGATGCCTCAAATAAATGTGGTCTCATGCTGATGAAATTCCATGACAATCAAATTGCTTTTGATTGTCATGGCATTTCATCACCATGAGACCTCATTTTTTTGAGGCATTTTTTCAAAGAGTTCACTATATTTTCTATGCTACCACATTTTTCATACATTTCTATCAAAGCATTATATCAACCAGTTAATTGTCCTGATACTATGGATAAAACCTTAAAACATTGATGCAGTAGGGGAGGTCCTACAATCTCACTAAACACAATTCCAATCATTAATCATAATCCTCAAATCACAAATCCTCACGGCTATGGATTTTAATGACATTCCATCACCATGAGACCACATTTCTTTGAGGAATTTTTTCAAACAATTCACTACCTTGTCTATGCTACCACATTTTTTGTACATGTTTACCAAAGCATTTTATCAAATAGTTCATTGCCTTGTTGCTATGGCTAAAAGCCTAAAATAGGTGGGTTTATTGAAATTATATTTCCACAACTCATAAAACATTTCCAATGCATCAAAAATGATTAAAATAACCTGCACATGCTTAAAATTCCCTCACAAACTACTGCCCCAAAGGATTTCAATCATTTCCACTCTTAAACCAATGAATTTCACCAAAACTCATCAAATTTCCAGCTAGGGCATCACACCAAACCACTCAACTCACCTCCCCTACTCTAGAAACCATTCAAATATGGTCCCTAACCCTAATTGTTCCATTCCATTGAGTTATAGTAGGATACAATGGGTGGAATGGCTAAAAAGTCATTTTCACACACTCAACTATTTGTATTTGACAAAAGTTTTTCCCCAAGCGAGAAATTTCCACCATAGGAAAAGGCCTCTGAAATAGAAAATAATGAGGTTATTGTATAGGGGCCCAACATGATCCCATATAATTATATGAGAATTTTCTAAGCATCACAGTGTCTGAATACGAGCATGTTGAAGTTCACAACCATTTTGCACTTTCAACCCTTAAGGGATCGATCTAGTTGAATATAGCTTGGAGCGATTTTGCGTGTTTGGGTGAAAAAGAGGATCATGGCTAGAATTAAATTACCCACCCATACACATTGGAACAATCTATTTGGTCACACGAGCTATGGAACAAAAGTTGCACCACTTTGCAACTTTCAACTACTTGCATTTGACAACTTTTTCCCCAAGTGAAAATTCGCCACCACAAGAAAATGCCTTCGAGATAGTGAAAACCGAGAGAGTTTATTGTAGAGGGGCCCAATGCAATCTCGAAGGATTAGATGAGAAGTTTCTAAGCATCAAAATATCCAATTAATAGCATGGTGAAGTTTGCAACCATTTTTCACTTTGGACCCTTAAGGGATTGATCCGGTTGAATGTAGCTCGGAGCAATTCCACATGTTTGGGTGTGAAGGAGGAACATGCCTAGCATAAAACACCTATTCAAATGCATTGGAACATTTTGTTTGGTCACATGAGCTGCAAAACAAAATTTGCATCACTTTGCAAGTTTCAACTACTTGCATTTGACAACTTTTTCCCCAAGTGAAAATTTGCCACCACAGGAAAATGCCTTCAAGATAGAAAAAACCGAGAGAGGTTATTGTAGAGGGGCCCAACATAATCATTTAGGATTAGATGAGAATTTTCTAAGAATCATGATATCCAAGTAATAGCATGTTGAAGTTTTCAGCCATTTTGCACTTTGGACCCTTAAGGGATCGATCCGGTTGAACGTAGCTTGGAGCAATTTCGCGTGTTTGGGTGTGAAAGAGGACCATGCCTAGTGTAAAAATAACTCTTCGGAAATGTTGTAATAGTTTTTTTGGTCACATGAGTTGCAGAACAAAATTTGCACCACTTTGTAACTTTCAAATACTTACATTTGACAGCTTTTTCCCCAAGTGAAAATTTGCCACCATAGGAAAATTCCTTCGAGATAGAAAAAATTGAAAGAGGTTATTTTAGAGGGGCCCAATGCAATCTCGTAGGATCAAAAAAAATAATTCTAAGCATCATGGTATTTGAGTAATAGCATGCTGAAGTTTGTAGTCATTTTGCACTTTGGACCCTTAAGGGATCGATCTAGTTGAACGTAGCTTGAAGCGATTCGCGTGTTTGGGTGAAAAAGAGGACCATTCCTAGCATAAACGTACCCACCCAAACATGTTGGAATAGTCCATTTGGTCAGACGAGCTGCAGAATAAAAGTTGCACCACTTTGCAACTTTCAACTACTTGCATTTGACAACTTTTTCTCCAAGTGAAAATCTTCCACCACAGGGAAATGCCTCTGAGAAAGAAAAAACCGAGAGAGGTTATTGTAGAGGGACCTAACTTGATATCATAGGATTAGATGAGAAGTTTCTAAGAATCATGGTATCTGAGTAATAGCATGCTGAAGTTTGCAGCCATTTTGTACTTTGGACCCTTAAGGGATCGATATGGTTGAATGTAACTCTGAGCGATTCCGCATTTTTGGGTGCAAAAGAGGACCATGCCTAGTGTAAAAGTACCAATTCATATGTGTTGGAATAGTCTATTTGGTCAAACAAGCTACAGAATGAAAGTTGCACCACTTTGCAACTTTCAACTACTTGCATTTGACACTTTTTACATCAAGTGAAAATTGGATGCCACAGGAAAATGCCTCTAAGATAGCAAAAATTGAGAGAGGTTATTGTAGAGGGGCCCAACTTGATCTAGTAGGTTCAGACATAGATTTTTTAAATACCACAATTTACGAGTAATAGCCTATCAAAGATTGTTGCCCTTTTGCACTTTGAACCCTTAAGGGATCAAGTTGGTTGAACATAGCTCAGAGTGATTGTGCTCTCTTTTTGATGGAATTAGGTTGGAAGTAGACTTAACTCCATTTTAGTTTTGGTTTAGTTGGATTTCAATTGATTTTGTGCATTTTAAAAGCCAATTACAAAGGGTCAGTCTATATACCCTATTTTAAGGGTTTTGAGTGCACTAAAATGTCATATTAAGCCTTCCACCCACTGTATGCTTTTGTAACTCAATGGAAAGAATTAGTTAGGGTTATAAAACATGTGTGAAAAATTTTGTGTGCAAGGGAGGCGAATAGAGGGTTTTTGGGTGATGCCCTAGATGTCAAATGGTGCTTTTTTTAGTGGAAAATGGTGGTTTAGTGCTATGGTTTGAATAAATATTTGGGGGAAGTGATATCTCTTGAACTTTTAAGCTTGTGCAAAATTTTTTTAAGGTGTCTCAGTATTTGGTTGGTTGTGGGAAGGTTTGGCATATGGTTTTTCAATAAACCCTTGCCTAACTTGTGAATGAAGAGGGTTTTGGGGTTTCTTATGTTAGAGGGCTTATCACACCCTGAAAGTGGAGGAATTGGTGGTTTCATAGATTGGTTAATGTTTTCCAATGTAAAAAAGTGCAATTTTGTAATCCAACATCCATAACGAGATTGAAAATTGGTTGGAGTTAGTTGTAGGAGGTCGATCTATAAGCCCTATTTCAAGGGTTTGAGTGCATTTAAAATGGTATTTTAAGCCTTCCACCCATTGTATGATGTTTTAACTCAGTGGATAGGCTTAGTTGAGATAGATAAACATGTTTACATTATTTCTTGAGTAGGGGAGGTGCACATATTGATTTTTGGTGATGCCTTAGGTGGCATTTGTGGTGTTTTTACATGAAAAAGTGAGGTTGGACAACATTGTTTTCAAGTTTTTAGCAAGTTTCTCCAAAGGATTCTTAGGTGGAATTGAGGTATGTTATAGATGACCTAGGTTGCATCAATTTATATGAGGCATATTCTACCCCTAGCTTTTCAACCCTATGAAATTGGCAAGCCAGTGAGCTCACTAGCTTACCAATTCGGTAGGATTGACAAGGTAGGGGAAATAAAATATGCCTTTCTACAATTATATTAGACATTATTTCATTACTACTCATAAATCCAAATGTTTTTCCTTGAAGACAACTTTAAATGTAAACCATGAAGCATTACAACTAATTTTAAATGTAATATACACATTTAATTGAGACATATATTAAGGAATATACACATTTACATGTATTAATTTCTCATAATTTTTATATATCAAAAAATAAACTAAGTCAATTCAAATATTACAATAGTGATGGAAGAACATCTTGAAAATCTTCCCATTTTTCAATACTTGTAGGAATACATGCAGGGAAATAATCCTCCCATTTGCAACACAGATCATGAAATATATTGTACAAGAAGAAATAAAAGGAGTTGTTGCCTAGTTATTTGCATTCCAAAATTCTTCAAAAAATGTGCATCCCTTGCTCCCTACGAAACACATGGGTAGTAGCCTCTCTATGGTTGTGTACTCTCATAGGAATTTGGTCCACAAAAAACCTGCAAAACCCTATCAATCTTAGACATGGACTCACATAAAAATCATTAAAAGAGAAATAACTAAATAATGCCAGTCATACACCTATCGAGACCTACTATCACCTTCATGCATGCTAGATAAGGAGGTCTATTGAAGGTCCTACAATGGTGATGTGGCCCTTCGCTACTTTCTCATCTCTCAATGATCCTATGTATAAATTTCAAATATATCACTGACATAATTAACATAAAACATGTAGCATATAAGAATCCGATAAATCTACGAGATGGAAAAGAAAGAGAAGATTGACAACTAGAATATGAACTAGCAACCGATGTTTCTCATACCACTGAACACTTGCACCACCAACTGATGTTGTTATTTTCTTAAACTTTGACAAGCTTCATTATTACCTACATTCAGAATCAAAAAAGGATCAATGACTTTCGTAAATGCATATGATATCAAACATTAATAGGGAATATGGTGTAATTAACCAATCATATAATCATCATTTTGCATATCTACAATAATGCAATTTTGCTAACCCTTATACAATCAAACTTAAATTTTTGAGAGAAAGAAATGATCAATAACATGACTTTACAAATTCAATGTGCATACTTACAAATCAATTCAGGGAACCATCCGGGTATGCTCTACTCTTTATTATGTAAAGTATTGCCTTGTGGTCAGACTCACTCACTTTCCACAAGCTCTTGTTCATAGGTTTTCCCTTATATTTGATGAAATGAATGTTTGTGGCGACGACAAGGTTTGAGTACTGAAGAATCTTTTGATGCGTGTCGAAGTCCTCAAACAACCAAACTGCAACATTCTTAATTGGATACCTTCGAAGCCATGTTCCAGTAACAACCACCGAACTTGTAGGAAATTCTATGTTTTCTCTATCTATAACTAGGGCCTCCAATTTCTTTTTGGCCTCAATACAATGACACAAGTAATAATTTGTACCCTCTTCATCATCTTCATCTACAATCACTGCATAAACGTGCCTTGCATTGATATGTTCATCTTGTTAGATATATTTACTAAGCATCATAAGAAAACCTGTAAGTAAGATATATTACCTGGTTCTAGTAGGTTTGATACATGATCAAAGTCAATGGATGATTGCATCTTCATGTTTTGTAGAGCCGTCGAGAGCTGATAAGTGTCAAGTGGGGTTAGACTTCTTATAGACCATTCATCAACCCACTCTATTGATTCACAATTATTCCATGCTTGAACTGTACATGCAGAACAAAAGCATTCCATCTTCCGTGTATGGATAGTCCATGTACCTACATTGGAGCTTCTAAAAGAGTGTAGCTCTCTCAATCCTATTAGTGTACAACAATCCTCACATTTTTTAATGTTAGTATCATCTACTAAATGAAAAATCTATGAAATAAAGAATTACCTTCACTACCTGGACCCGTTGCACCATTGCACCACTAGACAATTGATCTTGCATCTATCAACTTTACACTATCTGTTTACTTTAACTCTTCTCATGCTAGGCCTCTTTCGATACATGGACTTGCTCCATCATGCTCCCCCTTTCCATGCCCGACCTCTGAGAAGTTCCACATATGTTGAAAAACCACTGATCCTATGCATCCTTCTTAACCAGTAAAACATTCTAGCGTTCTTGAATTATGGTGTACAATTATCTGACCATATGATATGCTAACTAAATGATATGCCCCTACTAGCCAAATCAACATAGAACATATGAAATAAACCTTGCACAAACTCTATAGAATGTGTGTGATCATTTGCATGAATGAATGCTATATGCACAAATATAGCAACCTACATGGAGTTGTAGTATTGTGATTGCACCTCATTTTGTGGTTGTAGTGGGTAGTTCTCAGTGAAGTTGACAACTAAAATGATGTGACGAAGTGGAAATGTGTCCTTGCATAAATTGAACTGTTAGTCCAACCATTGTGCTCTATGTGTATGCCTTGTATACTCATAGACCACCTGATCATGAAAAATGCCCATAAACTGATACACTGGAATCTTATCACTAACCAATTCACACTTCTTTGCTTCTTTCCCATCTTTTAGACTATATGTCACTGTCTTATATTTGCCAAATTCCACAATTTTGTCTCCAATTGTGTGTGTACTAGCCATTTGTTAGAAAATTCAAAAAATTTGCATGCCACCACAATGATCACATGTGCCATCCAAACATGACTTCTTGTAAAAAAATTGACCATCCTCTCTTTCACATAAAATGGAAGACAAAAAATTATTTGACAATTTAGGTGGAGGCATTATGTTACATTCCTACAAAATATTGTTAGTATGCATGTCTACACATATACGTTGATAAATATCATAATGGTTAGAAAACTCAATATGAACCCTACAACAACAAGTAGTGCATGTGTGATTTATTTTGACATAAAAAGGCTTTAGCATTTCAAAATTCCTTTGACATATTTTAATTTCAGGAAACTTTTGTACAAAATCAGAAAAAAATTTGGGTTTGAGTGGTATCCAAATAATGTATTGGATGTGGCTCATGGATTTTACTACCAATTATCCTTCTTACAACATCTCTTTGATTAGGAGAGGTCCTTGTGTTATCCTTCCAATAATTCACAATTAAATATCTCAAGCCTTGAGCAATTCTTGTATCTTTCAGTGGCACTCTATGCATGAATTCCCATAACTCATTGTTATTTAGATCTTCCACTCTTTCATGCCTTCTTTTGGCTCTCATTAGAGATGATCTACTTATTTTAAAATATTTATTTGCCTTTGTAAAGTTCACCTTGTTCCTTGTTTGACTGCTTAACAGTTTTTTTGTCATCACACATCATGTGGTACAACTATCCTTCATGCGTGAGGTAGAACCCACACTCTCGTATGCACTCATCAAGCTCTTTACAATGGAATTTTCACTTGAGTCATTTGAAATTATTACCCCAAGAGCCTTCATGGTGGGCCTAAATTTGAGTTTCCTCATCATTTCAAAAAATATTTTGCATCTTCCACCCTCACTTAGCTTCGCAAAAAATAAACTCCATATCCTCTGTGCATATCTTTGACATGTACATTTTGGAATCTTAGTAGGCATCCATTTCAAAACATTTGAATCAATATCAATTAAAAATGTAGGTTTTCTATGCAAAAATCTAGGAGGATTTCTCAAATGTAAATTTGTCTCAACATTGGGAAGGTCAACATCGTGTACCTTCAATCGGAGGTGCAATTGATGAAATACCTTGAGATTGACATGTAAATGATGTTGTACCTCCAACTTGAGATTTTGTTTGTGGAGTGCTTTCAAATAGAGATGTGTTTGCTGATGTACTTTCAAAACACAATGTTGTTGATGGTGTGTCTTCAATTGGAAATGTGATTTCCGATGTACTTGGAAAACCACATGTTGTTGTCGACGTGTCTTCAGCTGGAGATGTGTATTAAGCTTCACCTATGGTTGATAATGTGTCCCCAACTTTGGTATCCATTCATGTCCTTCCATGAACTTTCCTCATTCATGCCCTTTGTTTTTCCAATTCAACATCTCTCTTAGATTGCATAGGAATTTTTGGTTGCATGGGTTGTAATTCCTTTTCTTCATGAGCTACATTTTTTATTCTCTTCTCCTTACATTTTTAAGTACACGTTCTTCTAGTGTTAGAGGCTTCAATCATTTCCTTGGCATGATGTTCAATGGTACATGTTCACAAACACACATAGAACAAAAGTAACTAATGCATTTTATGTTGATATCGCTGATTACATTGCATTAAATATGAAACACGCAAAAGAATTTTATGAAAGAAGGTAGTGATTTGTTTGGAATTATTAAAAATGTCTATGCTAGACAACATTTCTCATATGATGGAGTTAGATGTTTATAGGGTTAGATATTAGAGTTGGGATTTTGAGTGTGTTTGAATAGTTGGCAAAGTAGCTAGAGGCTGATGCAGTACATGTAGGGATCCACAATGAACTTGTTCAAAAATTTAAAGGAAGGCTATTAATAGACTTACACACACTCTTTCAAAGTTTCATCAAAGTAAATAGGCTTCTAAGGACTCCAATCCACACTAAGGTATAAGGGATTTTCATGAGCCTATTAAGGCATCTAACAAGATGAAAATAATAAACCAAACACAACTTGATCACTTAACTTACCAAGAAACACCATTTTTGATGTAGAGAGGGGTGGTAACCATTCAATACACCAAATAAATGAGAATCAATCAGATTCCAAAGCAAAATCTGATGCACAACTAAAAATCCCAACTTCTACCAAGCTTTCCCTTGTAGCATAGGTAACCCGGTTCAAGAGCCCTTTCACCAAGATTTTCCAAAACACTTGACAAAATCAGGGATGATTAAGATACCCATTTTCAAGTTATAAAATGTAGGTAAACCCCAACATCAACTCCTTTGGACCAACATTGACTTCCAATAGACCCAACTTGGAAAAGGCTATTCAATTGGCCTAATTTACAAAGAGAGTTTCTTTTAAACACTAGATCTTCACTCAAACTCATCAAACAACAGTATGTTATGTGTCAAAATATCCAATTTCTTTATTTTTTTCCAAGTCCAAGACCTCTAGACCCCTAATACACCAAACCCTCAATTTCAAGAAAAATACTTGGGGTTTTAATGAAAATCCTATCTCCCAAACCTTCCAGACCCATACAAAGCACCAAACGCACTTTCTAGACCCTAAACATGGTGAATAATACATTACATGGACAGTCCTTCCCATATTTTGTCAAAACACCACTTGAAGCCCTCATTTTCACCATGAAAATACCCTGCTACAGTCCTAGAACATTATCCCAAGCACCCAAACTTGACCCCAAAAAATTATAAATAGGTTATGCATGTATTTTACAAGTTAGAGGACCCATTCCACAAGCTACAGTAGACACAAAAAGTGGAATGGGTTGAATTACATCATGAAACCCTTCAATCCAAGAACACTGTGAAAGTAGGTAGCAGTAGTAAAAACAAGATAACTTTCACTATACAAAGAGTTAGAAGCTATAAATAGGTGAAAATGAAAACTAATTCATTAATATAGAACTTACAACCAATTATAGATCATCTTAGAGTCCATATAGGTCGTACAACAACAAGAAAAGTGAGAGAAGCCAATAAATTTCTATAAAATAGCGTTCTTCTTGATAAAAAATGGGTTACAAATAAACCAACAACCTATCCTCCGAGGAATTGAAGGTTATTATACATATTTATATTTCATTCCAACTCCCTCAAATTCCCATAACTTATTTTTAATTCTTAAGACCTTCTAATCTTCATTAAGTTGCATTTTAAACTTTTACACATGACAACATTACATGAATTTTGCAACTTTTTAAGTTTGACACATAAGGACTCCTGAATCACTCAAAAACCTTTAATTCACCATATTAAAACCTCTTAGACCTCATTATTTCACATTTACATCCAAATTCAAGGATTTCCCTTCAAAAGGCTATAAATTCAAATATTGACAATTTTGTAGCAAGAATGCATTTTTTTGCACATTCAAGCACCAGGACTTAAAACTCAACCTAATACACCTTAAATTGTCTTTATTGACCTTATTCATGAAAGAAAACATGAAAATCAAACCTATTCCATAATCTATCCACCTAGACCTCATTTGTCATCATTTGCATGGATTGATAACTTTTACAATTGAATATATTTTGCAACTTCCTCATTTCTTATTAATCAAGAAACTTCAACCTAGTATATCAGACCTTCCAAGAATACATTTTCTTTCAATACAAGGTTTAGTTTCCCTTGCACCAATTTTTTATCACTCACTCCTTAACCACTTACAAACTAGTGTTATTTCAAACTAGGTTTCCCCTAGGGGTTTATTGAAACCCGGACTTCCTCAACACACCATACCCAACCAATACTTGGAACAATTTAAAAATAGCCTGTACATTCTCTAAAAACTTACTCCCAACCTTTAGCATTGTTAAATTCCTCAAACCCTTACTTGAAACATCAATTTTTGGTCAAGACACGCAAGAAATCAACTAGGATAGCAACTCGAAAAACACTTCCATCAACTCTTCAACTCTTGAATCCTTATTAAAGATGGGAAAAAAACTTTAAACCTTTATTTCACTAAGTTTTAGAGGTATCCACTAAAGGAAAATTCCATACATGCATTCTTTAGTGTTCAAAACCCCAAAACAAGGTTTCATACCCGTTAGCACCAAAATGATCATAAAACTCACAAACCTCCATGAAATTCAATAAAACAAACTAAAAATGAAATTTAATACATTCATTTAATGTTTTCCATAGCTTTTAGACCATAAACCACTTGTGTAGGGCCGTATAGTGGTCTGAAACATATATTTACCAGTCAAAACTCATAATTTTACACTAAAAACAGGGAATACTTCTTGATCTTCTTCATTTTTTCCATACTCTCACCTCTTCCTCAAGGTTATCCTCACATTTATGCACTCATAAAAATATAAATGAATGCCTAGAACTAACATTCTACCTACCTAACCTTGCATGAACCTAACTCTACAAGTTTTGCATCTTTTAGCAACTTTTGTGACCACATTTTGCCAAATTGCAAGCTATGACACAACTGAACTACCTTAGCTCCAAATACATTATAAAATGTTCTAGTTGACCTTATTGAACACAAAATACTCTACATTAACTAAAATCCTATTATTTGAACATGCTCACTAAATATGACCTTTTTGACAAAATTGAGCTTACAAGGTGCTCCTGCACAAGAGGCCTGGAACGTGAATTGGTTAGTTGAGAATTGAATTGAGGTTTTTGAGATTGAATATTGTTTGAAACTAATCTAATTGTGATTTTTGAAGGTTTTTTCTCCATTCTTTTCATTACAAACCTAGGGTATAAGTTGTTGCCACCTAAATGAAATCTAGAGAATCTTGTGTTTTTTGTTCGTAAAACCAAATTTTTGATTGTCAACGAAGTCATGAAGAATATGAATTCAAAGAAGGTTTTGTGATGCTATATCTTATAATTATTCACTATTTATTTAGCAATGAGGTAACTTATAAAGGCAATAAGCATTCTCAATTGCATAAAATTTTCCATTTTTTTATTTATTAGAAAGGTAAATGGTATGAATGAATGGAAACTTGCATTAAAAATTGTGTCAACTCACTTGAATTTATCTAAGCACATGTGATGAAGGTGATTTTTTTATGGAACAAAAAAATTAATGGAAACTTGCATTAACATTGATGAAAGCTATTAGGTTTTCCAAATTAGTTGAAAATAAAATGAAATATAGTGAATTCCATTAACCATGTTGGAGATGGACTACTATTAAAATGAAATATAGTGAATTCCACTGGCCATGTTGGAAATGGACTACTATAAGCAATGCAAGTAGAATTCATAAGTAAATTTGTGTTAAGTAAATTTCATGTTTTTCATTTTTTTTTCTTCAAACTCATAAAAAATAAACTTTTTTATACAAATCCCATCTAATTCAATGTTGAATTCTATGTACAATTGTTATGATTAATAAAATAATTAAAGAAATAAAGTTTATATTTTCAAAAACAAATAAATATAATAAACATAAAAATTTCAATATTACCAAAATGAATATATTACCTCAGATAATGTAAAATGATGTACAAACTTCTAAATGTCTTCTTCTACATTGTCTACCATGCAGATTGGTGGTAAAAAGGTGATGGATCAAACATATATTGGTACAACATGAGTTCAATTGCATAAACAAATGAATTTATGAGTTGAATAAAGCACTGAACCAGACAAATACAGAAGCATGTGGGCCTGAATCACGAGATCATCTCCTATTTTACCATTTCAAGGTAAAACACATTGGGTGCTTGCCAAATGTGTTGTTTTGAAAGGGAGAGATTCCATAGAGACAAAGGGAGTGACACTCAAGATAGAGAGAGAGGTGATAGGAGTGAGAGAGATTATTCTAGGTAGTGTGGTAGTGACTGAGACATGAGAGTGATAAACACTTGAGAGGGATAGAGAGTTATCTAGTTACATTGGGGGAAAATACTTGACAATGGGAGAGGAGTTGGGAGGGATGAGACCCGAGAGATACAAAAAGACCAAATGGGGGGAGAGAGAGAGAGAGAGAGAGAGAGAGAGAGAGATAGGGAGTCTGGGAGAGGGAATTGGAGTGACACAAATTATTCTAGGTAGCATGGGAGGGAGTGAGACTCGAGAGAGAGGGAGACTTGAGAGGGGAGAGATGTATTCAATTATGGTGGGGGGAAGACCTAAGAGAGGGAGTGGGTCCCTTAAACCGTAAACCCTATACCATTAACCCTTAAACCCTAAACCCTCAACCCTCAACCCTCAACCCTCTACCCTTAGCCAAGTTAAACCCTAAACCCTTAAACCCTCTACCCTTAAACTATAAACTGTCTACCCTTTACTCTTAACCCTTTACCCTCTACCCTCAACCCCTCCCTCTCTCTCTCCACCCTACACCATCTACCTTTAAACCACAAATCATAATCCCTAAACCCTAAACCCTCTAACCTTAACCCTTAATCCTTAAACCCTAAACCTTAAACCCTCTACTCTCTACCCTCAACCCTTAACCCTTAAACCCTAATCCCTAAACCCCTATACCCTCTTAATCCCTCAAACCTCAACCCTCAACCCTTAAACCCTAATCCCTCAACCCCTATACCCTTTTAATCCTCAATCCTCAACCCTCAACCTCAATCTCAACCTCAACCCTCAAATCCTAACCCTAATCCTCAACCCTATACCTCTATCCTCAAACCTCAACCCTCAACACTTAAACTCAATCCCTCAACCCCTATACCCTCTTCATCCCTCAACCCTCAACCCTCAACCCTCAACCCTCAACCCTTAAACCCTAATCCATCAACCCCTATACCCTCTTAATCCCTCAACCTCTCTACCCTCTACCCTTAAACCCTAATCCCTTGACCCCTATATGCTCTTAATCCCTCAACCCTTAACCCTCAACCCTTAAACCCTAATACCTCAATCTCTATACCCTCTTAATCCCTCAACCCTTATACCCTCTTAATCACTAAACCCTCAACCCTTAAACTCTAATCCCTCAACCCCTATACCATCTTGATCACTCAACCCTCAACCCCTATACTATAAATCGTAATCCCTCAACCCTAAACCCTCTACTTGAGAGAAAGAGAGAGAGAGGGAGAGGTGGTGGGAGGGACATACTTGATAGAGAGTAAGAGATAGAAGGAGTGAGAGAGGGAGGGAGTGGAAGAGAGATAGAAAGAGTGACTATGAGAGGGAGAGGGGGTAGGAGGGGGAGACTTGACAAAGAGAGAGAGGGAGAGGAGGTAGGATGGAGATACTTGAGAGAGAGAATGAGGGAGAGACCTGAGAGAGATGGAGAGAGAAAAATTTGGAGAGAGAGAGGGAGGGACATAGAGATGGAGAGAGAGAGAGAGTGGGGGGTAGGAGGGAGAGACTTAAGAGAGAGATATGGGATGGAGAGGGGTGGGAGGGAGAAACCTAAGAGAGGGACAGGGAGAGGGAGAGAGGGTTGGAGGGAGACACTTGAGAGAGAAGGAGAGGGAAACAAAGTGGGAGAGAGGAGGTGGGAAGGAGAGGCCTAAGAAAGTAGAGGAGAGAGGGAGTGGGGGATAGAGGGATGGGAGAGATACAAGGAGTGAGAGACAGGGAGACTTGAGAGATGGAAAGGGTGTGGGAGGGAGAGGGAGTACTCAAGGGAGAGGGAGTACTCAAGATAGAGGGATTGGAGAGAGATGGAGGGAGTGAGAGAGAGAGAGGGGGTGGGGGGAGATACCTGAGAGAGAGGGAGAGAGAGAGGGGGAGGGGGTGGGGGGAGATACCTAAGAGAGAGGGAGAGAGAGGGAAAGAGATAGAGGGAGTGAGATAGAGAGAGAGGATGTGGGAGAGAGATTGAGGGAGTGAATGAGAGAAAACAAGAGACCTGACAGAGGGAGAGGGGGTAGAAGGGAGAGATGTGAGAGAGAGAGAGAGGGAGGGAGAGGGGGTGAGAGGAAGAGAATTGAGAGAGAGGGAGAGGGAGAAAGAGTGGGAGAGAGATAGAGGGTGTGAGATAGAGAGGGAATTGAGAGAGAGAGGGAGAGGTGGTGGGAGGGAGATACATGAGAGAGATGGAGAGGTAGAGGGAGAGAGATAGAGGGAGTGAGATAGGGAGGGAGTGGAATAGATATAGAGGGAGTGACTTTGAGAGGGAGAGGGGGTAGGAGGAGGAGACTCGAAAGAGAGAGGGAGAGGGGGTAGGATGGATAAACTTGAGAGAGAGAGAGAGATGGAGAGGCGGTGGGAGGGATAGAGAGAGTGGGAGAGAGATAGAGGGAGTGAGAGAGAGAGGGAGTGTGTGTGTGTGTGAGAGAGAGAGAGGGGGATGGAGATACCCGAGAGAGAGTGAGAGAGAGGGAGAGAGATAGAGTTATTGAGAGAGAGGGAATGGGAGAGAGATATAGAGTGAGTGATAAACCTAGGAGAGGGGGTAAGAGGGAGATAATTGAGAGGGAGAGACAAAGAGAGAAAGCTAACAACCTAAGAGAGGGAGATGGAGTGAGAGAGACAAAAAGACCAAAGAGGGAGAGAGAGAGGGAGAGTGAGAAAGGGGGTGGAGTGAGATAGATTTATTTAGGTACCTATATGGGAGGGAAAGAGACTTGGGAGAGGGTATTGGACTGAGAGAGTATCTAGGTCACATGGGAGGGAGTGAAACCTAAGAGAGAAACTTCAGAGGAATAACAAGTTATCCAATTAGGGTAACGTGTTAAAGAGCATATGCAAGGTAAAACCTCAACAATCCATCTACGATCATAAACTGTGTACTCTAAGAACTATCAAAGTTGTCGACCAAAGAGAGGGGAGATTCAGGTTTTTTGCAAAGCAGGTAATTTGGAAAGCACCAAATTTGGCGCTCGCTAAATGACACATCATATTTGGCACACCTCAAATTTAGTGCTCACCAAATGTGACATGTCATTTGGCAAGTGCCAAATTTGGTGCTCACCAAATGACTTGCTTTGGACATGTTAATTGATAGGACTTTCCAAATTTCCTCATATTTTTGTCCATGCTCCCCGTCTCATTTGCATGTCTTTCAATGCAACTATATAAAAAAAATGTGATAGCGTCAATCTCTATCTTAGCTATCTAAATATATAATTCTTTTTTTATTTTGATTTAGTTAAGGTTTTGATCCATGAATCCTTTTGTAAATGCCTTCGTTTTTGGTTAAAAACCAACATTTGTTAGTTTTAGGATAGAATTTTACTCCTTCATCGAAACGTGAAACAAATTACATTTTTTGAAACTAGACTCCATTCTACACATGATGAAAAAAAATCAATTTTTGATTAGTTTTCAAAAAATTTAGGGGGGAGCACGCTCAAATTTCAACTTTTCAAGATATGTCCACTTTGAAAATTCATAAAATATTATATATATTAATTATAAAAATTATCCAAAAGAATGAGGATAAACTACATGGTGTTAGCTAATTTCTCACTGTTGAGATTTTTGAAATTCTAAAAAATAGTTAATAAAAAATGGGGGAACCTTCAAGCGTTATGCTATTTTTTATTTTTTTTAAATAGAACCTATTTTTCCCCCCTTTTTGAGACCCTTAATCTTCATTAATTTCAAAAAAAATGGTAGCTTAGAAACTAGACTTGAATCATTTCAAATTTTGTTGTTTTTCATCTTGAAATTTTGAGCGTAACTATCTTCATTTTCTTGTGCAAATCAGATTTTGTTGATTTTAGAAAAAAAAAAAAAAAAAGTGGCATCTTAAGAGCAAAAATTGTATCATAGATTGGTGCACTTACCCACAATCTCAGGAAAACTGAAATGAAAAAATCAAACATACTTTGTATTATTGAATTCATATGACTTAAAACGTACAAATCTGGAGACAATTTGATGAAATTTATAATTTGCTTGCCCAAACTGGCTGATATTTACTCATGAAATCAGAAATTACAACTTACAGAATCAATTCATGACTTAAACTCAACATTTTCTATTTCCCCAGCCCCATACAGAAATCTAGAACCCTTATAATGATAAAAGAATGAGAAGAAATAGAGAGAAGCAAAGCCCTAAGATTAATCTCTTGAAGACACATGGCAATTTCATCTTCATTAATCAACAACAAGAAGCTAAAAAGTATCTCCTCTCCCTTTGCAAAAAACTTTTCCTCTATATTTTGCCTTCACTCTGATTTCCCCAACAGAAAAATTACCTTCCTGTGAAAAACCATTTATCTCTATTTACCCTGTAGTGTAAAAATACCTCTACCTATGAAAGCTTCATATTTCTGCCTTTGTTGTAGCTACACTTTATTTTCTCATGCATTTCACATTAATTCCCAACAAAATGAAAAAATTAGTGAAAATTTATTCACTTTTCCCATGCACATCGTTCACATTTTAAAAGAATTGTTTTTTGGTTTCACTTAAAAAAAAGTGAAAGGCTTTAAAATTTTATCAACAAGCAACAAAAATTTACCCATGCTTTTACCATATAGCTTTCACTTTTATATTTAAAATATTTGGCCAAGATTTTAAAATTTTGATGTTGGGCCCTTTTTACTCATGCATGTGCTTCACTTTTACCACATATTTAAAATGATTTTAATTTACCAATTGGGGCATTTTGAATATTTCATTAGGTAATTTCTTAGCTTCTAAAATATTCACCCTTTAAAACAAATGAAAGCCCCTTTTTTAGAAAATCAAAACCATCAGGATTTTAAAAATTTCTAGCAGGCCCACCATTCATTACTGTGCACACCACATGGGTCTTTGGCTAACATCATATTCATTCTTGTGTGATCTGCACGATAATTCCATAGTTTCCCATAATGCTTTAAATATTTAATTTAAAACACTTACCTGTAAGTCTTTCAATTTCCACTTTGCATTTTAAAATATTTTGGCTATGCTGCAAAATATTTTACCATATAAATAAAGTGGAAAGCCGATAAAATATTTACCAAGCAACATTAAAAGCTTTCACTTTAAAATGACAATTCAACCGAGCCCACCAAACTCCTTTCTCAACATCGCACACGCCACGCAAGTTTTCTGTTGGTGTCATCCTCATTGTTGTGCGGCTTGCACGATGCTTCAATGGGCTTGTGCTTTTAATATTTCTCGTCCACACCACACACCTTTCTTCCTGACATCATCCTTAGCCTTGTGCGGCTCGCGCAATGCTTCCATTTCTTCTCTGCCTTGATTTGAATCACTTTTTGGTTTTTGAGCTCTACAACCCATTTCCTCTAGTTATGTGGCAATGCTAAAATAACATTTCTTCAAACAAAAATTTGATATGTTTTCACTGCAAGTGCTGAAACTAGAAACATTGTATCATTGATTTCATCCTCCATTTTTATCAAGAAATGGCCATGGGAGATGAGTTTTGCAGTGCATCATGAAAGTTGTGAAAGTCGCCTCTTGACAAATCAGAAGCAAGAATTAAACTTGCTTTGACCCAAAAATATTTGAAATGCATTTTATATTTTCCCAAAAATGCATGATTTATCCTTGCACAATATTTTAAATATTCAAAATATTTTAAATATTAACATTTGAAACTTTTAGAAAAATTGTGACTTTTAATCACGCCTGCGGGCCATTTGAAGAAATTTATTGCGAGAAAACCGGGACACCTAGAGCCATGAAAATTTGTGTAGAATCATAATCAATTATTTAGAGAAAACCCATTTCCTCAAATTTTTCACAACCATTAAAATTTAGGTACCTCCTTTGTAAACTAGCCCTTGGGACATGTTCACTGCACCCAAAATACATTAAAATAATATACATATGACCTCCGTTTTTAATGAAAATGGAGTTGTAGAGGTTTTAGACAAAAACAAAAAAATGGGTTGTCATTAGAATTGCAAAAAATTTGGAACACCATTTTTGGCCCTGTTGCGATCAAAAAATGATTAAATAACCCATCAAAACTTATCCAGAGACCCTAAAACTGAGTAGGCATGCACAAATTTGATCTAAGAGTGGAGTGAAAAAGATGGTTTGGATAAAGAGATGCTGAGGTGAAATATATTAGTTAACAAAGTTTCTTACTTAGACTTTTTTGCAATTGCACCTGTTCATAACCAATCAAGGCTCACCAAGTCACCACTTTGAAAAAATACCAAATCAACTTCTGGGAAGCTACCAATGAAAACAAAAGCCCATTTAGGTACAATGAGTATGTGTGCAAAAATTATTTTCTTGAATCATCGTTCTTCATGAGATATTAGGGGTCAAAGTTGACCACCTTGAAAAGTTTCTGAAATACAGATTTAAAATAGAACAAACTGCATTTGCTTTTAATCTCCAAAAAATAGCAAATCAGATCTTGAGACTTTGAAATTGGACCAAGAAGCACATGAATGTGGGGAGAATGGAGAGAAAAAATAATTTCATCATGAAAATCATCCATTTGTGAAATATTAACCCAAACAGGAGGCCACTTCGTAGAACTAAATATTCTCAAACGACAAAACAGTGTCAGAACCTTCCAACTTCGTTTTTGAAAACCTAGTCAAAACCCATTCTGGGAAGCTGAAAATTGACATGCACATTCACATATGTCATGTGAGTGGATCCACCAAGGGGTTTTTATTGAAAACCAATAGGCTCCAAATTATGACTTTCCAAAGTAGGTCATTTAGGCATATTTTTTTAGGTGCACTTTTCAGAGTGCAAAAACAAATTTTTCAATATGCGCACTTCAAATTTGCAAAATTTGAGAGTTCCATCAAGGCCAACCTAGATAATGTTATTTCTAAGGTCAAATAACTTTCTAGAAATGGAGGAAAGGACAAGGAGGATGACCTAGCTTTATTTCCCTGGACAATGTGCATACTATATCAACTTAGTTGGTGTTACAAGTCGACTATGTCTAGATTTTTGTGTTAGGACCTTTTATTTTAATTATTAAATTCCTTTTGTGGCTGACTTTGTAATATTTTATTGTAAATTAAATTATGATTGATAAAATTCCAAGGCTGACCTATTTGGCTGACCCAATATAAAACCTAAATTAATTTCTCTCGTAGGTCAAAATTTCAAGAGAAGTTATATATATTGAGGCTCCCTCCTCACTTGTAAGTTTGTTGTTATTGCTACTAGGCATGAGATACCAGAATTGTTGTAAAATTTTGGTGAATGAATGAAATTGAACACATTATATTTTGGTACTCTTCCTTGTGTTATTTCATCTATGCATGGCTCTTGTGTTTCAAATATGTTATGAGTTATTTTGAGTAAGTGATTTTAAGATTAGATTTAGAACTAGTTTTTGCTCGTTCATGTTTATGATAAAGTGTTTAAGGTTTTGAGGAATCTTCATTCCATACTTTTAGCTATTTTTTGATTGTAAATTGTTGTGTAAAGTTAGCCTAGACCTACTCTTTGTTACACTTAAGTTCAATTGTGGATGTTTATGCATTTCATGCTTTTGGATGAATGTTTGAATGTTTACAATCTAAAAATATTTAGTACGTTTGGAGATTGAAATGTCTTGTGATAGTGCAGATATAATCTTGGTTGAGCAAGAATTAGTTTTGGAAGATTGGTCCACCTTGAATGCTCTACTATTTTCATGAGTGATCTTAGGTTTTAGATTAGGAATCTCTCTAAACCCTTATCTTTTGTTATTTCTTTGAAGATCATTTCTAGAGTATGATTTACAAAGCATCATTACATTGCTACATTTGATGAATTTGAAGCTTCTATAATTTGATGTGTAAGGCCCCTTGTTATTACCAGCAAATCATATTTTCACTGGGTTGTTTATTACATTGTCAAGACCTGACATTAGAGAGCTTGGGGTTGTTTCTTGAGGCTTGCTAATAGAATTTTACCTTTCAAGGGAGATAGAATACTTGTATTATGTTTGAGTTATTGCAGTGCTAAAAACACCATCAATAGTGTCATAATTGATATTTTTTACTGGTTGCAGTTGACTAGAAACCTACCGCATTTGACCAAAAAGACCACTTCCACCTATGCACTTCACTAGTTTGAAAGACTACACATAGAGACCACTTTCGAGAAAATAGGCTGCAATTTATTTTTTGATTTTTCTGCGCTTGACCATAATCTAGACGCAATTGACCTTTTTAGCTTCTTTTCCTACAGAATTGTCACTTTTGCCAGAAAACTATCGCTTTTGCTACAGAATTGTCACTTTTGCCATAAAACTATCGCTTTTGCTATGCTTTCTAGTAAAACTTAAAAAAAAAAAATCTTAAGTTGAACAAATAGATATCATTAGCAATTTAAGGAGCTTCATATTTGAAAAAAATGAAACACCAAACCAATGGATAAACACAACAAACATCCTAGACAAAGAGGAACATAAAGAAGATCTTGTGGTTGAAAGGCCCATATTACCACCTCCTACATGGCAATAGACACCATCCTTAAAATATAAAATCCAAAAAATGCAATTTCATTTCCTTAAAATAGAAAACCAGAAACAAACACATAATTGAACCCCATACATGTTCTTGTCTCCATGATCTCTTGCAAGACCAAAGTACTTAAACAAAGATCCACATTCCACATTTTCCAAAATAGGCATAATAGTTCAAGGTCTATCAAGAGGCACATCTTGAAGACTTATTTGACAACTTTGACATAAGTACAGTCCCTACCCAACCTTACAAAACTATTCCTAATGGCTATTATTATTCTAGAATATACTCCAATGAGTATGAATGGGATTCTCCTTCCTTTATCACCTCAAGTGATTATGACCTCGACGCCCAATGGGAAAATTATGCCAAATCCATATCAACCATCTCAACAACCTCTATAAGATTTGCAGATAATGATGATAGCCTACCCTTCTACTACCCATAGTTGATAGATTGGGACCAACAACTTCATTCAAATATTTTAGATCAATTCCAAAATGATGAAGCAATCATAGAGTTTATGGGACTTTGAACTAATACACCAGTAGGAGATCATAAAGTAGGGTTCATCATGGAACTTGAATAGGAAATGTACTTTGATGGGGATATTGTGTCCTTTAGTCACAAAAGTGGAAAAGATAATATAAATATCAAAATGGGATCCTATAGAGAAAACCACAATGTGGCTCTATCGAATCTTGAAAAGAAGAAAATAAAGGACAAATATGAAGGCAAAAACCTCCTAAAGGCACTTGAGGATGGAGAATTCAATCTCCTTATATTGGAATTCCAAGAGAATTCAACACTCCTAGTGGAATAAGAAAAATCCATTAATGTTGGCACAACAAAGAACCCAAAGATTACATACCATACAACATCAATTGATCCTAAAGAGAGTGAATTTCATAAAGTTCATCAACGACAGAAAGATAAAATTTGCATGGACTTATGTAGGCATGTCAAGACTATATATAACATTAGTTGTACATCATTTGGCCATATTTCTAGGACCTAAACTTTTCAAGCCAAAACTAAGGAAAATGCATCCTCAAATAGCACTGTTGGTAAAGGTAGAACTAAAGAAGTTAGTATATGTAGGTTTCATCAAACCAATAGATTATCCAGAGTGGATATCAAATCTAGTACCAGTTTCAAATCCCACTAGGGGCATAAGGATTGGCATGAACTTCTGAGACCTGAATAAAGTTTTTCCAAAGGATAACTTTCCTCTTCCAAGTATTGACATGGTATTGGATCTAACAGTATGACATGAGATGCTATCATTAATGGATGGTTTATCTAGGATTTCACTTGTGTTTGGGGGACCTTCTACTAGAATTTCATGCCATTTGGTCTAAAGAATGTAGGAGTGACCTATCAGTGAGTGATGATGACTTGATCTTCCATGAAATGCTACATAAATTATGGAATATTATGTGGATGACATTCTAGTGAAGTCCATCAAAATGGAAGACCACTTGTCTAATCTAGAAAAAGTGTTTAATAGGCTAGAATAGTATAACTTGAGACTTAACTTGAAAAAGTATGTATTCAGAGTAACATCTAAAAAGCTAATAGGATATATAGTATCAAGAAGGGGCGTTGAAGTAGATCTTGTGAAAGTAAAGGCCATATTATAAATTCCTCCACCAAAGACATTAAAGAAACTGAGGAGTTAACAAGGGAAGCTATAATCTATCAAGTGATTCATCACACAACTGGTAGACAAGTGTCACCCTTTTACCCATCTCTTACACAAAGAAAAGATTCAAGCTGGATGGGAGATGTGACCAAGCATTATAGCAAGTCAAAGAGTGCCTACTTACTCATCTAATCTTGATTCCACCTATTCCAGACAAAGAAATGATACTGTATGTGTTTACAATACAAACAACATTGGGAGCTCTCCTAGCACAGCTAGACAAAAATAACAAAGAAAGAGTGGTCTACTACATCAGCCAAATACTGGTGGGCTATGAGTTGAACTACTCACCCATAGAAAGAGTGTGTCTCTCTATCATATTTTTGACATATAAGTTGAGAAACTATATCTTAAGTAGACAAATAAAGTTGATTTCAAAGGTAGACCCATTAAAATACCTATTAGAAAAAACAATCCTAATAGGAAGAATAGCTAAATGGGTAATGATTCTAAGTGAGTTTGACATAAAATATGTAGATAGGAGAGCTATCAAAGGACAAATAATAGCAGACCAGCTAGTAGAGGCATCGATGGAAGATCACAAGCCTCTCACAACAAACTTCCCAGATGAAAGTATATTGCTGACAGAATAGACAAGCTATTGGACCTTGTATTTTGACGGGTCCCACACTCAACATAGCTATAGAGAAGGTATCCTATTTCTCACACCATAGGGAGATAGTATACCCAAATTATACATAATATCTTTCCCATTTACAAACAATATCTTAGAGTATGAAGGCCTCATCATGGGACTCAAGATGGCTATTGAATGGAGGATAAAAGAACTGCAGGTGTATCTAGACTCTCAACTAGTAATTAGACAAGTGAATGACGAGTATTAAATAAAATATGACAAACTAATTCTGTACAAAAGGATGGTGGATAGCTTCAAGGAATATTTTGTCAACATAACATTTGAACAAATTCCTAGAATCAACAACAAAGCAGTCAATGCAATGGAAACAATAGGTTCACTTCTTGATATTTCACAAAACGTTCCTAAGTATAAATTCCTTATAGAGTAATTCCTCGTACCAATGTTTGATGTCTTGGAATCAGAACTAGTATGTGTTTTTGTTGGTCCTAAATGGTACCAAGACATATTTGATTATATCTAGCATGGTATCATACCACCTAACCTATCAACAGCCTAGAATAAAACCTTTACCTATAGGACTTCTTGATTCATGATCCTAGAAGATTCCTTATATCATCAAAGTTTAGATGGTATGTTACTCTGATGTCTTAACCTAGAAGAAGCAAAAAATACCTTACAAGAGGTACATGAAGGTTTTTTTGGGTCCCACTATAGTGGACCTAACCTAGTACAAAAACTACAGAGAATAGGGTACTATTATCCCTCCATGAAACAAGAGTGTATTCAATATTCCAAAAAATATCATCAATGCCAACAACATAGTGACCTTGTTCATGCACCAACACAGGATTTGAGACCTATCACCACACCATGGCCTTTTTCGTAATGGGGATTAGACTTGGTAGGTAATATTTCTCCTACTTACTCTAATGGGCATAAGTTTATTATTATCACAACTGAATATTTCACTAAATGGATAGAAGCAATTCCATTGACTCGCATCACCAAAAAATAGATATCAAAGTTTATCCTAAATTATTTGATTTGTAGGTATGGAATTCCCCAAACCATATCAATAGAAAATTAAACCCCATTCAAGAATCAATGTGTCCAAGAACTTTGTTCCAATTTATCTATCCAACATAGGTTCTCAATGCCCTACTACCCCCAAGGAAATGGTCAGGTTGAAGCATCTAACAAAACCATCCTAAAAATACTAAAGAAATTTATTAATGAAACCAGTCGTGATTGGAATTTGTAACTAAATCCATCTCTATTGGCTTATCAAACCAGTATTTGGAAACCTATATGTGCCACACCTTTCTTCTTGGCCTACAGATCAGAATTTGTCTTACTTATCAAAGTCAAAATCCCCTCATTGCAAATATCATTAAAATAAATGGTTAGCAATGAAGAGTATTGAGTGTCTAGATTAAATGAGTTGGAACTCCTAGATAAAAGGTGTTTGAATGTGTTAAACCATCTTCAATTTTATCATAATTGGATCAAATGAATCTATGATAAAAAGATCAAAGACCAAAAAAATTAGGTTGGTGACTTAGTACTCAAAGAAAATCAAAAGGTACAACTAAATCAAGATGGCAAAGGTAAGTTTGAAACCAGCTAGTTAGGCCCAATCATCATCACAACAAGTTATGACTCTGCAGCTTACCAATTGGCTACTCCTGAAGTAGAAACCTTGACTGAACCACTGAATAGTAGCCACCTCAAAAAGTTTTATACTTGAAGAATGTTAGAATACCCTAGGAAAAAGGGTAAAAATCCAAAAAAAGAGGAAACAACCAAAAAAACCAAAAAGTAAGAAACAAAGTAAAGATAAATAAAAGGTTCTTTTAGTGAAAACCACTTTGTGTCACTTCTAGAATAGGTATCAAAGTGAAAACTTGGAAACATGTGCTATGTTTGAATAAAACTTGTAGTGTTATCTATCGGTACTATCTAAAGTATTCACCCATTTTACCCATAATAAAACATCTAAAGCATTCACTTATTCATCCCATAATAAAACTTGTGTCCAACAATGGCTTGGTAGCTAATTGAGTATTGAACCTTGTCACACCATCAACATCCATATTTCCTAGAGAAGGTAGTCTTTTCTCGAACTGGGGGAAACTTCTCAAAATGAGTAATGGATTAGATCTTTATGATTCCCATAATGATTGAAAACTATAAAAACATCTATAAAAATATTGAAAATAAAAAACATATAAAAATAAATAAAATCAAAAGAACAAATTTGGATTATTCCTTCACTCAAAATTCTAAGATATCAACATATTCTTGAACCCCATGGCTAGTTCAAGTAGATTTCCCACAACATATCCTCTAGAAAAAGAAGTGAAATTTCAATCCATTATCAAACATTGTTTGAATTCCAAAAATATGTTATTCTTTCAGTCAACACCAATCTAACTACGCGGTCTCTACATGTATAATGTAGGCAAAGCTTATCAGCCCCCAAGGCCTTAGGTCAGCCCCCTTAGGTGTTCATCATACTTTTTCTCTTGACTTAGTCAAAAATACAAAATCCAAAAACATTCACAAAACACACAAATAAAAAACATTAGAAAAATAGAAAATATCAAAATAATTTTCTTACCAAACCAATTGAACTACGAGCCTCTGTGTGTATAATGTGGGCAAGGCTTATCTCTGATGAGCCCCCAAGGTCCTAGGTTAGTCCCTTGAAAACAACAAAAAAATAAAAAGGATCCTAACTCCATCATCACAATCCCTAATAAATTTTCCATCCATAATAAACAAATCGTCATCTTCACCCTTTGACAAAGCAAAAAAACAAAACAAAACAAATACTAAAAGCTAGAAATTTCAAGAAAATAATCAAAAATATTTGATTACAAACAGACAAAAATAATGACAAAGTGTTAACTACCTATCTTTTGACAATCCACCAACAACATCCTCAGATGTTCCTTAATGGATTTGTTCCTACGATAGACAAGATCAACACCGGATAATAGCCCCAACCCAAATAGATATGGCAAGTGATACTACAAAATTGTTTTATCTTTGTATAGTCTTATCTTTATGATTTATGTTATTGACTCATTCCCAGGATCACTTGAGGATTCCATAAGGATTTAGAGAAGAAGGAATGGGGGAAATTGAGCGTCATTCTGATTTTTTGTTTTTAAGATGTTTTTGTGATACTACCATGGTGAATAATTTCTTTATTGAGTGTAAAGAAGTTGTTTTGAGATAATTCATGTAGCAGATGCATGTTAGGTATTTCATACCTCTCTATGTACTTGGTCTAAAAAAAATTAACACAATCCAACCATATATTTTAAACAAATTTTATGTATGTCTGGTATGAGCAAGAATAGTCTTTGTATGTTGAGTCAAAGTCCATGCAATGGCTACAAATTCACATTGGTTATTAATACCCTCGTGCATAGTGTCTATTTGCTTCATAAAAAAGGATTGTTAAAAATGTGAAGCCTACAAGCAAAGAAAAATAAACTCATCGGTAACTAACAACATCAATTTCTATCCATCATCAAATATTTCTTCTAACTAACATCCATCATGCATCATAATATCATTAGTACCATATCCATACTTCATCCACAATGTCCTCGATGCATATCATGATGGTAATAAAGCAATGAAAACATTGTATATCATGTATAAGGATACATCCACCATCAACATACATCATATACATAATAAAACATCATATGAAATAAAATATGATCAACCTATCCATCCACATCATATGTATACATCGAAAAAGTATAAAATCATGTATAAGCTTATATACATCATCATCCATGATCATGAAGTAAAACATAATGAAATTGAATCAAATCATGTATATCTCATATATATCATCATCAAAAATGATAATTTTAGGTGCATCATCATATAAACATGTTTGATATCATAAATACAAAAAATAACATACATACAAGCTCTCAGCTAGGCCGATGAATATATAAACAAAATCATGTCTATAAAAATGTCTTTGAAATAGTAAAAACATCATGAAGATCAAGTACAATAAAACTACTACCCATCCAAAGGAGTAGGACTCTAAGGATCGGTTTGATCAAGTTATCTAACTAGGTGACTACCTAACTCAACACTTGTAGTAGTACTAGGCTCTCCAAAATGTGGTTGTCATTGTGCTCTAGGTTAAAAAGGAATCATATAGAGTCTTGTAATATGTAGACTCTCTCATATACTAATCTATGTGTGTGTGGAGGGAATCACACTCTTTAATAAGATTATATCTCTCAAATGTGATCACCTATACCTAGGCCTCCACAACATGATGAAGCTTTCTCTTAGTGTATCACTCCTCCCTCAATTTTTCCCTCTCCATTGTCAAGATGGAAATTTAAGCCTTCATAGTCTATCACCACACTACCTTTGTGTCCCTCGTAGTTTTCATCCACATTAACTGTAATGTTCCATCTCTAGGTGGAGGAGGAGGAATTGAATCCTATCCCTCATCCTATTGTATCAGATCACCCTATCCATTGTCCTATCTATCCCTGGAAAGTTTCTCAAAAACAATCTCAATACAATTCCTCTCTCCTCGATGACCATTAACGCCAACTCTACCTATCATATGAATTCTATCAGGATCTATAAACTTCAATGGAATGGGTTGTGCTCACCACTGATCAAAATTTGGGGTAGTCCCAAGATCTACTAAACCAACTAGCCACCCCCACCCGAATGGGGAAAGAGCTTTGAACTCAGCAATGACATCATCACAATCAGCCTATAGTCCCCATACATGGATCTCTTTGGTGGTCCAGCCAAAATGAGCCTCATATGTATCTAGGAAATGACCATTTCTCTCATCAAACTATCACAAAACCCTATTGGGTAGAAATCTTTGAAGGAGTGAATGTGACCAATGAGCCACCTAGTCTGTCTAGAAAAAGGTAAATGATCCTAGTTGTCATGTCAAGCCTCGTAATCTAAATATGGTCTCCATACAAAACCTAACATATCATCTAAAACACGACACTAGTAGGGAAGCTATCCAGGCCAAGTATAATGAAGGAAATCACCATAATGATAAGAATATGGTTTCTCTAGAGTTTGATCCAAAATACCATCTAGACAAGCAACTAGGATGTACTCCTAGGCCCATATATGCAAAAGAGAGACACTAGATGAAATAGATCTACCTCCATGGTAGGCGACCTCGTGCATATCTTGATATAAGTGGGCTAAAAGACACTGCCCCTGCATATCTGGTGTTGTGCTTGAACATCTACTTAATGCATAGCCCAACCAACAATAAACTATCTATCTCACCTATCAGGAATGATGAGTACCATGACCAAACTACAAAGAACCAAGGAAAATGGATAAGTCTACCTCTATCCTACGAACCTCAAGATGTCTCACATTGAGTACTCAGTGCATGGTGTGTGTACCCCATCGAAAAAACTATGTAACAAGCTCTCCATGAATGGGTATACAAAAGATCCTCCACACATCCTCAAGGGTGGTAGTGGCCTCTACAATAGGTAAATAAAATTATGAGGTCTTTGAGTGCCACCTCTCCACAAGAGCAATAGTCATCCCTCTATGACATTTGATAGTCGACATGTGGTAGATATGCCACAACTTGAAAGCATCTAGCACATCTCACTCTAGCTCTTGAAAACAAGTGGTCAAATTGAATAGATCACGTGATCATCACTCCCTCAACTCGAGTAGATCAAGAACCATCTGCAACCATTTAACTCACAATGTTAGGGGTTTACTGCAAAAATGAAAAATGTATCTCAAATTGTAAATAAATTGACTTAAGATTCTAAAAATTCAAAAGCAAACAAAACAGGTGAAATCAAAAAAATATTAATCATAAGCAATATAAAAAGGCATAAGCAAAAATTTCAAATGTGAATTTTTTTTTCAAAAGTGTAAATTTTCAACAAGTACGCACCAAACAAACCATAAACAACAAAAGAAAACAAATCAAGAAGAAGCAAAAACAAGTGAAAATTTTTATGTCAAAAGCACAAGTTTTGAGTGAGTGTGAGTGATAAAATCAAATGTGGACCATTCACAAATATCAAAAGCAAGAAAAATGATGCGAAAGTGAAAAATTCCTAAATCTAACACAATCACCTACTCTGACTTCGTACATTAATTACACAAACATAAAAAATCCAAAACAAGAAACGAAAGGGTACATACCAGGGCATCAATGCCTACAGGCTATCTGAACTCATGAACCACATTCACATGATGTGGGGTTCCTCAAATCCTCGCCATAGCTCCTCAAGAATTGACAAAACAAGAAATCCAAAGGCAAGAATTATCTATAGGCTCAAAGTGAAAATAAGGTAATTTGAACCCTAATTACCTATTTTAACCCTCAAAACCCTAATTTTTTTAATTAGGAAACCTCCTAGGTTGAAATTAGGACCTTGCAAGAACATCTGAACTATCAACAAGATACCTATAGGCTTAATTTATCACCCTTTAAGCATCGAAACTGAAATTGAACAGTGTCGTGAGCCCGACCTCAAAAGTGATTTTTTTGGCCAACCTCTCGATGGGGAAACCCAAAGCCCTACCATCATTATGTTGACTTCCAGGGCACAACCCATAGTCCTACCATCATTCTACTAACTTCCGAGGTACAATGGGGCATATATTTTTCAAAATCTTCATCTTAACATCAAAATCTTTCAAACAAAGTAACCAGTACTTTGTCTCAAAGAGGGGCAAAATATAGACATGTAAAATTGACCTAACACATATCACACATCCTAAATGACATTTTCTCATCATCAACATCATTATCACTTAGTATCACTACATTCCATATCAATTACATCAAAAACCCTAATTTCCTCTATTAATTGAATAATATTACATTATTTAATTAATTCACTTTTTCACTATTTTTGACAAATTAAATAAATTTCATTTATTTAATAAAGTCCTAAAATCAATATTTCTTCTATTGATTGAATAATATTACATTATTTAATTAATTCACTTTTTCACCATTTTTGACCAATTAAATAAATTTCATTTATTTAATAAAGTCCTAATCTAAATTTATTCCACCTAATTAATTAAATAACATCAATTATTTAATTATGTCACTATTTTACCCTATTTCCCTAATTCAATTAAATTACTAATACTTACTAGTTTAATTAAATCACTTTCCACTAAACTTCAATAATTAAATAAATTATTCAAAACATCATCAAAAAGGTCAAATCAAATAAATACCACTTTGTTTGCAAAAGTCAAAATTGATTTGCACATTCAACTCAAAAGGATTAATTAATTAACTATCCTCGCCCACTTTCATGATTGATCAAATTACAATCCCCCGATTGCTCACTCTATTTCTTAACTGATTCATCTATTTTCCTAATAGATCAATCTATTCTTCAATTACACAAATTATTTAATCTATTTTCCTCAATCCCACTGAACACTCAAAATGATTTCTTCAATCACACCAATTATGTAATCAATTTGCATTGATTATTCCCATCTATTTCCTCTTAACATATTTCAGCCATTGATCAAGATATTCTACTACACGATCTCAAGCATTCATTTCGAAACACAAGTTCTATGTAACAACCATCTTCTTCCTCAAAAAAATTTGGAGAATCAACATATTTTACACAACAAAGTAACGTCACAATCTTAATGATATTTTGAAAAATCTTCACAAATATCTTCAATTAACATACACACATTCTTCAAGATTTTGCACACACAATGGAGGCTTTTCTTTGATACAAACAACCCAACATCATTGCGGACACACTTTGAAATGAGATGGGAAACAAACTTTGTTTATTGAATTATTTGTATGTTACTTGATTGCTTTGTTTTTTAGTTCATTGAATTCAGTAATTTTAATATTGTTCATTTCATGAGTAATGGGAATGAATCATCTTTTTTTTTATTAGATTAGTCTCTATTCATTCAATTTGATTACATTGCATGATCTCGATTTCCCCCTTACACATTTCTATTTGATCCTTTGTAATCCATTTTGTGGTTCCATCAATATTGGTTGGATTTGATGTAGCTCCACTCATTACATAGCATAAATCATTTTCAATAAGGATCAATTGTAGCTTGACTTCACATGTTTGGAATTCTTTACCTTCAAATTTTGAATCAATGTGTTTTTTTCTTGATATTAATAGTATTTAAACCCCCCTTATTAAAAAAATTCAAAGGTGTTGTACTCCACTAATAATGAACATTGACTATAACATTTTTAATGTATCAACATTTTTAAAATACCATTATACAGATAATTAATTTTATAAAACCAAACAACTAATATACCCAACAATAATACCAAGAATATTAAAACTAAAAATCTAAATGATGGATGAGTGAAACAAGATAAACTTTAGAAATGCCACCTAGAACTTTATGCTATATCTTTCTAGCAATGATACAATCCACATACTCCTAGTAAGAACATCTAAAAAAGAGTTCTTGTAGTCAAGGATCTCCTATACATTTATGTCAAATGTTGAACTACTATTTCACTATATGTAACAAAAAAGTATCCATGGATCTTTTTTTTGGTCAATGCAAAGAAAAGAATGATAGCATTACAAAGTCTAAATAAGAATGTTTCTCTTCTGGTTACTACTAGAAAGTGTTCACCTACACAAGGCCCATACCTAAAACTTTATTTTTTGAGTCCCAAGAAACAAAAATAGAAATGGTTAAAGAAAAAATAATGGCCAAATATTTGGAAAAAAGGATAAAAATACCTTTGTGGGTGAGGATTTTGAATAGACTATAGATCTTTACTCATAGGCCAAACAAATTGACTCATCCAACACCATGTTTCTTTTCAACATAGTTCATGTTATTATATATAATAAATGTAGATTATGGAAAAAAATAGGCACACTAACCATCATATCCCATGACTATAAAAGATCCAAAATTTCACCAAATCCTTAAGGATGGATCTACAAGTGAGATCCTAAAAGACTACTCTATTTGTTTGAAAGAACCAATAGAAAGTATCCAAAAAATCTAATGCCACTCCCACACTAATATTGTTCAACATTGTATAAAATTCTCAACTCATATTCAAGTCTACTATAGAGAGAATACACACTATTGTCCAATGAATACCTTGCCTCTACATACACACACTATAACTTTCCCCTAACACGAATTTCATCCAAATTAATATTATTGGTAGGGATACTAACACATCTCTACCTCACAATCAAGAAAATTAAATTTTCATAATTGGATCTTAAATTTGTTGAATGCATAAGACAAATGAGAGGGGGGATGAATCAGTTGTACATTAAAACATCAAAACCCTCATTAACATTTATATCTACATTAGTACTTAAACCCTTATTATGCATTAGAAAAATGTAAACAAGAGAAACAATAATGCAAACACATCCAAACACATGAGAACACCATATTTTACATGAAAAACCCCAGGGAAAAATTATGGTGAGGATTAGCTCACAATATAAAGTAATTGCAACATAAAATACAATAGGGTCACTATCAAAGGGCTCTCTGCCCAAAGAGAAAAGAAGGGATCACTACCAGATTAGAAAGAAGAAGAAAGAAGATTGTTACAATGAGAAATCCATCTCAGAGCAACAAAAAAATTCCACCACAACTTCACTAGAACATTTTCCCTCTCTCTGTAGAATGTAGACACCTTCTAGTCACTACTTCTAGTATTCTTAGGCATTAAGTCTCACACTATACTTCGCACTTTCACACTTTCACACTTACATAATAATTTGCATCACACACTCTAATTTTATACATAATCTATCAGCTCAACACACATATATACCCATCACAACCTTGAAAAATATTTAGAAGGTTGGCTATGCACCTCAAATGTGCAAAATCAAATTAGGTCGATACCAAAAAATTCTTGTGGTGGAGAAGAATGAAGATAGACCACATCACATCTTAACTTGGACCTAAATCCACATAAACACACCATGTCAGGCTTTCAAAAACACTGAAGCATATCCATAATTAGTGAAAACACCTGAGGTCAGTCAAACCTATGTTGACACCATTAAAAAATTAATTACATGCTTCCTTTGATCCAAAGAAAACTTGTAGACCACACACAACACTTAAACACAATCTATAATATTCCCTTAACACCCTAAAATCCAAAAAATCCTTCACAACATCATACACCAGAAGAACATATTCATTCTACACAACTAGATAACCTTCCACACACTACAAAACCTAAATCCAACTTTGTAAAGCACCAAAACACAAACTCAGACTAAAGATATATGTTAGCAATATAAGTGCACTTCTAGATCCACAAGACCAAAAACCAGACTATGGAGAAATATAGAGAAAAAGCATTTCTCATAGACAACACTGCTTACACAGTTCACACACTTGTGAACAAAAATTTGTCTACACAATGATACAGAACCTAAAACTCTAGTTATAACACCTCTTATCAACATATTTGAACTGCATAAGTATATCTTCAATATAGAAGAAATGTGGAGAAAAACACTAAACACTACTCTGGTACATTGAACACTCTTTACCACACTATTTCCTCTTTTATTCACTTTTTTCAAAATTAATTGGAAACAAAGAACCAAAAACATCATCTCATTATTTTAACACTTTCTCATCACCACACACATGCTTATTAGAGAAACACTAGAGGTTGACACTAATGACAACATAATTCAACAAATCAGAGCATCTCCATAGGTTGGCATCAATTGTAGAAGTTGAGAAATCCAACTTCAAACTCCAAGATCACCTGCATGCTAATGGATACCTATCACAAGGAAGAGAATGGATGGAGAAAAAAAACAAGGGTTTGATGCTCTGAAAAATGGAGAAATTATATTATCAGAGCAAAAGGGAATTCAATGATATGATGTTGTTGTTGTAAAATATACAAAGGGATCAATCCTTATAAAAGGAGATCATGTAAACCCTAAAGAAACCTTAATAGGAAAAATCCTAAAAGAAGCTCTAATAGGAAAACATTTAATAATTAATATAATTATTAAATGTCACTTTATGCAAACTAACATGAAATCTTAAGAAGGGAATAAAGGTAACTTAATCAACATAATTAAGTTAAAACCTTTACTCTAACACCCCCCCTTAAGATGAGCAACAGTGCAGCTACAAACAAATGCAAGAAAGCAAAGGTAACTACAATGCAAGAAGGAAAACATGGGTCCTGGCAACTAGGCTAGATCAGGTACCCAAATACGACCAAATATCTGTAAAGTGGAGAAATAGATAAACCCTCATGGGAAAAATATCTACTCCAAAAAGAGATGCAAACAACCAAGAAGAACATCACTGAAGCAGAAGAAGCTACAAACAACTGTCAAAAGATGACTGCTATGGTGTTGAAGAACCTCCACTGAAGATAGGATGATCAGGATCAAGAAGAAAACAATCTGCATGAGTGCCCCAAATGACACTACTCGAATCAGATGGAAAATAAAGGAAAACACCTGGAATGAAGATACAAATGGCACAAGTACCAATAGTCATAAAAACACTGATCAACTAAGAATGGAAGATTCCTTCCAAGGCAAAACCAAAGAAGTATTAGCACAAACAGTATAATACCCCCCCATAATGCTAAACTAGGAGAGCCTGACAGATCCACTAAAACGGTGTGTAACACCCTGTAGTGCATCAAGGAGAAGATACAACATCTAAAAGTGCACAAGAAAGCACTTGCAACTAAAAAAGTGGTGTGCAAAACAAAGCACACATGCATGAGGTTGGAATCATATGGATCCATTGTCGTTGTGGAGGGACACTCACCAGAAAAAGGTGTGATGGAAAAACAAAGTCACTACACAACCCCCCATGGCACTTTATAATACAGTGCAAGTACAAAATATGGCACAACCTTATGTGAAAAATCCCCATACATGTACAATAGTGTGGCACTTTATCTCAGTGTGTTTACATAAAAGATTGCTTACAAATGATACTCAAAATTCCCACAAAGGACAAAACATTAGAAATATATGAAGAACAGCCAAAAATGAAGCATCCCATGCAAACGAGAAGTTCCCAAGAATGAATATGTCCAGGTAATTCACCAGAGTGTGAAAACAAAAAAAACTAAATAAAATATATTTGGAGTGAAATTTGGAAAAAGTGCATGTATGGAACTGAATAGCTCTAAAATACGGTTCCAATGTCGCTGAGATTGCAAAAAATGGAGAAACTGATCAAAAGTTACGAGCTCTGGATTGAAAGAAACTCCTTTGACTTCAACTAGCTATAGAATGTACCAACAGAAAAATGAAGCAATGAAACCCACACCACTGGAAATTTGACAGAACTAGCTTTCCGACGATATCTTGTTTTCCAAAAAATGATATCGTATGCCCAAGTTACAGCCTCTGGAAGAAAATAGGTCTAAAGGGGAAAAAAGTCAGCGCTGCATTAAATTTGACGCCCATACGGCCATCGCAGCAAAAATGTGGGCTTAAATTTGATGGCCAAATAGCCGTCACCGCAAAAGCGTGATTGGGCTTATTTAGAAAAAAATAAAATTTAAAATTAAAAAAAACAATAAAATAAACTTTTACAAAGTTATTTATTTTATTTTTTTAAATTAAAAAAGTAGGGGAGGGGCCGCATGGGGGCCGCCCCCTTCAAGGTGGCAGGGCGGTACCCATGCGGTACTGTGGGCTCTGCAAGGGGCGGTGCCCAAGGGGCCACCACCTACCATAATGGCAGGCAGTGGTACCCTTGGGTAGCGTCCCTACAACCGCAGGGTACTCGCAATCGCAGGCCTAAGCAAGCCTTAAAAAAATCAAAACTTTTACAATGAAAAACTACAAATATTTTTGCAGAATCTTTTTTTTTTTTTTGAGGAAAATAATTTAGAAAAAAAGATGCGGAAAAATAAATTCCGAAAAAATAAAAATTTACCAGGTAGGCAAACGGCCGTACAGGTAAAAAAAATTTGCCCCTCAAATCAACGTTGTCCAAAATGGATGAAGGAACAGTCGATTTAGGGGTTTTGGACCACTACGGATGTAATGGCGAGGTATGTTTGAGCTCAAAAATCTTTGAAATTACAGGTGAATCCCTTGATCAAAAAATGGAAACCCCAAAACTGTGAATGCCTGATCCAACCTTGTAGCTCCAAATAGCTCCAAATTCTTCAAAAAAGAACAAGCATGTAGCAAGAAAGCTCTGATACCATGTAGAAGTTGATAAATCCAACTTCAGACTCCAAGATTACCTACATGCAAATGGATACCTATCACAAGGAAGAGAATGGATGGAGAAAACAAGCAAGGGTTTGATGCTCTTAAAAATGGAGAAATTATATTATCAGAACAAAAGGGAATTCAATGATATGATGTTGTTGTTGTAAAATATACAAAGAGATCAATCCTTATAAAAGGAGATCATGCAAACCCTAAAGAAACCCTAATAGGAAAAACCCTAAAAGAAGCCCTAATAGGAAAACATTTAATAATTAATATAATTATTAAATGTCACTTTATGGAAACTTGTTGCTGTGCAGAAAACACACTCAAATAGAATATAATATCCTATCTCTCTTGAAAGGTAAATCTCTATGGGAAAAGAGATAACCCCAAGGTCTCTAATGTCAGGTCTTGACAATGCAATGAAACAACTCAGAGATAATGTGAAAATGCTGGTAATCACAAAGGGACCTTACTACGAGCAGAGCTAGATTTCAAATTTATCAGGTATAAGCAATGGATTGATACCCTCACACTTGATACAAATTAGATAATAAAGAAATAGCAAAAGATAAAGGTTTCCAGAGATAATCTTAAAACTACTTTTAATACTAAGATTGAGAATGCCAAAGGATAAGATGCTCAAAATGGACCAATCTCTCATAAACTATTTTCTGCTTAACCCAGATGAATCTGCAACTCCACAAAAATAGTGCAATCTTCTAAGGTATTGAAAGATTTTCAAATCATGAACATTCACTCAGTCAACCTTACAACAATTGAGATGAATAACTTTTCACAATTGAACTAAGCACAAATATAAGCCCAGGCTAACTTTGGAAAGCAGCTAACAATCAACTAATTCCAAAAAGTATGGACTAGAGATTGCTACAACATTCCAAACATGAAAGCCTAAGCATTATCAAAACATCTAACCATAAACAATAAGCAATTTGAAAGATAGAATAACAAGAACCATGCCAAATGAGATTCCAAAAGATAGACACCAAACACAATATCTGTCTTATATTATGTCATCCAAGATAGCAACAATCCAAGTTGTTCTGTTACAACATTTGCTTTGAAAATAAACCCTAACTTGCTCAGATACAACTATTCTCCTGATCTACCTATCCTTCTATCTCTATTTTCTAATTTTTTGTCTACTGTTCAAATGAGGCAACATGCCCACTTTTATAGAGAATCTACAAGATAGGTCGGCCCAAACTATAATTTTACAATAAAACATAACCTAAAATAGGTCGGCCCAAAAGAATAATTCGATCTTATGAAATGTGCCATAGCACCAATTTCATCCAAAACCGCCAAAGTGTCAAAAGGTCGGCCCAATACATGTAAATTAATGGGAAGCATAAATATCAATGTAACTCTATATAATCACTCCCCATCTTTGTCTTTAGTTTTATCCTTTTTAGCATGTACAACCAGCAAGACCCTATCTAGCTCAGCAACCGATGGCACAGGTAAAACCCTAATCCTTCTCTCAAGAATTTTGATATCCTCTTTTGCTTGTCCAACTGTACCATCCCAATCAGCATTATTAGTCAAATATTTGTCAATTCCTACAATGTATGTTGCTGCATCATCCAACTGATGTTCAGTAATTGATCCTTCACTGACTAGAGAATACACATCTCTCCACCATTCCCTAAGCTGCTCTAGACTGAAATGCTTCGGAGCAAACTTCTTCCTTCCAGTCATGACTTCGAAGAATGCAATGCATTTGTCATACACATCAATTAGAGCATCCTCAATTTGTCATGCATGTTTATTGACCTTCTTCAAGGCCCTCTGTCTCATGAGAAGGATTTCAAACCACTCCCAAGGTTCAGAAACCCTTGGAAGAGGAAGAATCCCACATCTTACCAATTCATTCTCAGTGAATCCCATAATTGCAATAACTTTCTAGAGCAGGAGGTCAGTATCTTCCCTATCTTGAGCCAACACAGTTTTCAGCAATGTCACCAACCTTGTAGCATCCCCTGCAGTGGACAAAATACCTTTGATAGCTTCATCCCCCTTTTCTTGAACACCTTGCAACCAAGTGACTATAGCATGTGAGGTTCCCTTCTTCTTTTCTAACTCAGAGATTGTTTCCTGGGGAATGAATCCTGCAGTAGAAGAGGAGGAACCAATAGCCTGCAAAGGCTTCATCAATTCCTGCAGGTATCTTTTCATTTTTTCATTTTCTCTTTCCAATTCATGCCTAGTCTGCACTGCCTTCTTTAATCTCCCTACAATTACTGCACTGGAACCCTCATATTCTTCAATATCTTGTTCCACAGTATCATGTCCCAAATTAACAGTCTACACATTATAATCTTGGGCAGTCACATTGTCCCTATCTTTGTTTGGAGTAGGGGTAGCAATATGAGCCACTCTATTACCTGATTCATCTCTTTCAATTTGAGAGACAACCCTTGCTTTCTTTTTAGTTTTCCCCTTCTCCACATTGGCCATAAGGACATCCCAATTAGGAGGAGCATCACTATTACCATTTTACTCTTTAGGCCTTTCTCAAGCCAATCCGGAATAGTGAACCTAGTAGGTACTGTGCTTTGTCTATCCTATTCTTTCTCTTCTTGATCAACAAGTGCATGTCTTTCCACACTTGGACTTTTAGGAATATCCACAGTTGGATTCCCCTCCTGTTGCAATTGTTCCTCTTCTACAACTCGGGATGGTGATGAAGTTTCAGTCACTACTTCCTCCTATTGAGGGGATTTTTTCACTTGCTCCTCTGTAGGTGAATCTGCATATGCCACCAAGGGAGACTTCAATACCCTATCAATTTCTACTTCTACCCTAAAGAGATCACCTTCCTGAAATACCTCTTCCTACAAACCCTTAGGAATTTCACCTTTCTTTAGTTCTTCCTGTTAGCTACCAGCATCCTGAGAAATAGGGACACTCACCAGCTCGACAATAGGAATGATGATCGAGACCTTCTCCATTGTTGCAGTGTCCTTTGGGGAAGGAGTCCTCGACCTCCTCATGTAGACTTGTGTTCTTTCACCCGAACTTTCCACTTCTACTACTGGTGGTTCAATTACTTTGTCAACCTTAAGAGTCTCTTCCCCCTTTGATGACAATCTTATAGTTCTTCTTCTCTTTTCCACCGGTGGAGCACTTTTAGCCTCCTCCACTTCTCCCTTATTCTTCTCAACTTCTTTCCTAGAGGCATGTTTCCTCTTCTTAGCAACCGGCTTCCTCTGTTTACCTACTTCTGCCTCCTTCTCAGGTTGTGTTTCCCTTATCTGAATTTTGAAAGGAGAATCTACCTTTCCTTTGCCCTTTTGTTATGGCTCAAGTGACCCCTCAAAAGCAGAATAAGACTCCAAATCTCCCATCAGCTCATAAGTGCATGGAATACCCTCACTTTCCAGCTCTATTATTTTGTGTTTCAACCACATCTTGGTGTACTTAATCACCAGGGCCATGACCTGATCCAAATCAGTCTTTTCCTCCTCCAACTAGTCAACTTCTCCAACCGGTTTATCTTTTACTGCCTCATAAACATGACCTTGGATCACATTTCCATCCTCCTCAATCTGATCCGGGATGGCCTTTACATTATACAACCTCACCAAGTCCACTGGCAGTTTGGAAAACTTCTTCTTCCTCACCTCAAACTCATCGGCGAGATTAACCCAATAGTCCTCAATTTGAGGCTTGTGGCTATAATCCCTATTGGCTTTCTTTTGAGCTTCACCTATTATATCAAATCTTGTTCTCTTGGTGTGGAAGGAAAGACCAAGAGTACCCATTTCTTCCTCAGCAGCATGAGCAGACTGAATAGAGGCACAAAGCTCACCCATTCCAATCTTCAGAGGGAAATCATTCCCAAAACCTGTCTTATGCATTTCTCCTTTTATAACATTGTCAAAATCACAGATTTTCCTAACAACTTCCAACAAAATGATGTGGTATGTAGGATACCTTGGCAATCTGTAGGGAGCTCTCTAAAAACCATCAATTCTGATGTATGAAAAGGTGAGGAACTGAATGAACCAAGCTCCATACTTTCCTATTAGTTATTTTGCCTTGTTCGAGATTCTAACATACTCTGCACCTTGGAACAATCTGGTGATATACATAGTGAAGGCATCATTTGATCTCCTATAACTTCCACCAGTTAAGTGCAACTATGGATATACCTCGTAGATAGCATCTTGCCCAAAGATACCTCTAGTGCTCAACCCCTTATACGGATGGAGTCTTGCCAACGAATACACTAGATAGGAAGTCATAGTAAAAGTCTTGGTTTGTAAGACACTACATAGCTACTCATGTATCACAACACTGATGGCACCCGACCCAATGATAATCAAACCCCTGCTCCAGTCTAATGATTATATGGAACATCCAAGTCTCAAAAATCCCTACACTTTTGAATCCTACCAACCTGCTAAGAAGGGTGATAACATTATAATATTCTCTTTTGAATTTAAGCTTGAACAGTTGTTTAGGCAACTTAGAGAAGTGAGATTTAGGCTTCTCCAGCCAAGAGTTAATCACCTGTTGGGACTTAACCATGTCCTCTTCATAAAATTTCTTAGCCCCTTCCTTGTCAAAGCCTACCACATGGGATCTGTCAGGCATGTCAAAGGTTGCAACAATGGAGATTGGACTGAATCCTACAAGAATCCTACCTTGAGGGCCAATAATCCTTTGTGTACCCCTATCATAATTCCTAGCACACTCTAGCACTAGCTCATAACACTGTACTATAGAAGGAAAGCCTGCCACATGGGCCAATCCGGAGTCCACCATTCTCCTTGATAACAAAGGAAGGTTAGGTGCTGACATCTCAGCCTTGAATTCCTCATAATCCCACATACCAATGTTCATATCCTTAATTCTTGACCAAATTGAAGTTAGCTTACTCTCAGGAACTCTGCATCTGAGATGGCAGATGCCTCTGCACCAAGGTCAGTTGCCTTTCCTTTGCCCCGGCCAGCAACATTCTGTCTTGAACTTGCCTACAAGCACATGAAGATAGCATAAAATTAGATCCATCAAAAGCAACAAGTGCAAAAGATCATTATATCAAAGTTTAGGATTCAGCCCCCTCATGGATTCTACACTGGGAAGGATTTTTGGGAAAATCCGAGCCAGGCAGATTCCAACGAACCAAAAAAACTAAATCCCAAAACATCATTTAAATCACCAATTCAACCAAGGAAAATCATTAAGAATACTTAGCATAAGCTCCTTAAGTTAATCAAATGTATTACAGAGATACCCACAATCCATAACCATTAAATTTAACACTTCCCAAAAAAACCCAGAAGAATCCGCCAAAGACAGATTCTGGCAAAATCAACCACAGTCCTGACTAACTCGAGGAAAATGAAGGGAAACAAATTGCTCAGGAAAATCTGGATGGAACAAATTTTGGTGAAATCCTGATATAACAGTATCAAAGCTCAACATCGATAAAATGAACTGACCGCAGACCTCGGGAAAATCTGGATGGAACGGATTTTAGCGAAATCAAATGAAATCTGGCATAAAGATAACCAAAAAGAAGAAGAGATAAAGCAATCGGGAAAATTCGAGGGAGGCAGAAATCCGTGAAGACCTCAAAAACTCGAACCTGTCCATATCTCGACTACTTTCATCAAAGCAATTCAAATAATTCTGGATCCAAGCCAAAAATCTGAAACCAACCTAACCTAGGACCTTAATGAATAAAACATGAACTAACGACTCACTTCTCAACAATTTCGAGAACAAATGGCCATGCCCTAGATTGGGAACCCTAAATATCTGCCATGAAAGCATAGATGACTCGGTGATTCACAAAAAATGGAAAGCTCAAAGCTATAGCGAACCAAAGCCCAAAGAAGAACCAACACCAGACCAAGCATAAACATTTGATCAATCAAAAATGAACTGGTGCACTAGAAAGAACCCCAAAATGCACAATGATGATGCCCACCCAAAAGGACTAGAAAACCATGAAATACTCCCAAGCAAAATGGTGAAAAGCAATCAAAACCAATAGAGAATAGGGTGCATATACATACCATGGAAACGCAATGGTTATGATGAAGGAAACCGATAAATCACCACCTGATGCAGACTGGATACAACCCACACACTTCAAAAGCAAACACACAACTCAAATAACCTCGAGGATCCAAATACCTAGCAAAATATCAAGAACCTTAACACACAAGCTCAAATGATAGTAGATGCACAACTCAAAATGATCAATCACTTCTCAAAATATCGAAATATCAAAGCCTCAAAACCTCATACAAACGCCATTAATGCACCTGACAAGATAGTTGCAGTGACAAAGAAAATTTAGGGATTCGACACCACCACGGACTTCAGGGATTTGACACCACCACGGACTTCGGGGAAATCTGGGATGTGCGGACTTTCCCGAAAGTAGTGCAAAAGGTCGATTTCAGAGAATGAGAGGGAACTGGGAGAATCCAGCCCAAGCGAATTTTCCCGAAAACAGTGAAAAACCCGAGATAGAGCCAAAACTTCAAATTTTCAATACAGCTCAAAAGAATACCACTTCAATTGGCAAGAAGGTCATTAAAGCACAAACCCAAGCAAGCCAAAACCCCCAAAAAGAAAGGGTCAAAACACCAAGAGCGAAGAAGAAAGAGGGTCCCCACATTCAGTGGGGCGTGTGTGCAATAAGTGCACAACAAAACTAACGTGAAATCTTAAGAAGGGAATAAAGGTAACTTAATCAACACAATTAAGTTAAAACCTTTACTCTAACATCAATCCAACAATAAAGGTCAGTTGACATCAATGACAACACAAACTTCCAATAATCTCCCCCTTTTTTAATTGATGGCAACACATGGAAAAACCATCAACAACAAAAATAACTCTTATCACGAACTCATATATTGCACCATAATGCATACTGCTCCACCTTAATTAAGCAAATATCCTTTCCAATAATTTCTCTTTCTCAGGACTTTTCTCCCCTTACTTCATATGGTTTTTTCAGTTAACTCTCTCGCCATTTGAAATCAATGGAAAAGGGTGGCACATTTGTATCTCTCCCCCTTTGACATCAAACATACACACTTTATCTTCCCCAAGGCAACACCTATATGGGACAATAATTTCTCTACAACTTCCTCTTCTTTTACTGCACTTCTTTTTTCTTCTCACCTTCTCTACACACTCCCCCTTAGGACTACATAAAATACTTCACTAACCAGAAACAACTACACATATCCTTTGGCACAGTTGACAAAGGATAACACCTGTATACCACACAATGACAATACTTACTCCCCCTAACTACAACAACCAACAATGTCACTACCTACTCCCCTTGAGAGGTAGCCACCAACATCAGTCTAGATCAAGGAATGAATGTTAGGATCCTCTTGATTGATGCATATCCTTATACATCTAGTTGAAAGAAGGAGTGGAAATAACCCCCAACTTCTCTTGAAGATACTCAAAAGAATTTTTAGGAAAAGCTTTTATGAAGATATCTGCAACTTGATCCTTAGCAGGCACATACTCCAACTTCACCTTATTATTTTCAACCTTCTCTCTCGAAAAGTGATACCAAATTGAAATATGCTTTTTCCTTGAATGCATTATTGGATTCTTTGAACTATTAATAGAACTTGTATTATCACATAAAATAGGAATAGTTTTTAACACCTAGAATACTAAGAGGGGGGTGAATTAGTATTCTCTTAAACCATTAAAACATTAAACATCCAATCACTAATGTATATTCAACTACAATAAGGAATAAAATCATGAAATATTCATGTCACATAACACATGAACACCAAGAATTTTACATGGAAAACCCAAAATGGAAAAAATTGCAGCCAAGGTTAGCTCATAATATATTATAACCGGTTATAGTATATTACAAAAATTATCACTGTAGGTGAACTCACTATTTAGAGAGAAAAATATGGAAGAAATATGGTGTCTCATAGCCTATTTTGAACTATTATAATTGCATCTTATGCATGCATGAATTACAGTTCCATTGAAGCACACTAATGGACTTTATTTGATTCTAGTTCAACACTCTACCTCACTCTTCATTTGCACAACTTTGATCTTCAACTTCGTGCTTCTCTACTCAAATTCACATCACACATAATACATGTCACATTACATCACCTCAAAAAACTGAAAAAAATCTAGCATTGATATATGTATCAATTATAACATCAATTAGGTCAGCCTAATTAAATTTAATACTCAAAATATAACTTGTCGGCTCTAAAACTTATCATCCATAACACACACCACAATTCAAATCTCAAAACACCTTAATATAGTTCAAAATGGACCTATAATAGATCCCACATAATATAGAAATACATATTTATCCTATGCATACCTTCAAACATATTAGGTCGTCTTTGTATAAGACCTAAATAGAAAAACCTTCATCTATGTATCCACATCTTGACACATGGACCTCAAAACTCGATACCATATAAAATCCATGCTCAATGGACATCTAGAAACTTATCTTCAACACCACAAGGCCAAAATCTCATCCATAGAGAAGTGTAGATTCTCCCACACAAACACATTGTACAGAAAGTAACTGTAATAAGCCAAGTCAAACACTGTTACTCATATTTCTCAAAAAAATTCTCCAATCAATATGAAATCTTAGAATTATATACCTCTAACATCCACCAAATTAATGTTAGAAGTGAAAAGTTTAATCTTGATTTGTGGAGTGATGTGGACCCAAATATTGATGCATTGTTACACTAAACTGGCTGATTTGACACTTAGTCAAATTTATATGGAACTAATCTTTTTGGACCAACTCAGCTTGCCCAAATGTCTTCCAAAACACCTTAAAAACCTGTTAGGATTAATCAAAATGATCTGCAACAATGTTGAAATCAATGACAACATTGTAATACACAATTATACACAATCCATGGTCACGTTGCCAAACAACATCTTAAAATTACAAACTTCATCAGTCTCTCCAAACTTCCAATAAATAGGTTCATCATATACCACTCTGATATCCTTAAAAAAAAAATCATCCACAACACCTATTTGCAACATGATGTTGTAGAAATGTATTTTGTCTTTGTAGTAGATTATTACATTGAATTTTGCTTCTTTCTTAGCCAAGACACCAACCTACTTCTAAGAAATAATGCACCACCACTTGTACTATTTTTTCATCCATACAACCTACCCAATCTACATCTATATAAGCACTTAAAGAGAAATTAGTATCCTTTAGATACCACAAACCATGTTCCAAAGTGTCTTTCAAATATCTAAATATCCTCTTCACTACTCCCACATGTGACTCTTTGGCATCTTCTTGAAATCTAGCCACAATAAAAACTACATGCATGATATCTGGTCTAGTAGTAGTTAGATATAGTAGCCCTCCAATAATTAATTTGTACTTGCTCTGATCAACCTTAGTATATTGTTCATTCTTACTCAGTTTGCAACTAGTAACCATATGAGTACATACTATTTTAGAGTCTTCCATCCCAAACTTCTTCAACATTTCCTTGACATAATTGGACTACGAAATGAATATCCCTTTCTTTGTCTGATTGATTTGAATTCCAAGAAAGAAAATCATCTCCTCAAACATAGACATTTCAAAATCTTTTTAGATCTCTTCTACAAATCTCTTGTGCATACTTTCATTACCTCCAAAGACTTTTTTATCAACATACACAACCACAACCAAGATTTGATATTTTTTAACTTTGAAATAAAGATTACTATCTACAATACCTTTATTGAATCCTTTCTACAACAAGTACCTATCCAATATTGCATGCAAAGCTCTAGGAACTTTTTTGATTCCATATAATTCTTTGTTCAATTTGTAGACCATATTAGGATCAACTGATAACTAAAATCCTTCCATTGTTTAATATAAACGTCTTCTTCCAACTCATCATTCAAGAATGTAGACTTTGCATCCATTTGATAAACTTTGAAATCCTTATCTGTTGCAAAAGACAAAAACATCCTAATAGCTTCAATGCTTGCCAACAAAGCAAATGTCTCCTCAAAATATATTCCTTCTACTTGTGAGTAGCCTTTACATAGAAGTTTTTCCTTATTTCTTACCACTTGTCCACTCTCATTCAACTTGTTTTGAAATACTCACTTAGTTCTAACAAATGCCTCTTTATTCCATGATATTTACAAAATGTGTTAAACTCATTGGATATGAATTCTCCATCTCTATCAAATCTCAAACATTGTATCTTCATATCCATTTCATTCTCTACCATAGATTTGAATGCCTTAAAATTATCTAAAGATTCTTAATTTTATTTGAGAAAATTAACCCAAGCCATTCTAGAATAATCATCAATCAATAGCATGAAATACCTATCACCTTGAAAAAAAAAAATTTTGGTAGGTCCATAAATATCTATATGCACCAACTTTAAAGGACCGGTAGTAGATTGTTCTTTGAATTTGAAACTCTTTCTACCTTGCTTCCCAATATGATATTCCTTACAAAAAACTTTGATAGGCTTTGTAATCTTTGGTAGATCTCTTATAGCTTGATTTGAACTAATCCTTACCAGGCTATCAAAATTGGTGTGACACATTCTTTTATGTCATAGCCAACTCTCATTAATCTGATTCATAAAGCATTGACCATCTACATCCTTAAGTTGATAAAAAATTCCATTTGTCCTTCCTCCTATTGCAACCACAGTTTTGGATCCTTCTCTGATCTCACAATCACCATCCTGAAATAAAAGACTGTACCCTTTGCTACACATTTTTCCTAAACTTAGAAGATTGTGTTAGAGCCCCTTAACATAAAGAACATCATTTGTATTATGCTTTCCTTCAAAACTAATTGAATCTTTTCCATATATCTTAGTAGATGTATCATCACCAAACTTAACAAGACCCCCCTCAAACTTTTCAAGTTTAACAAAATTACTCTTACCACCTATCATGTGATTTGAGAATCTATTGTCAACAATCCAGTAGTTTTTTTGTCTTTGGAATGAAAAGAAAACACCATAGTTCCATTATGACCTTCTAGAGAAACTTCCTCCATACATATTTCAAAGTTAGCATAATTAGGTCCAAAATTTAGAGCCATGAAAAAACATGCATTATCCTTGTCATCAGGGTAATCAAATTCATCATCAAATATATTAGCATCTTTAACATAATAACTTCTCTTAATTGATTATCCTTTATTCTCCATGAATCTATCATTTGAAGCTTCAACTGGACATCTTGAAGCATAATGACCTATATTTCCATAATTGAAACATTTGAAAGGTAACTTAACTTTGTATTTTCTAGTGCCCTTCTTTAGTTTCCTTACAAATTTTGCTTCTAACTCATCAAAGTCATCTAGATTAGATTCCTCATTCTTCTCTAATTTGGAAACTTTAAAAGAAGTCTCTTCTCTTGAATCACTTGGACCAAACTCTCTCAATTCAAAAGTAGTTAAAGTGCCAAAAAATTGATCTCTAGAATAATGATCTAAATGTTGAGCTTCTTCAATAGAAGATACCTTATAACTATAATATTTAGGAAGAGTTCTTAATACCATCTTTACCACCTCATCTTCTTCAATTTTTCCTCCAAGGCCTTTGATGGAATTGAAAAATTCAACCACTTTATGCATGTATCATTTAATATCTTCAACTTATGGAATCCTTAAGGTCTCAAATTTAGTCTTCAAATTTTGTATCTTTTCTTTCTTGACCTTATCATCTCCTTTAGAGATACTTTCCAACTTTTTCTAGATTTCACCAATAGTTTTAAGACTCATAACTTTCACAAGTTCTAAATTAAAAAGAATACTCAAGAGAGCATACCTTTCTTTCCCATTGTCCGCATATTCCTTGATTTCATCATCAGTGCTCAAACCATTTACAAGCATTGTATATATAGTTTAAACAAATATTCAAACTCCAATTCCCAAAGAAATAATAAAACCTTCCATCTTTGTCTTTCAGAATGCATAATCAAATCCATAAACAAAATGAACCTCCTTCTTGTGCACCATCCTAGATCTACCTCAAGCGGTTAAGCTTCCTTCCAAAAAACCCTTCTCTGATACCTATTTTTTATTGCACAAGATAACTAAGAAGGGGGTGAATCGGTTGTAAATTAAAACATCAAAACCCTCATTAATATTTAAATCTGCATTAGTCTTTAAACCCTTAACAACCATTAAACCCTTATCATACATTAGTAGAATGTAAACATGATAAATAGTAACAAAAACACATACAAACACTTCCAAACACATGTAAACACTAGATTTACATGGAAAACCTAAGAAGGGAAAACCTAGGGTGAGGATTAGCTCACAATATAAAGTAATTGCATTATCAAATACAATAGGCTCACTACTGGAAGGCTCACTGCCCAAGGATAAAATAAGGGATCACTACCAATGGCTCACTTCTAGATTAGAAATAAGAAGAAAGAATATTTTTACAATGATAAATCCATCTCAGCATAAAAGTTCCACCACAGCTTCACCAGAGCATCCACACTCTCTTGTTAGAATGTAGACACCTTTTGTTCATTTCTTCCAATAGTCTTAGTCATTAAGGCTCACATTGAACTTCACACTTTTTAACTTCACATCATAGTTTTCATCACACACGTTGCATTCATACATACTCCATCAACTCAAAACATGTGTATACCCATCGCAACCTTGAAAATAATTCACAAGGATAGCTATGCACCTCAAACATGCAAATTCAAATTAGGTCGGCATGAAAAAATTATCACACTGGAGAGGAATGAAGGTGTACCACATCACACCTTAACTCAGACCTAAATCCACAAAAAGACACCATGCCATACTTTCACAAACATCGAAGCATATCTATAATTATTAAAAAATTAAGTACACACTTCCTTTGATCCAAAGATGACTCATGGACCACACACAACACTTCAACACAATCTAGAATGTTCCATTAACATTCTAAAATCCAAAAAAAAATTATTAACATCATACACTAGGTCAACATATTAATTCTACACAACAAACTAGCCTTCCACACACAACAACACCTGAATCCAACCTTGCGAAGCACCAAAAAACAAACAACTCAAAATAAAGAAATATTCTAGCAATATAAACACACTTTCAGATCCAAAAGACCATAAACTAAAATATGGATAAATGCAAAGCAAAACCATTTCTCCTAGACAACACTGCTTGTACACAATTCACACATTGGTGAATAAAAAATTCTCTACACGATAATATAAAACCTAAAACTCTAGCTATAACACCTCTAAACACCTCTGATCAACATATCTGAATCATATAGGTAGATCTTCAATATAGAAGAAATTTGGAGCAAAACACTGAACACTAATATGGTACACTGAACACTCTTTACCACACTATTTCCTCTTTTATTCAAATTTTCTCAAAAGAACTTGGAAACCAAGCACCAAAAATATCATCTCATCATCTGCAAATTTTTCATCACCACACACATTCTTATCAAAGCAACACTAGAGGTTTACATTAGTGATACTGCTAATGACATCAAAATGCAACCAATCAAAGCATCTCCATAGGTTGGCATCAATGCAACAACAAAGGTCTATTGACATCAATGACAACACAAAATTCCAACAAAATTATGAAAGGATATGTAAACAACCATAGAGCGAGAGTTTCTTTAATACCATATCAAAAATATTTATTTATTTTTATTGTATAGATATGTATTTCTAGACATAGAATTTTTTTGACTGAAACTAACATGGTTGTCTTCTTCCTCAAGCAAACAAATTAGAAGATACTCGAAACAATCATGGGAACTTTGAAAATGAACAAAATAACTAATAGACCTACACACAAGATCATAAGATGATGGATTATTCCTAACAACAATAAATATTTTTGTATTATGTATATATTCTAAAAATATGTTCTATATCTACCTTGAACCAAAAAATAAAGAAGATAGAGAAAGGGCCCTCCCAATTCAAACCTCAAAATCTTGACCAAATTATACTACACCATTCTTACCTAAGGACTAGTAATTTGACAAACAAAATATTGTTATATTTATCAATGGTTTTCAAAAGTGCACTAAATATAGGGGTTATTTTTGAAACTTTAGTAAAAGTACCATATGTTATTATAAATAATAAAAAAAGATAACATGATATAATGGTGAAAAAAGCGAGTGGTGAGAAGGAGAGGATGAGGTTTATAGAGGGAAAAGGGAGTTTGGATAACTCTTTCTAGAGAATATTCAAGAGGGAAAGAGAAATAATAACAAAAAAGAGTTAAATGGTGGGGCTTTTTATCCCCTCAATAAAGATATCTTGGCAATGACTATACTCAAATGGAATTTTGGTTTGAATAGGAATTTTTCTATCCCTCTCAAAAATGGCTTCCTCCTTCCTTTTGTCCCTTTGTTTATGATAAAAAACCCTCAAGATTCTTAGGATAATGCATCTATAGGCTCTAAGATTTACAAGTATTGTAAAAATGTATCAAACCTCATGCATGTTTGCAATGATTTTGGAAATATCATATTTTGAATTTCTTCTCTAGCACTTCCCCTTTGTTTGTAGCATGTTCCTCATTGGATATGGGCACTTCAATCATTCCACTAAATGGGCAAGGAAATTTTGGTCCCCCTCTCAATCCCTCACAACCATCTATAATAATTTCCATATCTTTTAGAAACGTGATGATACATTTAAGTGGAAATCCAATTGATTTCTATATTTTGTATGAATGTGTTAATGTAATCATCAAAAGCATTGGAATTAGGTCACTAGATTTTAGACTTATAAGGAAGAAAATAAATGTGTCTAATTTTATTTCTTGGATCGAAACATTTTTTTGTAGGCTAGATACTCCATTTATTGAACTACAAGATCCTAGTTTTTTCCATGTCACTCTATAATCTTTTGATGACTGTAGTTTTGTCCAAGAACATGGGTTATTGTTTAATAAAAATTTGAGTTGTGTTTTTTCTTGCACACATGTCCGATTTTTCCTTAAAAAAATAAGGACCCTCTTTATTTGACTTTGCTTATTTATTTTCATGTACGTCTTGATTGAATTCTTTTTTTGTTTTTTCTTTGTTTCCTACTTCATTTTGGGTATTTTGTGTTTTTAAAGAATTTTGAGGTGTTTTGCACTAGCATGACTATAAATATTTTTGAAATACCAAAGTCAATTTTGTGGTGTAAGTTATAAATTTTCTCTATCTATTATCTTATTCCTCAAGTCATAATTCTAGGTTTTCTTTTGTGTCTCTTTGAACTTTTGAGGTTCCTTTGCTAGACTACTAATCTAAGACAAGTTGTGGGCATGGATAATGCCCAAAATCTAATGCTTGGAATGGGATTTTTTATAAATTAGAATCTTAGGATACTAATCATTATAAAAAAAATATAAATAAATGAAATTAGAAATATACAAGCATTTTTTTTATGCATTACATGAGATATATAGCGAGGAAACATTTTAAGTAAAAACCCTTATAAAGCATCATTTTATTAAAACACTTACACAATTGGTCTATTATAATATAGACTAAACCTTGGGACACTCCTCTACATGGTTTCACATTGCCAATAATACATCATGTGCATAGTGATATAATTTACTATAAAATCTCCAATTTATTCACCTCTCAAGAGGGAACCTCCTTAAATATAGGAAAAAGGGTGGCATAATATCTTAAGGGGTATTAGTTGCACCCATTCAAAGTAACCATTCATAAATAATTAATAATCTAATAGTCATTAAACTTTTATTATTTTAAATGGGATATGTTTAATAAAGCATGTAATATATAAAGTTTAATAACCTTATTTTTGTGTGGCCTCACAACATGCCCCATTTTTCCCTTAACAAAATGTGTACCCTCACTTTTTTCTCTTTTTTTAGTTTTGTTTTTTCTTTTTGGGAAAATAGTAAAATGAATAACTCTTGAGCTCAAATTTTTTTCTTTTCCTTTTTGTTTGTTTGCATTTCAGATCTTATCAGGTAAATAAAGGTCCAAGTCTTGCAAGTATCCAAGGTTTCTCGATGAGTTTTCATCCAATAACTCGCTTATCTACAACTCATTTACCTAATGAGTAGTTTGTTTGACAGTCATTTTTTCCTAACCTGGGTATGTGTAGGATCATGATGGGCCAAAAAGTGGTGATATGTAAGTGATATGATGGCCCATGTGTTGACGAATTTTTTTTCCCCAAAATTGATGAAACGAAAATGGTTTTTAAAGGAGATTCTCAACTTTCCACCAATATGAATTATGCTTTACTTTGAATTTAATAAATAATTATTATTCATTTTCTATTTGAATTACGACTAAAGTCCTGATTGATAGGCTAATTGAAAAACATCTATAGCTTTCAAATGGTATCACATTTTTTTAATCCAAAACATGTGTCACATTCTATGCTTTGCATAGTATAGGATTAAAAAAATGAATTTCATGAAGTTTTGACAAATTTAAGGTGGTCGGACATATGAGTTTTTATATTTTTTAAAAGTTGTAATAAAAAATTTATAATTAATTATTTAATTGGAAAAAAATTACAAAAAAATATGCATCATATCGGGACATGAGTCCTCTACTTATATCTAAAATCTTATAAAAAATATGATCATTTTATTGTGGTTAGGGTGGTTAGACAAACACCTACTTATTTTTTCCCTAAAATTTAATTACTATTGCATTGAAATTTCAAATTTTCACCAAATAGATTTTTTTTTTTAAATAAACCTAGTAGTTTAGAAACTACATTCAATTTTCTAGAGATTTTATTCTCACATATTTTTGAAATAATATAGATAACTTATTCAAATTTTTGCGTCAAGTTGCCTAACTATGATTTTCAGAATTTTCATCACCACTTAAGGGCCTATTTTTTCCATGATGATTCTACACATACCCACCTGTGTGCTTTAGTGTAAAATTATTTTGACCCATAAGAGGGGTTTGTTTCAGGAGAAAAAATTGGAAGTATCTTGTTTAAATTACACTTTATGCTAAACCATTTTTTTTACCCACACCCAAGCACCTTCGTAGGTGGTAATAGTTTACTTGATACCCAAGAACCCGATGGAGGAAAAACCCAATATGTTTTTGAGATTAATTCAGTCGGTATTTGAAGTCAATAAGTTTAAAAAAAATATTTGCATCCCAAGTGTAAATGAAGTCACCAAAATCCAACATGGATGAAAACCCACAAGGAATGTCATGTCAGCATCCAAGTTGTCTTTTCAAACTAATTGATGCATGAAAATCGAGGGTCTCATTATTGAAGCTCACACTATCATGATTGTACCTTTATAGGGTAATTAATGCAAAATCATTAAATCTCTATAGAAGGTGGTGAGAATACTAAATTTTCATCACAACATTGTCTTTCTTCTACAACACACAAAACAAGGCACTTGTAAAATTCATCAAGAATCGAGGCAACATTTAGAATAGTCGAGGAAGGTAATGCATTAACACACAAGAAGACATAATTACCAGTATTCAATTTTGTTACAAATTGAAGTCACCATTAACGAAACTAGGTATTTCTCTACTCAATTGAATTCTAAAATTTCTTTTCACATGCACCTGGTATTCATGAGAACAACATTATGACTAATTATTTCCAAGAAATTTTGCATGTGTTTCCACTAGATTAACTTAAAATTGGATATATAAATGGAAGTGGATATTAAAACTTTGTGAAGATAAATTCAAAAGGGTAGTAATAGATTTTACCCCAATTTGCATACTGATTATTTCTATACTAATCATTTAGGAAACAAGGGAAGTCATGACTACTTCGAAAAATAATCAACCCAAAGAAGAATTTGAATTTCCAACATCACAGGAAGTTCCCACTTATGGGCTTTTCATAGATACCCATGTGGGGTATTTCAACGAATATGAGTTTATGGAAAGGGTTCAACGATCTGCCACTATCCCATGTGCTAAAAATATGGTCACTAGTGGAATGCATTTAGCAATAGGATTCCCATTAGCAATGGACACCCCAAAATTTGTCTTGGAATGCATAAAGTAGTATAATGTATATAGGACGGTGGTCTTAAAATAAGGTAGAGTATATGAAGACCTAACCCCATATGGTGTTTCCTACACATTCAAAATTCCAATATTCACAAAAATGAATATGTTGGAAATAGAGGAATCAAATAGGGCATATGTGCATATGGAAGAACACAACAAGAAGTTCATGCTATCGAATTGGCTTTGGGAAAGAACCAAGCCCATGTCTAGGATGCGAAAGAATATATTGAGGGAAAAATTCATTTTGGATATAAAGGACATGATAACCTTGTTGAGTAGGATGGCTAGTAGTAGGGATGCTAGTAAGTTTGGATCGTGGATGCATGAGGTTACCAAATGAATGAGGGAAAATCTCATTCGAGTTCATTGAGCCAAATTTATTAGTGATAGATTACATGAACATGTCCAATCATTGCATACTTTGGAGAGGTTCACCATGTCCTCATACATTGTGTATTCTTGTTCCCTAAGGGCTAATAGTCAAGGACTTAACAAAGTAGGAGTTTTGGGTAGAGAGCTAGGGAAGAAGCTGGTCCACCAACATTTTCCATAGATCACTATTGGTTAGTATCAAAAAAATTACCGAAGAGTGAATGATGCCTTCTTAATGAGATGGTCAAAATAATAAAGGGAGACAAGACAAAGAGAATATCACTCAAAGCACATAAGGCTATTTGTTATAATGCATGTTGGTACATCCAATTCCCCACATTTTTTTACATCAAAACAAAAGGGTTCTTAAGATATCCCTATATGTTGCCTAAATAACCTATGGACAAATGGTGTTTCTATATTTTGCAAGGTAGGTGATGGAGTCCCATGAGATATACATATAGGCTCATAATAAGGGATTGGTTAAGTTTTATATTATCATAAGGAGTTATAAGTATGCTTAAACCAAGAGTGATAAATTATGTGATGAAGAGCTAAGTCATTTGATTTGGAAGCCTTCATGTTGAAAAGGAGTAATATGACCTAGCCAAGAGGCTAGCCAAGAAAATCAATAAAATGCATGCTCACATTCCCCATCTAGAGGACTTCTAGAGTGACTATGAATATGAATGTGAAGCTAGAAATTGATCTTATCAAAGGTTGATAGTTTCCCAAATGATAACCTTGGGGACACATGGTGTTCCAAACGAAGTAGAGGTAAAGAATGGTGAGGCTGGGAACCTAATGCATGAATCATAAAAGGTCTACAATGAACCTATCCCAGACCTTGATTGGGAACAACCAGAAATGAGAAAAATAGAGGAAACATCTAGGATTGTAATTGAATTAAGCCAAATCTAGATAAACAAATATATCTAATTGTTGAAGGATGTTGGATTGACACACACATACCCTCTTGGGAGGAAGAGGAAACAAAAAATGATAAGTGATCTAGATTATGATGACTATTTGGCCAAGAAAAAGAGCATAATGGAATATTTTTCTACTAAGGAGAGCAAAGAAAGAGTTGCTAAAATCTCATGTCATGGGGTTTCACTAGCTTCTCAGCTTGATGATCCAGATAGAGAAGTTTTGAATATTCCTAAGAATATGTTGGGAATTTTAATAGTAGCATGTTCTTCCATTGCATTACCTAGAGTAGAGATCCTCACTTCAGAGGAAATGATTATGAAATCACAAGTGTACATTCAGACAAGCTTGACATCACAAGTAGTTGTCATGTTTACTTCTCCCCCATTGGTGAGTACAACAACAATGAGACACACCTTGGGATAAATGCATTCAATATCAAAATAATAACATGTAATAACTATGGATCGTGTCCTAAGAGGTAGAAAAGTGGAGTACTCTCATACAATAAATGTAGGGGAAATAAACATCAAGGAAAGTTCCAATGCTTCAACCTGTTAGTTTGAAGGAACTAAAACTGGAGGTGATTCCTAATGTTGACATGGAATTTGTAATAGGTAAGCTTACTCAAGAGGCAATCAATCAAAAGGAGGTGTAGTCATGGAAAAAAATGTGCTACCTCAAGCTGAGCAGATGGGTACCACATCTCAAGTTCCCATTTCCATAATAGAAGAAGAAGAGGTGCATGAAGAAGTACTCAATACAACTAGAATTGAGGATGAGCCTCAATAAATAGAAATTGAAAAGGAAACTATCACATATAAATCTCATGATCAAGGAAAAGGTCCAAATACAAACAAGGAAACTAAGTTTTCCCAAACTTTGAATGAAGGATAGATGGGTGGTGAAAACCCTAATATCTCATAACAACATGAGTCACCAGTTTAGGGAAGTCATGTTGAAAAAGAAGAGGAAGGAGAAGAATGCATGGGACTCAAGGAAGAATAGAGAAGAGCGGACCAAATAAACCAAGAATCCTTGCCACCAGAAGGTGATGTAACAAAAAAAATTGAGATTGTGGGAGATGACATTCATGTAAAAAAACAAAATGTTCTTGAACAATAATATTAGCAGGAGGCATACCTAATTCATTGGCTCACCAATTAGTTTTTCCATTGTAGGTACAATTAGTGCCTCTGAATTTAAAATTATAATATGGGAAGTCAAAATTTTGAAGCCCAAGACCTCAGAAAGAATTAGGCATGGAGTCAAGCAAAATTCAAATGGAGGGAAGGTCTTCTAGATAGCCATACCCATTGGAGAAAAGGACAAGCCTGAGATAATAGCTCGAGACTATGAGATTTATATGATCAACCAAGGACATTCTTCATGGGAGAAATTAGATGAAATTAAGATGAATTTAGAAGAAACTACCACTTGCATGAGGAAGGACAAACAAAAAAAGAAAGTTGAAAGAGCACACCACTCATTTACAAAATTATATAAAGACTATAACTCAACCTAGTCAATTATTGATAGTTACTATCATATCCATTGCAAATGTTGAAAGAGCAAGTAGATGCAATTGAAAGATTGAAGCATAAAATAAATGTGTTTGATGACTTGATGTGAAACATGCTGCAATGGGAAAAAGAAAAGATTCAGGAAGCTATAGGTAAATGCAAGGAAGCATCTCGCTAGCTCATTAAGTCCAAGAGACTTTTGGTTGAATTTCGAGAACGAGTGAAAAAAAATGACGTAGAGACAAGGGGATAGGATGCTATTCAAAAAATAGAAATCAAAGTTTTATTTGATGAGAAGGTAATTATAGAATAGGAGATCTCAATGCTAAAGAAATGGAAATTGCAGTTAAGCTAGGAGAGTGATATGCTCCTGCAATGCATAACTGGGTTAGAGAAGATTGTTGTAAAGAGTGAAAAGATGTTGGACAAATATTTGATGCTCATAGAGACGCTGATATTACAAATATTTTATCTAGACTAAGTAGTGAAATATGTTGTCGAGATCAAAGCATTCAGGGATTGGATTGAAAAGATAAACAAGGACCCAATTCAATCATTAATTTCGGAAGTTCTAGATGAGATGATCAAGTATAAAGACTACATAGAAAGATATGAAATTGAAGTATCACAAAGGAATGAATTCATAAATAAAATGATGGAAGAACATTCATGTCATAAATTCAGTTGGAAAATGAAAAAGAATGTGTCAAAGAAAGAAATGAATAGTATGTTGATAACCTTAAGGGAATAAAAGCTCAAAAAAGGGGAAGGTGAATCCGCAGAAGAAATGTCTAAAGAAGAATAGTGGATGACTGGGAGAAAGAATGCTTGGGTTTTTAGTAAAATGATGTAGTGATGAGTTTTTCTGAGGTTCCATAGTGCAAGTTATTTCGGGATAAGGTCAAGGATTTTGAAGTAGTTTCAACAGGTTTTTCTATGTGTTGAAGACTCAAGTGAAACCCAATGCAAACTATCATGTGGACACGTGTTCCTTTATGATTGATTTAGTTTTTCTTTGTCGTGTGCTATTTTGGAACTCTTTTGGGGTCTTTTATTCTATAAAAAATCTGAGAGTTATTCATTTTTAGCAGGATCATAATTTGTTGAACTTGATAGACTTAAGATTGGCACTTTACAAATTTTATCTCTATTTTTCATGTTTTTTTTTCTATTTGAGTTTGAAAACTTGTATGCTCCATAGAAGTTTGCTAATATAAAATTTAATTCTGAAATCTATTTCTTAATAAGAGATATTAGATACCTAATTGTTTATTCCTATTGAAGAAGCCAATGTGTTGCACCAGATTTGGGCTCATATTGACATTGTTCAGATGTAAATGATCGTTTGTTTCTTTAAACACCTATATCATTCTATGTGTAGCTGTGAAGAAATATGGTGAAGTATAGAGTGGAATTGCTTTGATTTAGTTTATTTCATGGTATATATGTGGATATAATATTTGGGAGACACTTTAAATTTTAAGATCTTTTAATTTCTTTAATTTTGTTTTTAACATTTCTTGCAAATGATTTGGACATATGAAACATTTCTTATAAATATTTAATTTCTTGAAGTAATTTCCTACAAATTATTCAGATTCATGAAGTTTTACAGTAATACATTAATTTTTCTATATCTTTACTTTACTCTTCTTGGTACAATTGTTAACAAGTTTGAAAAACATAGGCCCCTCGTGATTGACAAAAAAAATAGCACAAAGAACCCCTAAGTGAACCTAGTGAGTCAAGACCTGACACTCTCAAGCCTTGGGATAGCTAAGGTTATCTTTAATTAGAAAATATTAGAGAATATTTTAAGATAAGTAGGTTATTTTATTCATTGAGCAAGGATTTATTTGCCTGTTGGTGTGTGTGTAAAATCCACATCAACAAAAGTAGTCCTAGAAGGAGGGCACTCTAAGTCTAAAGAAAACTAGAGTATCGTAGAGTTACTAGCTCTTGATCTAGTGATCCTACAATAGAGCTCATGGAGCTTAATAAATGTGTCACAGGTAGAATACCAAGATCAAATTTTGTAGGAGTAGCTCCTAGAAATCAAATACCTGTTGTTTTCCTCCTCCACCAACAATGGCATTCTTAAATGTGGAATGGGTAGAATATCCCATTCCATTCACCATATACCATGATCACCCAAATAATCTAGAAAAGTTGTGTCCAAAATACTATTTTCACAAAGATTCCAAAGAACATTTGAGCATATTAAGGGCACCCATTTTAGAGCTAGAATTAAACATAAGGGTGTTGTATGTAGACTATTTCCTTAAACTTTGAGCGATGAAGTTCACCAATGGTACATCAATTTGCCTCATAAATCCATTAGATCATGGAAAGATATGGAAAGTAGTTCCTGCCTAGGTTCAAGTCACCCATTGACCCTACCTTATTATACCATCAGTTCACTCAAATCAAACATTTTGATGGAGAGCCAATAACAACCTTTAACAATATATTTAAGAAGGAATATTCAAGGATACAACCTCCATATTTTGTAGGTAACTTATCATATCTTGTAGTATATTGCATCGCCTTAGATCCTTTAACTGCAATATTTGTGGGGAGAAAAATAAATCCACTTGTGACTCTTACTAAAGCATATGCAGAGGCGATGAGTGCAAACAAAGAGATTAAACATGTGAAAAATAGACAACCCTTAGGTGTAGTAAATACTCCAAACAACTATATAATGCTAGGAGGGAATATAATTCCCCACAATTGCATGCTTATCACTAGCTCCTTACCTTTAACAGTTCAGAACAAGACTTATCCCCAAAATAGCTTTTTCCATTAGGGGAACAATCAACCACTAGTCACACATCCAGGTTTAACAATCACTAATCCATCCAAATGATAATTCCTTTTTCACTTAGAAATAGAAAAATAAACACCTTAAGGTAATAGAATATAAGGAAGAAATCAAGGAAATAATAGCTCAACTTAAGAGGCTAACCATAGAAGAGACTCAATCGATGAATCAAAAAATTTATTCCCAAAATAATGGGAAAAATTAGCAAATTTGAATGTACAATGCTCCTAGACCCCTCAAACCTTGGAACACACATCCAAATAATGAAAGAGTATCAACACCTTTAGACAACATGACCTCCCCTGAGAATCAATGTGCATCAAAGGTCAACATAGCTGAAATTGTGTTAAATAATTGATATAGGATTCACAACACTAGTGCTCATGCAAAGCTAGATTTTTCATAGTTAAAATAGCATCAAACATTTTATTAGTTGTTACTTTTAGTAATGACTAGTGTGATCCTCCTAAATCATAGGGAAATGAGATCATCCCAGTAGGATATGACATTGGATTGGTTTTATATAGTTATATATGTTTTGAGTCATGTGTTGTCAAAAAAAATTCTTATAGTTGTGAGGATAGTTTAGCCTTGACGTTAAAGACTTACACCTTTCCTTACCAAGATGAGAATGTACCTGAGAATGGGATGGACAAGGTTCATGATTTTCAATAGTACCAAAAAGGACCTAGTTATAACCAAAGAAGTAACACCACCATTGGAAGTAAACATAGGGGACCATTGACTACATCCTAACCACCTAATAGTTTCAATATGCCACTGGACGATAAGTCAAGAAACAATCCTGAACCACCAAAAGTTATACCATAATTAAATAATGCCCCAAACATACCTAAGAGTAGTAGAATAGAGACAGTTGAACAAAATAATTTGAACAACTACTTGGTGGAAGATATTAAGACAGTGAAGATTAGCTTCTTTATCTGAATTACTTAAAACACCTGTGATTAGACAAGCTTTCAAAGTATATTAGAGAAATTTCCTAAGGATGGCTTAACTAACAAAGAAACTCAAGCCAAAGATATCCAGGTGCTAGGGTAAAAGATTGGAATAATTTTCCCATCATAGATGCTCACATAGCTTGCACAATGGAAAAATAGACTCACCACTTGGTATGTGCAGGATCATCATGGAAAAAACAGGTCCTTAAGTGGCAATGAAAATTCAGAAAATCAGAGTTGGGCAACTTGACATAAAAATTTGAATAAGTTATCTATAATATTTCAAAAAAATGTAAGAATAGAATTTGTGGAAAATTGAATGTAGTTTCTAAACTACTAGGTTAATTTTTATTTTTTTAAATCTATTTGGTAAAAATTTTAAATTTCAATGCAGTAGTACTAAAATTTCAAGGAAAAAATAAGAAGTAGGTGTCTATCTGACCACCCTAACCATAATATTTTTTTATAAAATTTTAGATATAGGTAGAGGACTCATGTCTAGATGTGATGCATATCTTTTTGTAATTTTTTTTAAAATAAATAATTAATTATGATTTTTTTATTACAACTTTTTAAAAATATAAAAACTCGTATGTCTGACCACCTTAACTTGGTCAAAACTTAATGAAATTCTTTTTTTTTTTAATCCTATAGTATGAAAAGCATAGAATGTGACGCATATTTTGGATTCAAAAAATGTGATACTGTTTGAAAGCTATAGATGTTTTTCTATCAAACTATCAATTAGGACTTTAGTCATAATTCTAATAAAAAATAAATAATAATTATTTATTAGATTCTAAGTAAAATATAATTTAAATTGGTAGAAATTTGAGAAGATCCTTTACAAACCCTTTTCATTTCATCAATTTTATGTAAAATAAAAGTTGTTAGCCACAGGGGCGAAGTCTAGAAAAACAAGGTAAGTTGTTAAACATGTTTTACGCATTGATTTTTTAGGATTGGCAGGTCCGAACCAAATCCCGAGCCTAATATTGAGGCGTTAAATTTTGTGTCAGAATATCGGATATCGGATTCAAATCAGATATTCGATTCAAATCCGATATTGGATTTGAATTCGATATATGATGTCTTTTAGATCAGTTTTAAAACAATTTATACAATCTTTAATATATGATTTAAAAATGCAATTAAGTTTATACTTTAATATATATAATATCCAATAAAGTTTATAATGTAATATATTTAATATACAATTTATTATAATCTCTTACCGAATTATGTATTTAATATATAATATATAAAAATGTATAATATTTAAATATTATTTCAATATTTTAGTTAATCTATAAATATTTTAATATTATTTCAATATTTTAGTTAATCCATAAATATTTAAATATATATATAGTACCAATTTATAAAATATTTAAATATTATCTCTTTCCCTCTCGCTCTCTCCACCTCTATCTCTCTCAAGTCTCTCACTCAATCACTCCTCTCTCTCTCTCTCTCTCTCTCTCTCTCTCTCTCTCTCTCTCTCCCACTCTCCCTCTCCCTCTCCCTCTCCCTTTGGTCTATATGTGCAAAAATCAGATATCTGATTTGAATCGAATATCTGATCTAAATCGGATATCCGATTTGTGAAACTTCATTGTGTAGAGGTGAAATCTTACCATTGCAAAACATATTTTACAAATCGGATATTGGATTTGTGGGCTATAGAAAAACCCCATGTGGATCATTTTTGTGCATTCCAACAGGCCCTACATTCTATTTGTAGCACTTTGCAGGCAACAAACGCATAGTTTCAGACAGGAAGAGACAAAGATAAACTTTTTGGAGCATCTTGTGCTCAAATTTGTCATACATAATGATTTTTTAGCATCTTTTATTTGGTATAATGGGGAGCAACAGTCATTCGAAGAAAAAATGTAAGAGAAAGCTGACAAAAGAACAAATTGAAGGATATAGACAAAGTGATAGAGAAGGTCATAGGAAGAAAAGACAAGGTATGTTAAATATTGGTGAACCTAAGCCCTATGGTCTTTCAAGTGAAGAGGAAATTGAATATGTTCAAGGTGAAAATGTAGAACATGATATTGAAATTGGGAATGAAAATGTTCAAATTGATATTGAAAATTTTCAAGGTGAAAATGTTGGAATTGAAGTTGTTCAACATGATATTGAAATTGGGAATGAAAATATTGAAATTGATAATGAAAATGTTGGAATTGAATATGTTGAACATGATATTGAAATTGGGAATGAAAATATTGAAATTGATAATGAAAATGTTGGAATTGAAGATGTTGAACATGATATTGAAATTGGGAATGAAAATATTGAAATTGATAATGAAAATGTTGGAATTGAAGATGTTGAACATGATATTGAAATTGGGAATGAAATTGTTCAAATTGATATTGAAAATGTTCAAGGTGAAAATATTGGAAATGAGGATGTTGAACATAATATTGAAGCAAGTGTAAATTATGTTTCACCAGATTACATGAGAAATGAAGAAACTTGTGTGGAAGAAAGACGTATTCCAAATTCAAGACCTTCAGGACCCCTAAATGGTTAGTTGAAATTGATGATAACATTATAAACAATTTTGAAGGAAAGAGGTCAACACGAACTATTCAATTGTGGGATAGAATACTTTTCAACCAATATTTTAGTGATAAGACATTGATCGAGAAATGCCAACTTTTTGTACAATTGCTAAAGATGCAAAAGATGAACCTTTGCTAGAATATTCAAGAATGGAAACTACAATGCTTAACCTATTTTTTATTGTGACAATATAGATATATCATTTGACAAATTTTACGATATTCTTGGCACAATTGATCATGGACATGCTACAACAATAGCCAAATTTGATCCTTTAAAAGAGGTATGAGACATATTACAATAATATAGATTGGTTATTCAAAGCATATTTTATAGTTTGCATTACCAATTCATCATCATTTAGGTTGTTTAGATTAATATAGATTTGTTATTTTTAGCGTATTTTTTGTTGTTACAATATAGATTTATCATTTGAAAAAATTTGCGATATTCCTGGCACGATTGATCATGGACCTGCTGCAACAATAGCCAACTCTGATCCTTTCAAAGAGGTATGCAACATATTACAATAATATAGAGGGGTTATTCAAAGCATCTTTTATAGTTTGAATTACCAGTTCATTATCATTCAGGTTGTTTAGATTAATATAGATTTGTTAGTCTAAACATATTTTTTGTTGTTACAATATAGATTTATCATTTGAAAATTTTTGCGATATTCCTGGCATGATTGATCATGGACCTGTTGCAACAATAGGAAACTCTTATCCTTTCAGAGAGGTATGTGACAAATTACAATAATATCGATTGGTTAATCTAAGCATATTTTCTATTGTATGTAGTTTAACTGCTACCTTGATGGTTTGTACAGGTGCTTGTCACTCCAAAATGCCATAATACTACTCTTGTGGAAGGTTGTGCCTTGAATTCCTCAAATAGGAAAATTTCGTAAAAAATGAATTTTGAAATGTGAAACAATGTAAAAAGGTCATAATTGTGTATAGGAATAATCTATATCCAGTGATGTTTTTTGAAATATGGTTCAAATGTCTGCCATTGTATAAAGGGTATGTTTAAAATGTAAAAATATTTTTGTACTTAATCGAGCTACAAATGAAGGTTTTCTTCCTGGTTCTTTCCTATTGGTATGCTCGTTTGAATAAGGTTTTGTAATATCTCCTATTTATATATAACAAATTACAATGGCTTGCCACTTTTTTGAAAAATAAAAATGTAAAAAGTTCACTATGAATTTCATTTTCCATGTAATTGATTCAAGTTGATTGGGTAAGAGTTTTCTGATGCAAGAGCTAGGACTTGCAGAATCTTTATCCAACCTTAAATATTTTTTCCCCCACATTTCTTTGACATTAGCACTTTGGACTCTTAAGGGAAAAAACCGCTCCAATGCAGCTTGGAGCGATTCGGCATATTTGGGTGCAAAAGAGAACCATAGCTAGCGTAAACATACCCATTTGGACGTGTTGGAATAGTCTGTTGGGTCGTACGAGTTTGAGAATGAAATTTGTACCACTTTGCAACTTTACACTACTTGCATTTGGCAACTTTTCCCTCAACTGAAAACTCATCACCACGGGAAAATGTCTTTGAGATAGAAAAAACTGAGAGAGGCTATTGTAGATGGTCTCAATACAATTCCATATTCTCAAACGAAGAGTCTCTAAGCATCATGGTTTTCAAGAAATAGTCCATCAAAGTTTGCTGCATTTTAGCACTTTGGACTCTTAAGGGAAAACGTTGCTTCAATGCAGCTCGAAGCGATTCGACATATTTGGGTGCAAAAGAGAACCATACCTAGCATAAACGTACCCATCTAGATGTTTTGGAATAGTCCGTTGGGTTGTATGAGTTTGAGAATGAAAGTTGCACCACTTTGCAACTTTACATTGCTTGCATCTGGCAACTTTTCCCTCAACTAAAAACTCATCACAATGGGAAAAAACCTTCAAGATAGAAAAAACCAAGAGAGGTTATTATAGATGGTATCAAAAAAATCACATATCCTTAGATGAATATTCTGTAAACATCATGGTTTCCTAGAAATAGTCTGTCAAAGTTTGCTACCTTTTAGCACTTTGGACTCTTAATGGAAAACACCGCTCCAATGCAGCTCAGAGCGATTCGGCGTATTTGGGTGTAAGAGAGAACCATACCTAGTGTAAACTTACCCATCTAGATGTGTTGGAATAGTCTGTTGGGTCATACAAATTTGAGAATGAAATTTGCACCACTTTGCAACTTTACACTACTTGCATTTGGCAACTTTTCCCTCAACTGAAAACTCATCACCATGGGAAAATGCCTTCGAGATAGCAAAAACCAAGAGAGGTTATTGTAGATGGTCTCAAAAAAATCCAATATCCTCAGATGAAGAGTCTCTAAGCATCATGGTTTACGATAAATAGTCTATCAAAGTTTGTTGCCTTTTAGCACTTTGGACTCTTAAGGGAAAACACCGCTCCAATGCAACTCGGAGCGATTCGGCGTATTTGGGTGCTAAAAAGAACTATACCTAGTGTAAACATACCCATCTGGACATGTTGGAACATTTCTTTGGGTTGTACGAGTTTGAGAATGAAAGTTGCACCACTTTACAACTTTACACTACTTGCATTTGGCAACTTTTCCCTCAACTGAAAACTCATCACCATGGGAAAACGCCTTTGAGATAGAAAAAATCAAGAGAGTTTATTGTATATGGTCTCAACACGATCCCATATCCTTAGATGAAGAGTCTGTAAGCATCACAGTTTCCAAGAAATAGTTTGTCAAAGTTTGCTGCCTTTTAGCATTTTGGACTCTTGAGGGAAAATGTTGCTCCAATGCAGCTCGGAGCAATTCGGCGTATTTGGGTGCAAGAGAGAACCCTAACTAGCGTAAACGTACCCATCAAAACATGTTGGATAATTTTTTTGGGTTGTATGAGTTCAAGAATGAAAGTTGCACCACTTTGCAACTTTACACTGCTTGCATCTGACAACTTTTCCCTCAACTGAAAACTCATCACCACGAGAAAACGCCTTCGAAATAGAAAAAACCAAGAGAGGTTATTGTAGATGGTATCAAAACGATCCGATATCCTCAAATGAAAATTTTTTAAGCATCACGGTTTCCAAGAAATAGTCCATCAAAGTTTTTTTCCTTTTAGCACTTTGGACTCTTAAGGGAAAACACCGCTCCAATGCAGCTCAAAGCGATTCGACGTATTTGGGTACAAGAGAGAACCATACCTAGCATAAACGTACCCATCTAGACATGTTGGAATAGTCTATTGGGTCGTACAATTTCGAGAATGAAAGTTGCACCACTTTGCAACTTTACACTTCTATAGAGATTTAGGGATGTCCTTTCAGATCACTCTATTCTGAATAGGTTTGTGGAGCTACCAATGTTAAATCCAAGTTGACTAACTTTGAGAAAATTGTATCCCATTAAATATGATAGAGGTCCCACTTCTTCTTGAATGCAAGAGCACCATCTAACCCTTTATCTCCATTCCTCTTGAAGCATCTTTTCTTTCCTCCTTTTCCTTCCTTCTTCAAGGATTGAGCAGAAAGAACATGAATGTCTTCATTTGTAGGGCTTCATCCAATACCTCTCATAGCCAACCTTGACTCCTCTTGAATATAGTTAGCCCTCAACCAATCTAACTTCAGAAGTTTTGATCTCACGCTGATTCCTTGAATGTAAAACTCCCAAGATGAAGGAAGACCATTAAGAGCTAACATGGTCAAATATTTGTCATCAACAATATGACCATTTCTCTCACTATCTTCAACTTAGAGATCAGATAATACAACTGAAATCACTCAAAAAATGAAACACATAAGACAATAAATATAACAATAAATTTTCTTACAACTCACGCCTAGCTCATGGCTGAATTTGATATAATGAATAATATCACCTCTTGTAGATGCAAAGATACAATCGAATATGCTTCTCCTTGAAATCGGCCTGCTGCTGCAAGATGAAGCATTGCTGCTCAAGTGCAAACTTTTGATTGGATTGAAAAATATGCTAAATGAACTTGATTGAGGAAATGAACAAACATCACCTCATATTTATACAAAATAAGGTGACTCTTCAAGGAGGTCGGCCTCTCTTGAAAATAGTAAATTACAAAATAATATCAAGGAAGGTCGGCCTCATCTATTTAAATAAAATGAGTATAAATTAAATAGCCATAGGCTATCATTTAGCTTATTTCAACTTAATGTGATCCCTATCATGTATGAAAAATGTGGTAGCATAGACAAGGCAGTGGACTATTTGAAAAGAAGCTTCAAAGAAATGTGGTCTCATAGAATTCAATGACAAACAAATGCAATTGACAACTGCTCATAGTTTTTAGTTATGAAATGTGAATTAATTGCATAACTGCTTAGGTTGACTTTTTAAGAACTATATTGTAATTGCAAAAATTTCATCTATGAACATCTAGTTGCTAGTTATGCAATGTGAATTAATGATTTGAGTTTGAAAGATGTGTAATGCAATGTAATCAGTGATATAAATATAAACTACATAATATAACCATTCAGTTTTAAGCTATTGTACATTGATATTTAACCATTTCTCAAGATAAAATTTTCAAAGAGTTTAATCATGCACATGAGGAACAAATTAAATTTCAATTTTCAACTTCTACATATAAAATTATTCAATAATCAAGTGTATGTCCATATACAAAAATGGCATCAACGCCAACTCAAACAAAGTTTTACAAAATGTGACATATGCCATCTCAATATATATTCAAAATTTACATGCCAAAATGTCTATCTCATCCTAAACTACTAGTGAATCATCAAAATGGAGCCTCTTTGAAGCATTCATTGGCTCTGAAGGTAGCTGCACAAGAAAAATTTAAACCATAATTGAGATTAGTTATACTATATAATTTAAAATCAAATAATTAACATCAAAATCAATATACATTGAGTTTTAATTGAACTCTAAAATTGAAATCTTGATTACCTAAAATATATGTCTCTTCAAAGGGTCAAGAGTCCTAGAATATACCAAATCAACTTTTGAAATGTCAATCTATATATGTGAACAAAAACATAAAATTGATCCAGGTTAGCATACGATTATTGGTAATAGAAACTTATTTACCAAACACAAAATAAAATAAGCACATACCTCTTTAGGTTGATCTTTTTTTTTATCTCCTTCAGGTGTTTTGACACCTCCTCCTTGAGGTGTTTCAACACCTACTCTTTGAGGTGTTCCAATAACTACTCCTTTAGGTAGTGTCCCTTGTCATCATATCTGTATAGCTCATAATTGCCTGTACATAAAATTGACAAGTACATATGAAACTACCAATCTATCTCGACGTATGCATAATCAATATAAGATATTAAAAATCTTAATTCAATCCAATTTGAGTTCAATTACCTTCCCCTTATCTATATTTGCGCCTCCATAGTTTGGAAGATGTTGCACCTCACTTGCACTAGGTATTTCCTATAGGAGGGAAACAAGATAAACATATAAGTTATTATATAATTTCATTAATGACAATTCAAATGACAAGCAAGTATACAACATAAAATGTAAACGAGTGAGAGCGAAAATATATACTGCATGTGTCCAAGCCAAATGAAATAGCCCTAAGGGTGCTATCAGACACCCGTGTGAGATCCTCCTCAGACATCAATTGTTAAATAGACCATGTAAATAAATATTAGTACTTGATACTATCTCTTATTAATATTCATTTAAAAAAAATGCAAGTTATGAAATTACAACTTAAATCTTACCTATGTCACTATTCTAGCATCTACCTCTTTAGTAGGAGAGGACTCTATAGGGTGTGCTTCATTCCCCCACAACTGATTTATAATGTCCACATCATGTAGGTCATTATCAAAAGTGTCCAAGGGATGCTCAGCGGGTTGTACAAGAGCACCCAAGCATATATGGCAGCACATAGTGCAAGTATGTGGCACACAAATATGTGGACCCAAGGAGGATGATGCAGCAGCACTCGAGCCTTTGCCAACATCACCAAAATGTGGTTGAGCTACTCTAGAAGCATGCAAAACCAAATGACCACTCAAAGAGTGAATAGCCTGAATAGTCTGTGTGGATGCATCCTAGATAATCTCTAGATGATATATTGGAGGTGGTGGAGGAAGGGGAGCATTTGGGCATGGGACTACTCTAACTGCCCCTGGTCTATCCTGGGTCATACCTCCACTGATGCCCTAGAAGATTTTAATGTCAAAGTAATTGACATGACGCCCTAACACAAAATTAGCATATAATTTTTTAATAAATTAAAATGGTATGTCAGAATTATTGTTCGGTGGTTTATCAAAAACCATACACCAATGATCCCAAAAGTTAGCTACAATGTCCCTATGCATGCACCATTTTATGGAAAGTTTTGTTTTATTAACATTCATTGGCAAACCGGTGCGGGGGTCAATGAATAAAGAGGCTATTTGGAGATCTTTCACATCATTGTAAGACAATCCACATCGATAATATTCCCTCATGTCTTCTCGCCATGAATAAAAGGAATTATGTTTGGTGGAGAGGGTTTCTATATTTTTAATTATTTCCTTCAATGTGTTTGTCATATCTCTCAATTGAGGCATTGTCTAATAAATTTCACAAATTCCCCTCAATTGCCCCAATTTTTCACAAATTAAGTCTTCAATTGGTGGTTGCGGAGGTGGTGGAGCATTTGGCTACAAAGGTGGTGGAGCATTTGGCATTTGTGGATTTTCATTTGCAACCATAATACCTGACTAAAGTTAAAAACTAATTAAATTTACACAATATAAATGAAATTATTGTAAAAAAACCCTAGTTTTTAATAAAAATCCAAAAAAAACCATACTTTTTTCATAAAAATCAATAACAAACTCTTATTTTTGATAAAAATACATCAACAACACTAATTTTTAATCAAGATCTATTTCAAAACATTAAGTTTTAATAAAAAATCAATGTAAACTCTAGTTTTTGTTTTAAATCAATAGAAAACCCTATTTTTGAATTTTTTTTAATAAAACCTACTTAAACTTAAGAGAAACCACTTGAAAAATTGATAACAAGATTGAAAAAACCAAATACATACTTTTGAAATCGGATATATGATCAAAGCAGATATCGGATTTGGGTTTTTCCTTTTGCGCCCATGTCAAATTATGAGAAATGAAGTTAAACAGTCGGCTATTTTTTATATACACTTTCCAAAAATTGGATATCCGATTTATGGAAACTAGGTTTGGTTTTTGGTTCGGGTAAATATACTGGCACCCGAACCTGGAAAACTCAACTCAGCATTTCCTCATTTTTGAGCCTATCGAAAACATGATTTTTTCTCATTGCCACTTTTTGGCCCATCATGATCCTGCACATACCCCCATTTTTACTAACATTGAATATTTTAGCAAGAAGCTACACAATTTCCTTGTAGACTTAGGAGCTTCTATAAATGTGATACAACTATCCATATTTCAAACATTAGGATTGAACCCAACAAGATCCTTGAAAAAGGTCACTCAATTAGACAAAACTAAGGTAAATGTGCTGGGGGAGTTAACTAATATTCACATGCACTTAGCATTCGACCCTAGAGTTCAATATTTTATTGATATACAAGTGGTCAAGATTCTTGACACATACAAAATGTTACTTAGTAGAGATTGGTCAATGACCTTGAATGGGTACATGGCTACTAAATTTTTTCATATGTGGCTACCCTAGAGAGGAATCCCAAACCAAATTAGAATAGAAAGGGAACCGCGCATGAAACATATGATTACATAATACAACCAGAATAATGAAGTTCTTTACATTGATGTAGAACCTAGTGTGTACAATATCAAGGCTAGAGGATTCAAGATAGATGAAGTTTTCATGTGTAATTTTAATATCCAAAACCAATTGACTCTAGCAACTGAGGTGTTAATCGAGTCTAATTATGATTCTTCTGAAGGAGAAGAGATCTTAAAAAAAAATCAGAAACTCATTATGAAAGAAGTTCATAAAGGTCATACACCTTCCTTTCCTCTAATTAATTCATTTCTACAAGAATGGTGTATAATTCTCAACTCACCGCATTCAGAAGTCAATTGTGCAATGTATCTGGAGGTTGTAAATAGTGTTGAGAATCAATACTATCAGAATAATGCAATCACTAGCAAGTCCAAGTCAAAAATTTCTAATAGAAAGGCACATACAAAATTAGTTGAAGAATCAACCAAAGGCCTTTAGGATGACTAAGATAGAATTGTAAAAAATTAACCATTGGCATACCAAAGTGCCATAGAACTTAAAGAAAGAAGTAAACTTACCAATAGCAAGAAACCTTAAGTTCCAAACTAGAGATGAGCAAGCATGGATCCTTAGATTCGATGGATCAAAATCTAAACAAGGGATTACAATAGGGGTAGAATTGGTCAATCCCCAAGGAAAATCATTCATTTCCACATACAAGTTATAATTCTAGTGTACTAATAATGTGGTAGAATATGAAGCCATTATACATGGTTTATTATTTGTCATTCGAAAGAAAGTCAAAATACTTAAGGTGTTTGGATAGTTTGAACTAGTTGTTAAATAGGTCAACAAATAGTATATTTGTCATTATAGATTCTTATCTAACTACAAAAACCAAGTGTAGGATTTAATTGAGATCTTTGACGACTTCAACATCACCTATATCTCACGTAGATTCAATAGGAAAGAAAATGCTCTCGCCACTATTTCTAGTACCTTAGAACTACTAGACACCTCAGATTTGAGAAGGTTTACTATTGAACTAGAGTAATTTCCCTAAGTTCTTGATAATGTTACCAATTTGTAGGTATTTGAAGATAATAGGCATATTTTGGACATTATTACCAACTCAGGTATTTTTGAAGCACATATAATTGAAGAAACAAGAAGGCCTAACTGCAAGCTCTAGGATAATGATATGATTCATTTAAAATGTAATACTATGTACCAAAGGGGATTGTCGATTTGGAAATACTATTCGACCTAGATAAGATAAATCAACAAAAAGATTTTCCTAGGATGGATGGGATCAGTTATGAACCATAAAATTTGAGTACTAAAGATGATCATAAAAATGTGCTCATAAGCAAAGTATGTATAGATGAAGAATGTGGAAACATTGCTTAGGTAGAAAAATATTACTGGAAGGTCATGGCTTGTACTTATGAATATTTACAGACATATGAGACCTTCATCATAACACATACAATCCCACTAAATCCAGATGCCAAGCCTTTTCAGTAGAAGAAAAGGCCAATGAATGCACTAATAGAGCCTTTAATTCAGAAGGAGGTGCAAAACCTCTTATCAACCAAGATTAAATTTCCAATAAGGCATTACAATTGGGTTGCAAAACTAGTGCCTCTCAGGAAGAAAAATGGGGATATTCTCTTGTGTGTAGATTTTTGAAATCTCAACAAGGCTTTTGAGAATTATAATTACCCTCTGCCTTCTTTGGATGAAGTGTTGCAAATTGTCAATGGGTCGTAGATGAATTCTTAGGGTATAACCAAATGATGGTTGAGAAATAGGATAGGATGAAAAATTCATTCACCACAGAGTGGGGTACATTCACTTGTTGGAAAATGCCATTTGGTTTGAAAAATGTTGAAGCCACATTTCAAAGGGAAATGGATTATACTTTTAAGGATTTGATCAGTAAATGCATTATAATATACATGGATGATCTTATGATGTTTTTTTAAAATAATGGAGATCACATCAATGATCTCAAAAATATACTACGTAATGTGAGACATATGAGATATCTTTGAATCCAAAGAAGTGTATTTTTGGGGTAACCGAAGGGAAACTTCTTGGACATATTATATCTAAAAGAGTTGTTTCCATTGACCCTGAATGATTCATCGCCCTGATGAAATTGTAGCCACTTGGGAGCAAAAATGAATTGAAATTTTATTTTGACAAAATCAACTTCATCCAAAAATTCATTACTAGATTCATTGAGAGAGTACGACCTCTGAATGACATGCTAAAGAAAGATTGATCCAAGGGGATACTTTTCACTAAAAAATGAAGTGTCACATATGCTCTAGAATTTAGTGTAATCCTGAATATCTTGAAAAATTTAATCTGACTCAACTTGAATGGGATCAAAAGGAGTCCATATGCTCAAGTTATGGCCAATCAAAGTTTTGTCAAACTAGGTGTCAAAGGCCTGTCAAAAAGTTGAAAAATTTGACTATCTTAGAATTCAATGAAATTGGCTTCAAAATGAAGAGCTCATTGCTATGATCCCAACACTGCTCATTTCGTAGAAAATAGAGCTCATACGTTGAAGATATTTCTGGTCAAAGTTGAAGGTTGACTAGATGCTAACATGGCAGTTGACTGGATGCTGGCATGGCAAGTGCGCATGATGTGGAAAAAATGTGGATCCCTCTCACTAAATTCACGTACCACCATTACACCATGCTTTATTTTTGATAAATAAAGTGGTGGAGGTTTATTTTATTCACAAAATCCATTTTGGTGGGAGCGGATTTTGTGGGATCGGATTTTGTGGGATCCCAAGTAGATTTTGTGGGATTTAAAGGAAATGGATTAAAACCAAATCCCCTAAAAATTAAAAAATTAAACCCTTTAAAACAATAATGAATATCTATAATCTCGTATCTCCTAAGTTTAAAGAATTTAACCCCTTTAGTTAAAATAACAAATTAACCCCTTAACCATAAAAACCAAAAACAATTAAAAGAAGCTCGAGAATACAACATTGAAGGGGCTTAAATGCATTTCATTACTTTTATGGTTTCAAGGGGGAGATTTTATTATTTTTATTTGTAAAATAAGGGGATATGTTTGTTTTCCAAAATCATTTCGTTTTAGGCCAATTTTATATATAAAAAAGGGGGTATGGGCTTTGTAAAGGCATCTAGGTGATGGCTAAGGAGAGAATCATCCTGAAGAATCAAGTGTTTGTTTCTGTGCAATAGAGGAATGTTATGTTGTTGCGCTGAAGACAGAAAAACTTGTAAACTTGACAATTGCCTTGTAATTCTTTGTGGAGCATAACCAAGGATTGGTCACTCCATTGGAGAGTTTCTTGAAGACGTAGCCATATTGGTGAACTTCGTTATTAATTGTTTTTCTTCTCGTTCTCTTCTCTCTCTTTTTTGTTCATCAAAATTATTATTCTTTATTCATTTTAAGTATTTTTTAATTATATCAATTTAGTTTTAAAGCCTTAATTAATCGTTGTAATAGTTAAGTGTTCATATCAATTGTCATAGATCCTAAATCAAATCAATTTTGGTAGCAGAGCTTTGTGTGACTAGTATTTCAAAAGTGGATGCTAACATGTTTCAGGAAACAGGGAAGTGAAGGCGAGCTTGAAGAATATAATCTTGAGATCGGCTAAAGAATAACCTTGAAAAAGATGGAAGAAAATAAAGCTAGAAAATGCACTGAGCTTGATGAGAAGTCTTTTCAGCGAGCCTTTCTTGACATGAAGGCAATGGTGGAAGAGCTTTATGCAAACAAGAAGAAGCACAAAAAGGGAGATTCTTTGAAACAAGAAAAGAAGGAAGATTGAAAGAGCAAAGAGAAAGAAACTTTAGAAATTCCTTCTCCTCCATCTACTACTTCTCCATATCCCCCTTCTTCTCCTTCTTCTACTTCTAATGCTCTTAATCCTTTCAAGAGAAAGTCTAAGCCTATTATTAAACTGGATGTAAAATTTGAATTACCTAAGTACTGTAGGGAGTTAAATTTCAAAAATTTATATGAATGGGTCCAGCAGGTATAAGTTTACTATAGGATTCAAGGCCTAGTAGAAGATGCTTCTAGGATCCAACTAGCCACTCTCCAGTTGGGAGGTACAAATATCACTTGGTGGGAGAGTAGGAATCAAGAGGAAATTTCTTTCCATGGTAAGGTTAACATGACTTGGATGGAATTTTTTGTTTCCCTTAATAAATTGTTTTACCCTTTAGGTTATATGTAAAAATTAACAATGAATTCGCAAACCTTTAGGCAAGGTAAGGGTCAATTTCTCCAAGATTACACCCATGAGTATAGAAAATGGTCTATTGCTTTAAATGTTCCATTGTATACTCAGGATACATTACTTAAGTACATAGGTGGTTTGCACTCTTACCTAAGACATACTATTCTAATGTTGAGTCCTAATAATCTAGATGAAGTGTCAATCCAAGCCACTTATTTAGTGTCAAGGGGTAAGAACACTTTCAGTGATAATTTCTCAAAGAAACCATCTAAGTCTAAGGGTAAGTCTAAGGGTAAAGATAGAGAAAAAGATAAAGGCAAAGGGAAGAAGATAGCTACATTTAAGAAGGAGGGTGATAAGCCCACATGCTCCCATTGCAAGAAAGAGGGGCATGATGATTCAAAGTGTTGGAAGTTGCATCCAAAGTTAAGGCTAAAAAGACATGGAGGCAATAAAGGAAAGCAAAAGACTATTGCAGTGAGTCAACAAGATCTTGGATCTAATTCCAGAGATAAAACACAAATTGTTGCTGCCAGGGTACAAGGTAAAGGAAAAGGTATAATTCTCTCTTTTGATGTAAATGTTTCTAATGCAAGTATAAGTAAAGTATTTTCTCCTCCTAAAGTTGATAAACAATGAAATGAACTATTTCACATTCAAGTTGTAACCAAGCACACTAAGATTGACACACTGTTTGATACAGGTTCTCAAGTAAACTTAATATCTGAAGAGCTGGTAAATAAACTTAATATAACTACAACACCTCATCCAAATCCATATCCGCTTCGATAGGTTTGCAATGATTCTCAACTACAGGTAAGGAAACAATGTAAATTGAGATTTTCTATCACTACAAACTTTGTTCATGAGGTAGAGTTAGATGTTGTTATTTTGTATATTTGTGGGCTTGTGTTAGGGATATAGCATGCAATCTAGTTACAATAGGATGTGCCTCTTCCAAACATCAGCATGTGCCGTTTATCATTTTTGTAAAATGAAGAAATCAAAAAGAAAGTTTAGGAATTGGTTGAAAAAGGAGTCATTCTTCCTAGTACATCTCCTTGTGGATCTCCAATTGTGTTGGTTCCAAAGAAGGATGGATCTTTGAGAATGTGCATCGACTATCAAGCCCTAAAAAATATAACAGTAAATAATAGGTATCCTCTTCCCCGTATTGGTGATTTAATTGACCAATTAAAACATGCAGTTTATTTCACAAAGTTAGACTTGCTTACCAGATATCATCAGATAATAGTTGTAGAAGATGACATTTGGAAAACTACATTCAAGAAAAAATAGGGACTGTTTGAGTGGTTGGTCATACCATTTGGGCTTTGCAATGCACCAGCTACATTTATGAGAGTCATGAATGATGTCATTCATCCTTTTATTAATGATGTTTTCATAGTCTATTTAGATGATATTCTTGTATTCAGTCAAACTTGGGAAGATCATGTAAGTCATGTAAATAAAATTTTTGATGTATTGAGAAAAGAAAAAATTTATGTAAAGATGTCTAAATTTGAATTCGATAAGACATCCTTAGTGTACTTAGGATATGTCATAGGAAATGGTCAATTAAAATTAGACCCTACAAAGGTCAAAGTTATTGTAAAATGGCCTAAGCCAAGTATAGTCATTGAAGTCAGAAGTTTCTTAGGTGTAATCTAGTACTAGAGAGAGTTCATTGCAAAATTCTCCCACATTGCATCACCTTTGCACACATTGACCACTACAAACACAACTTTCCAATGGGGAGATCCACAACAGAAGGCCTTCAACACTTTGAAGGAAAAGTTGAGCACAACACCAGTTTTGGCTTTACCAGATTTACATCAACCATTCGATATTGAGACAGATGCAAGTGGATTTACCATGGGAGCAGTGCTAATGCAAAGAGGTAAACCAATTTGATATCACTCTGAGACCTTTACAGGTGTAGTAATTGACTATCCTACTTATGATAAGGAACTTTATGCATTAGTTTAGAGTGTTAAAAAATGGAAACACTACTTAATGGGGAAAGAAACTGTAATCCATACTGATCACCATCCACTTCAATACTTGCAATCATAGTCTAAACTATAAAAAAGTAGGCACTTTAGGTGGATGAGTTTTCTTCAACATTTTCATTTGGTAATTAAGTACAAAAAAGGTGTCCATAAAAAAGTAGCAGAAATATTGTCTAGGCCTCCTATTATGAATGCTTTGATTATCCTTAAAGGTAGTTCCATGGTACATGAAATTTTTTAGGAACAATATGCTAACGATGAAGACTTTAAGGAAATTTATTCGGCTCTAATCACATGTAAACATGTAGAAGAGAAATATTACTATGTGCAGGATAACTTGTTGTATCATTTAGGGAAGTTATGTATTTTAAAAGGTGAGTAGGCATAGGTAATCAGAGAATAACACATATCATTGATTGTGGGATACTTTGGGGTAATCAAAACAATGACTCAATTGTAAAAACACTATTATTGGCCTCACATGCAATAAACTATACCCAAATATATTAAAGGATGTGTAATGTGTGCAACAAGTAAACCTAACAATAGGAGATTGGGGTTGTACACCCATCTTCCTGTACCATCCCGTCCATGGGAAATTGTTTCAATGGATTTTGTTAGGGGACTACCAATTTCTAAAGGGACATGATTATTCATTTGTATTCATTGATCGATTCATGAAAATGTGTATTCTAATGCCTTGTAAAAAATAGGTCACAACTAAAGTGATAGCTCATATGTACTTTCAATTTATATGGGTTCATTTTGGGTTACCTACTTCTATTGTATCGGATCGATATTCTCGATTCTTGGGTTAATTTTGGTTAGTATTATGGGAACTCGTGGACACTAGATTAAAGAAAAGTAAAAGCTTCCATCCACAAATCGACAGAGAGACAGAGGTAGTGAATAGGACAATTGTGCATCTTCTTTGAGGGTACTGCAATAAACATCCTAAGCTATGGGATGAAAATCTCCATTATGTGCAACATGCATACAACCATGCAGCACACTTTTCTACAAAAAATATCTCCTTTCGAGACTTTCTTTGAGTATCTACCAAAAACACCAATGGAATTTTCATTTGGGAAGGATAATGTTGAAGATGGATGCCATGATGCAGAGAAGGCTTTAAAGTTCATCCAGAAAGTCCAAGCAGTTCATCAAGTAGTGGAAGCACAGTTGGAGAAGAGCCAAGCCAAATACAAGGCTCGATAAGATAAACATCACATAGATCAAATTTTTTAGATTGGAGATAGATTTTGGTTACATATCAGCAAGGAAAGAATACAATGCAAAGGAAGGAAGCTCAAGTAGATATGATATGGTCCCTTTGAAATCTTTGGAAAGATTGGAACCAACACCTTTTGCCTTAATCTTCCTCCATACATGCACATCTATTCAGTTGTCAATGTTAAGAATCTAAATTTTTACGAGCCTCCAATGATACTGGATGAAGACACAGACATTTAGTTTCCATCAGTTGATGATCTTTCACTAGAGTACAAGTCTAAATTATCAAAGGATGCCATCTTAGACAAGAAAGTTAGGACTTCACGAAGAGGCAGAGTTGAGTACCTTAGAGTGGGATTGAAGGGGATGAATCCAAGCAAGGAAAAATGGATGGAGATTGGTAAAGTGATGGATCTCTACCCTTAATTACTTTTTGAGTAATCAAGATTTTGAAGGTTCAAAATCTCTCCAGTGGGGAGGACTGATCCAGGGGATACTTTTCACTGAAAAATTGAAGTATCCCATATTCTCTAGAATTTAGCTTCATCCTGAATAGCTTAAAAATTTGAACCTAACACAACTTGAATAGGATCAAAAGGAGTCCATATGCTCAAGTTATGGCCAATCAAAGTTTAGTCAAACTAGGTGTTAGAGGCCAATCAGAAAGGTGAAAAAATTGATCATCTCAAAATTCAATAGAATTGTCTTAAAAATGAAGAGCTCGTTGCCATGACCCCAACACTGCTTAGTTTGTAGAAAACAAAGCTCGTACGATGAAGATATGGCTAATCAAAGTTGAAGGTTGACTGGATGCTGACATGGCAGTTGATTGAATGCTAACATGGCAAGTGTGGGTGATTTGGAAAAAATGTGGATCCCCCTCACTAAATTCACGTACCACCAGTACACCATGCTTTATTTTTGATAAATAAAGTGGTGGAGGTTTTTTTTATTTCACAAAATCCTTTTTGGTGGGAGCGGATTATGTGGGATCCCAAGCGGATTTGGTGGGATCAGATTTTGTGGGATCCCAAGTGGATTTGGTGGGATTAGATTTTGTGGGATCCCAAGTGATTTTTGTGGGATTTAAAGGCAATGGATTAAAACTAAATCTCCTAAAAATTAAAAAATTAAATTCTTTAAAACAATAATGAATATCTATAATCTTGTATCTCCTAAGTTTAAAGAATTTCACCCCTTTAGTTAAAATAAAAAATTAACCCCTTAAACATAAAAACCAATAAAAATTAAAAGAAGCTCGAGAATACAAAATTGAAAGGGCTTAAACGAATTTCATTACTTTTATGGTTCCAAGGGGGAGATTTTATTTTTTTTATTTTTAAAATAAGGGGATATGTTTTTTTTACAAAATCATTTGGTTTTAGGCCAAATTAGGCCAATTTTATGTATAAAAAGGGGGTTATGGGCTTGGTAAAGGCATCTAGGTGATGGCTAAGGAGAGAATCATCCTAAAGACTCAAGTGTTTGTTTCTATGCAATAGAGCAATGTTATGCTAATGCATTGAAGAGAGAGGAACTTGTAAACTTGATAGTTGGCTTGTAATTCTTTGTGGAGCATAATCAAGGATTATTCACTCCATTGGAGAGGGGCCCAAATATGTAGCCATATTTGCGAGCTTTGTTATCAAATAGTTTGTCTTCTCTTTCTCTTCTCTTTCTTTTCTATTCATCATAGTTATTATGCTTTGTTCATTTTAAGAATTTTTCAATTATGTCAATTCAATTTTAAAGCCTTAATTAATCATTGTAATAGTTAAGTGCAATTCATAGTAATTTTCATAGATCCTAAATCAAATCAAAGATGCCAAGATTGAATGGATTTTTGAATCCAAAATCGCTTTTGAAAACATCAAGGCAATGATTGTTGAAGCACTAGTGTTAATAAGTCTTGATTATACTAAACCATTCTACATCTCTTTTTTTGCCTCAAATAACACATGTGTTGTTGTATTAATGCAACGAGGGGATATGAAAGAAGAAAGACCAGTAGAATTCAGAATTCTCCCTTCAAGGATGTTAAGTTGAGATACATGGACATTGAAAAAAAATCTTTTACATTGGTCAAGGTTGTGAGAAAGTTTAGGCATTACATTCTTAGGAGCTTAGTCAAAGAAATTGTACCAGATGTAGTAGTCAAAATTTTGCTTACACAAAGTGAGCTTGGGGATAAATGAACCAAATGGGTTACCACTCAACAATAATTCAATGTAGATTAAATTATACCAATAAAATTAGTCCAAGGGAAAGCATTGGTTAAGTCTATTACCAAAGTTGATCCTCATATTTGTTGAGAAATTGTGTCTCAACTTCCAGCTTGAAGTCCTAATTCTTTTGCCTTGGAAAAATTTTGTGCCTTTTACTTTGTCTGGTGGAGGCAGAATTGGGTTGGAACTTGGCATTGTTCCTTTGGCCTTGTTCCAAGTTTGTCTTCGGACCCGATTTCGGCTCCGCTTCCCGCAATTTTGTTTCTGCGGCTTCATTCTTCTTTGGTGGTGTTAGAGTCAGAACCAGTTTTGGAACTTAACTATGTTAGTTTGTAAGGTTCTCATTTCTGTTTCCATTCTGGCTCTGGGTCCAATTCTTGCTTTTTTAATTTGGTCTTCCTTGCTGGTTGGATTTTCCTTGGGATGGTTTCCTCCTCTTCATTTCGGTTTGGGTTTGTTGTTTCTTGCAGTTGTCAGAGGCAGAATCAGAATCATAATGGTTCCTAAACCTGGACTTGTGGTGAAGTCCTATTTCTGCTCCTACTCTGACTCTGGTCTTTTGTGTTCCTGTCTTAGTTTGACCTTGGGCTTGTCATCCTCCGTCCAAAACTGTTCTGGCTTGTTTTTTCTTGCCGTGGGCGGAACCGAAACTGACATGGCTCCTGAACCTGGACTTTTGGTGAAGTCTTGTTTTGTCTCCCATTCTGACTCTGGCTCTGACAGTGTTGTAATGACTTGGAAGTCTTGGACAAGCTCAATGTGTGTTTGACCGAGTTGGACTCGATGTCAGTTATGATAAGTAATGGGATGGTGACACGTGGCAATCTGACTGAATGTTGATTAGATGGTTACCTAAATAGTTATTGTTGCAGGTGCATGGCCAACATAAGTTGGCAGAGCCAAACCCATTTTTTGGCATGGCATTAAATGTTTGCGTGGCTCGATGTAGGACTTGGCATGGGCTCTTCTGATTGCATGTTCAGTCGGAGTTTCTTGGTCAGCCATTGGCTGATGGAATTGCTTACATAGTTTGACTTTCACTGTCTAGCAAGTGTTTGGATATATACGCCTCTTGTGTAAGTTGCAGATTGATAAGTTGATGTCGCAGGTTGAAGAGCTGAAGATGAAGAAGAATGTGAGTTCTTGAAGAGATTTCAAACTGTATGTTGAGAAAACATTGTAACAATGAATCTGAATCTCTCTGGGCAATTGTGAGCAGAACAGAGAAGTCTGGAAATTGTATGTAATTGATTTATTATTGCAATACAATAGACTTGACTTTGTGTGGTGGGTTTTTTACCTGAAAAGGTTTTCCCACGTAAAATACTGTGTCATCTATGTTTGGTCATTCTTTGTTATCTCATTTCAATGGTTGTATGCATCTCAAGTAGTTTTATAAGCTATTAGAATCAGTTTATGCTTCTCTCCTCAGTAGTATTGGTGTTAAGGGAAAGTATTTCGCACTGTTGGGTCAGTAGATCTAGCCCTTTTTCCTTCATAGTAGTATCAGAGCTTGGCCTGTTTTGTTATCTTTGAAGGAAAAGCACAATTTTTTGTGCCAATATTGTTTCTAGTGGGAGTCTTGCATTGATAAACTTGTTTCTATTTTGAGATGGAAAGTACATCTGGTAGAGTTGAGATTGAGAAGTTTAATGGCAACAACTTCAAGTTATGGAAACTCAAGATTGAAGAGCTTCTTGTGGATAGAGACCTATGGATTGCAATGTCTGGAACTAACCCACAAAATATGACCCAAGAAGCTTGGGATCTTGCTGATAGAAAAGCAAGAGGTTTGATTAGACTGAGTCTAGCTGATTCTGTGCTCCTGAATGTTTATAAGGAGACATCTACAGCTTCTTTGTGGAAGAAGCTTGGTGAAATTTATCAGGGAAAGTCTCTGGTAAATAAGTTATTCCTGAGGAAGAAGTTGTATTCCTTGAAAATGGACAAAGGTGCATCTGTTGCAGACCATCTGAACTCATTTAACATGAGTGTTACTCAGTTGGCATCTGTAAGTGTAAAGATTGAGGAGGAGGATCGTTGCATGCTCCTATTGTGTTTGTTACCTGATAGTTGGGATCATCTTGTGATGGCTATTGGAAGCACAACCACTACTTTCAAGATGGATGATGTGGTTGCTTCACTTCTGTCTGAAGAAATGTGAAGGAAATCTTCTGAGATGGCCAAACAAGCTCTTGTTGTTCAAGGTAGACCAAAGGAGAAAGGAAAAAGAAAAGACAACAAGTCGAAATCCAAGTCTAAAGGGAGATCAAAGTCTCTTGGTAAAAATTCCAAGGTGAAATGCTGGAACTATGGGCAACCTGGTCACATCCAAAAGGATTGTAAAGAGAAGAAGAAGAAGTATGCTTCTGACAATGAATCTTCTCAAAGTGATGCAAATTCTTTCATTGCAGCAGCCTTGATAACTCAGGTATCTGATGATGTCTGGTTTGTTGATTCAGGTGCTTCTTTTCACATGACATCCAATAGAGATTTGTTGTCAAAGTATGAGAAGTATGATGGTGGAAAGGTGTATTTGGCAAGTGATTCAATGCTAGAGATTGTTGGAAAAAGAAGAGTCAGAATTCAGTTTCCTGACGGGAGAGTCAAAGGAATAGGTGGTGTTCTACACATCCCAAGTTTGGCTCGAAATCTTCTTTATGTTAGTAAGTTAAATGATGCTAGTGTAGAAGTTTCATTCTCAATTAAAGGTTGTAAAATGGCTAGAGGTGCCATGGTGCTAGCTAAGGGTGTTCGTACTGGCACTCTATACAAGCTGGATGCACGTCTTGTTCTTTGTAACAGTGCCTCTGTAAAGTCATGTAATTCTGCACCTATAGATAAAGATGAAGAATCTTCTCTGTTTGCAAATGCTTTGGAGGTCAAACTCCCAGCAGAGAAGACCATGTTATGGCATCATAGACTTGGTCACATTGGTGAGAAAGGTTTAAAAACTTTGAAGACTAAAAATCTTGTAGAAGGGCTTGATGACTGTAACCTTGAGTTTGATTTCTGTGAACATTGTATCTATGGAAAGCAACACCGTGTTTCTTTTTCCTCTAGTCCTCACAAATCTTCTGGTATACTAGATTATATTCATTCTAATGTGTTTGGCCCAGTTAATGTTCCTTCATTATCAAAGTCTAGATATTATGTTTCTTTTATTGATGACTGTTCAAGAAGGGCATTTGTATACTTTCTTAAAAGTAAATCAAAAGTGTTCAATCAGTTTAAAGAGTTTAAATCTTTGGTAGAAAATCAGACTGGAAGGAAAATAAAGTGTTTGAGGACAGATAATGGAGGTGAGTTTTGTTCTACAGATTTTGAAAGGTATTGCACTGATCATGGAATTAAAAGGAATAAGACAACCCCCTACACTCCATAACAAAATGGAGTTGCTGAAAGGTTGAACAGGACACTAATGGAAAAGGCAAGGAGTATGCTAAGTGGTGCTGGTCTAGAGTAGAAGTTCTAGGCTGAGGCTGTGGCTACGACATGTTATCTAATAAATAGATCTCCCTACTCTGCTCTTGTTGACAAGACACCTTTGGAAGCATGGTCTGGTAAGAAGCCCTCTCTAAGACATGTTTGTGTCTTTCGCTGTGAGGCATATGTTCATGTGCCAAATGAAAAGAGATCTAAATTGGATAACAAGGTTGTCAAGTGTATCCTCAATGGCTATGGAGTTGGTGTGAAAGGATACAAGCTTTGGAACCCTATTACTGAGAAGGTTTTGTATAGCAGAAGCATGATTTTTCATGAGCTGAAACCTTCAGTAACTGATCAGCAGCTTGAGATAGATCAGAGTGACAAGAAGGATGCAGTTGAGATTCCCCAAACTCCAGAAAGGGAAGAGTTGCATGGTGTACCTAAGATTGAGGAGAGCTCAAGCAGCTCTGGAAGTTATAATGATGAAGAACAACCTCAACCTATAAGGAGATCTAAACGAGAAAGAAGGCAACCAGAAAGGTATGGCTTCTCTATGTTAGATTCAAACTATGCTTATGCTTTAATAACCAACACTGATGACCCTAGGATTGTGAAAGAAGCAATCAGCATGGCTGATTCAAATTCTTGGCTAGAAGCCATGAATGAGCAGATGGATTCCTTGAAAAAGAATGATACCTGGAAGTTGGTACCACTGCCTAAAGGGCGAAAACCTGTTGGCTGTAAGTGGATATTCAAAAGGAAGACAAGCCTTGATGGCAGTGTTGAGAAGTATAAGGCTCGACTGGTTGCAAAGGGTTTTTCCCAAGTTGAGGGAATTGATTATGGAGAGATCTTTTCCCCTGTAGCAAAGCTAACATCCATTAGATTTTTGTTGTCATTAGCAGCTGCATATGACTTTGAAATTGAGCAGATGGATGTGAAGACAACATTTCTCCATGGTGAGCTGGAAGAAAATATTTACATGTCTCAGCCTAAGCATTTTGTTGAAAGAGGTAAATAAAATCTGGTTTGCAAGTTAAATAAATCTCTCTATGGTCTAAAGCAATCTCCTAGAATGTGGTACCAGAAATTTGACACATTTGTGTTGTCAATTGGGTTTGTGAGATCAAAATCTGATCATTGCATCTATTATAAATGCGAGAATGATCATGTGCTTGTTATTACTCTATATGTGGATGACATGTTATTCATTGGTAATAGCAAGACTATGATTTCTGACCTTAAAACTTAGTTGTCTACTAAGTTCGAAATGAAAGATCTTGGAGCAGCAAGGTACATTCTTGGAATGGAGATAACCAGGGATAGAACAAGCAAAAAACTTTGGCTCAATCAGAGTAAGTATGTGAAAACAGTTCTAGAGATGTTTAGCATGAATGATTGCAAGCAGCTAGTTGTTCCAATCATGCAAGGATTGAAACTATTTTTTGAACACTGTCCAAAGTCAGCTACTAAGATGGAGGACATGACCGATGTGCCTTATGCAAGTGCAGTAGGTAGTTTGATGTATGCTATGATCTGCACAAGACCAGGCATTGCCCAAGCAGTGGGAGTTCTAAGTCGGTTCATGGTAAATCCAAGAAGATCACATTGGGATGCTATGAAGAGAGTGTTCAGGTATTTGAAAGGCACTTCAGATTATGCTTTGTGTTACCATGGCAGTATGGTTGCCTCACAAAGGACTCTCAGCATTCAGGGATATGTTGATTCAGATTGGGGAGGTGACATTGATAGTAGGAGATCCACCAATGGATACACTTTCATGCTTAATGGTGGAGCAATCAGTTGGATGAGCAAAAGGCAATTTTTTGTTGCTTTATCCACAACAGAGGCTGAGTATATGGCAGAAAATCATGCTTGCAAGGAGGCAGTGTGGCTAAGGCGTTTGTGTTCAGACATTGGATTTAATGCTGGGCAGATTTCAATCTACTGTGACAGTCAAAGTGCCATTTGTTTAGCAAAGAATCCTACCTTTCAGGCCAGGACCAAGCACATAGATGTCCAATATCACTTCATAAGGGATATGGTTGAAGATGGCAAGGTCAGTTTGGAAAAGGTTGACACCTTGAAGAATGTTGTAGATGCTTTGACAAAGCTAGTGAGCACAAACAAGTTCAGGTGGTGCACAAAATCGATGGGCCTTGGGGCCTATGATCGTTAATGAGGTTTGATATCATGAGGAAGCTGGAAGTATTCGCCAAGTGGGAGATTGTTGAGAAATTGTGTCTCAACTTCCAGCTTGAAGTCCTCATTCTTTTACCTTGGCAAAATTTTGTGCCTTTTACTTTGTCTGGCAGAGGTGGAACCAGGTTGGAACTTGGCATTGTTCTGGGTTTGTCTCCAAACCCGATTCTAGCTCCGCTTCCCGCAGTTATGTTTCTGTAGCTTCATTCTTCTTTGGTGGTGTCGGAGTCGGAACCAGTTTTGGAACTTAACTGTGTCAGTTTGTAAGGTTCCCATTTTTGTTTCCATTCCGGCTCTAGATTTGATTCCTTCTTTTGCGATCTGGTCTTCCTTGCTGGTTGGATTTTCCTTGGGATGGTTTCCTCCTCTTCGTTTTGGTCTGGGTTTGTTGTTTCTTGTAGTTGTCAGAGGCAGAACTGGAATCGTAATGGTTCCTAAACCTTTACTTGTGGTGAAATCCTATTTCTGCTCCCGCTCCAACTCTGAATCTGACTCCGGTCTTTTGTGTTTCTATCTTGGTTTGACTTCGGGCTTGTCATCCTCCATCCAGAACTGTTCTGGCTTGTTTGTTCTTGCCGTGGGTAGAACCGGAACCGACATGGCTCTTGAACCTGGACTTTTGATGAAGTCCTATTTTGTCTCCCGTTCTGACTCTGGCTCCGACAATGTTGTAATGACTTGGAAGTCTTGGATGAGCTCGGTGTCTATTTGACCAAGTTGGACTCAGTGTTAGTTGCGATAGGCAATGGGATGGTGACACGTGGTAGTCTAACCAAATGTTGATTAGATGGTTACCAAAATAGTTATTGTTGCAGGTGCATGGCCAACATAAGTTGGTGGAGCCGAACCCATTTTTTGGCATGGCATTAAATGCCTGGGTGGCTCGCTGCAGGACTTAGCATGGGCTCTTCTGACTACGTGTTCAGTTGGAGTTTCTTGGTCGGCCATTGGCTGATGGCATTGATTGTAGAGTTTGACTTTCACTGTTTGGCATGTGTTTGGATATATACACCTCTTGTGTAAGTTGTAGATTGATAAGTTGATGTCACAGGTTGAAGAGCTAAAGAAGAAGAAGAACGTGAGTTCTTGAAGAGAGTTCAAACTGTATGTTGAGAAAACATTGTAACAGTGAATCCGAATCTCTCTGGGCGATTGTGAGCAAAATAGAGAAGTCTGGAAATTGTATGTAATTGATTCATTACTGCAATATAATAGACTTGACTTTGTGTGGTGGTTTTTTTACCTGAAAAGGTTTTCCCACGTAAAATATTGTGTCATCTATGTTTGCTCATTCTTTGTTATCTCATTTCAATGGTTGTATGCATCTCAAGTAGTTTTAGAAGCTATTAGAATCAGTTTATGCTTCTCTCCTTGGTAGTATTGGTGTTAAGGGAAAGTATTCCACACTGTTGGGTCAGTAGATCCAGCCCTTTTTCCCTTCAATATTATAGCCAACAATATACCTTAGATGTCGAAGTACAAGATAAATGGTATTAAAATATTTGGCACTATCTAGTCACCAATAATTTTCTAGATAATATGCAAAGACCTCAAAGAAGAGCATTAAATATTGAAGCTCATAACTACATGATCAAAGGGGGATCCCTTTTTAAGAAAAATGATGAAGGCATTTACTTAAGATGCCTAAACAAGAAGGAAGTAGGTGAATTATTAAAATAAATTTATGATAGGTTTTGTATAGCACATGGAGCTCCATTAGCCACCACCCATCTAATCCTGAGAGCAAGATATTATTGGTCGATAATATTCAAAGACACATTCAAACACATAAGGCATTTCTATATATGCCAAACCACTACAAACAAAGGAATGTTAAATGCACAACCACTACATCTTGTGATGGGGATGCACCCCTTTGCAAAATGGTGATTGGACTTCATCGACATGATAAATCTGCCATCATCGGCTAGCCATAGATATATTTTGACAATTGTTGGTTATTGTACATGATGGATGAAGGCTTGTTGCAATAGACCATACACTATTGAGGTGGTGATCAAGTCTTGGAAGAGAACATTATTACCAAGTTTGGAACACCATACACACTGTATGCGACAATGGCCCTATTTTTTCTTCTCTAAAATTTTCCAATTGGGTTTTGAATGTGGTATAATGCTAAAGTTTTCATCTAATTATTACCTATAGGGAAATGGGTTAGCAGAGTCTTCAAATAAACACTTACTAGATTTAATTAGAAAATTAATGAAAAATAATCATAGGGAATGACATTCCCTATTGTAATTTTCCCTTTGGGTTGTCAAAAACAAGATTAGATTTGTGCTAGGGAACTCCCCTTACCATTTGGTTTATGGAATCAATCCTATATTGCCTATAAACTTGGAAATTCGCCCAAGATTATGTGGAGTTAGATAATCAAATAGAAGAACTATTGTTACATCTAATGTATTTAGAAGAAAAATACACTAGGGTGATAGATCACTTTGCTAAACATTAGTATGTAGTGAAACATTAGTTTGACAAGAGCGAAAAAGTAAAATCATTCAAAATATCAGATCTAGTCTTATGTTGGGACAAAGCCCATGAGAAAAAGGTGAACATAGTAAGTTTGAAAATTTGTGGACTGGCCCTTACCAAATATCAAAGATATTAGAGGATAGTACTTATAGGCTTAAAACACTCATTGAGGAAGATGTCTCATTACCTGTCAATGGGTATTTCCAAAAACATTATTTTTAGGCTTAATCCAACTCAGTTGTCCTTGTTGTAAATATATAAATATCTATTTGCTTTCATTTATTTTTATTTTGGTTATATTCTTCTATTTTCCATGTTTTGTAGTGTTCTCATAAAACTAGATATTTATTAACCCCTTAAGAGCTCTCAAAAACATAGAACCTGAATTCTAGAAAAGTTGATGGTATTTTGAAAAGAAGTAATATTTTATTTATGAGTGATCAAGAAATTGCTTGGATTCTGTCCACTTTAATCAGCATAGATTATCAGACTATGACTGGGATATAGATGCAAAATTTCAAAGGATAATATGGAAATTTGGGGATTAACAATTGCTTGCATCAAGTGAAAAATATAAAGGTACCCTTTTCTACCATTGTGATTCTCAACCTAATATTAGGCTTGAGTTCCAGCAAGTTGAAAATGAGGTTAAAAGAAACATCAAAAGAAAATATTACAAAAATAAAAAGACAAAATTGAGTCTTTAGGTGACTCAATTATCTATACCGAGGCTATGGATGCCTGACTGCACAGAGCTATGTTTGGAGTAAATCACAAAGATAACCTTGTTGAGGCTATGAACACTTGATTGGAAGCAAGTCAATATCCAAGGTTGGGTAAGAAGGAAATATCAAACTATGTAGCTCAATGAAATTAGTTTCTAGGCTTTGGATTTTTTGTAATAAAATGAATCACGAGCACACACTTAAGCCCAATAAAATATAATTTTGTTATGTTGATTAAAGTAGAGTTGGTTCTAAAGTGGGGTCTTGGTTGCTTATAATTGAAAAGTTTTTGAATCTCATAATACAATTATCATTTTCAGAATTCATATTCTATTTTTTTGATTGGTGTTTTTAGTTGCTAATTTTTGTGTGGTCTCACAACATGCCCCATTTTTCCATTCACAAAATGTCTACCCCTCACTTTTCTCTAATTTTTTTGGTCATGTTTAATTTTTGTGGAAAATGGTAAAATGAATAACTCTTGAGCTCAATTGTTTGATCCATGGTTGAATTAGCAACTTGTCTGAGTTGAAATGCTTTTAAATTCATGTTTTGGGAAGCAATAATTTTTTTTCAAAAATCTCGTAGTCTTTTGGATCCAAGTTTTTGTGTGTTTGCATTCTAGATGTTATTAAAAAAATAAAGGTACAAGTATTGCAAGTATCCAAGGCTACCCGATGAGTTTTTAATCTAACAACGTGCTTATCTACAAGTCATTTACCTAGTGAGCAGTTTGCTTAGTGCTTGTATTTTCCCATCCCACGTGCTTTAGTGTAAAATTCTTTCAACCCATAAGAGTGGTTTATTTTGGGATAAAAAATCGAAAGTGTCTTGTCCAAAATATGCCTTATGCTAAATCAATTTGTTTCATACCCACACCCAAGCACATTCGTCAGTGGTAATAGTTTACCAATACCTAAGAACCTAGTGGAGGGAAAACTCAATATTGTTTTTGAGAGTAAGTCAGTTGGTACTTCAAGTTTGGAAGTAAATAGAATATTTATTTTCATCCCAAGCATAAATCACAACCAAGTCACCAAAATCCACCATAGATGAAAACCCACAAGAAAAATTTCATGTCAACATCCAAGTTGTCTTTTCAAATTAATTGAGGTATGAAAATTGAGGGTCTCATTATTGAAGCTGACACTATCATGATTGTACCTTTACGGGGTAATTAATGCAAAATAATTTAAACTCTTCTGACACTATCATGATTGTACCTTTACAGGGTAATTAATGCAAACTAATTAAAGCTCTATAGAAGGTGGCAAAAAATGCTAACTTTTCATCACACAAAATACATTGTCTTTCTTATACAAAATACAATAACACATGAAATAAGACACCTGTAAAATTCATCAAGAATCAAGGTTTCATTTGGAATGACCAAGGAAGATAAGACATCAAGACAAAAGAAGACATAACTACCAGTATTCAATTTCTATTACAAATCAAAGTCACCATTGACAAAACCAGGTATTTCTCTTTTGAATTGAATTCTAAAATTTATTTTCACATGCACCTAGTATTCATGAGAACAATTCTATGACTGATTATTTCCACGTAAGCTCACATATGTTTCCACTATATTAGTTTAAAATTGGATAAATAAATGGAAGTGGGTATTAGGAATTTGTGAAGATAAATTCAAAAGGGCAGTAATAGAGTTTACCCTAATTTGTATATGAATTATTTCTAGACTAGTCATGAAGGAAACAGGGGAAGACACGAGTACTTCAAAGAAGAAGCAACCCAAAGAAGAATTTGAATTTACAACATCACAAGAAATTCCAACTTATGGACTAGACACGGATACCCATTTGGGGGGTTTCAATGAATATGAGTTTATGGAAAGGGTTTGGTGGTTTTCCACTAGCTTGTGTGCTAAATATATAGTTCTCAGTGGAATGCATTTAGTGATAGGATTCTCATTAGCAATGGATGACCTAGAATTGGTCCTAGAATGGATAAAATGGTATAATGTAGATAGGAGGGTGGTCTTAAAAGAAGGTAGAGTATATTTAGACCTAACCCCAAACTATATTTCCTACACTTTCAAAATATTAGTATTCACAAAAATGAATATGTTGGTAATAGAGGAATCAGATAGTGCATATGTAAATATGGAAGAACACAACAAGAAGGTCATGTTGTCGACCTACTTTTTGGAAAGAACCAAGCCCGTGTGTAGGATGCTAAAGAATATAGTGAGGTTGAGTTTCATTTAGGATATATAAGACATGATAACCTTGTTGAGTAGGATGGCTAGTATTAGGGATGTCAATAAGTTTGAATTGTGGTTGTATGAAGTTATCAAGTGAATGAGGGATAACCCCATTTGAGTTCATTGAGCCAAATTTATCAATGAAATATTGCATGAACATATCAAATAATTGCATACTATGGAGTGGTTCACCATATCCTCATACATTGTGTATTTGTGTGCCCTAAGGGATAATATTCAAGGACTTAATAGAGTAGGGATTATGGGCAGAGAACCAGGGTAGAAGCTAGTCCACCAACATTTTCCATAGATCACTACCTGCCAGTATCGAAAACATTATTGAAGAGTGAATTATGACTTCTTAATAAGATTGGCCAGAATAATGGAGCGAGACAAGGCAAAGATAATATCCCTTGAATCATAGGAGGCTATTTTTTATAATGGGTGTTGGTACATTTAGCTTCCCACGTTTACTTACATTAGAATAGAAGGTTTATTAGGGTATCCCTATATATTGCCTAAATACCCTATGGACAAAATGGTGTTGCTAGAGCTTGCAAGGCATGTGATGGAGTCCCATGAGATATACTTGCAAGCTCATAATAAGGGATCAGTTAAGTTTTATGTCATCATAGGGAATTGTAAGTGTGCTTCAGCCAAGAGGGCTAAATTGTGTGATGGAGAGTTAAAGTCATTTGGGTTCAAAGCCTTCATATTTAAAATGAGTAATTATGACCCAACCAAGTGGCTAACTAAGAAAATCAGTAAAAATAATGCTCACATTCCCCATCTAGAGGACTTATGGAGTGACTATGAAGATGAATGTGAAGTTAGCAATCGGTCATATTGGAGGTTGACAGTTGCCCAAATGCTAACCTTGGGGACACATGATATTCCAAAATGAAGTAGAGGTAGACAATGGTGAGGTTGAGAACCCAATGTATGAATCAGATAAGGTCTACAATGAACCTATCCTAGACCCTGATTGGGAACAACTGGAGATGAGAACAATAGAGGAAATATCTAGGCCTGTAATTGAATTAAACCAAATTTGAATGGACATATATATCTAGTTGTTGAAGGATGTTGGAGTGACACCCACATACCCTCCTGGGAGGAAGAGGAAACATAAAATGATAAGTGATCTATCATATGATTACTATTTATACATGAAACAAAGCATAATGGAAGCTCAAGCTATTGAGGAGAGAAAATAAAGAGTTGCTAAAATCTCAAATCATGGGGTTTCACTAGCTTCTCATGCAGATAGAGAATTTTTGGCTTTTCTACAAATATGTTGGGAATCTCTACAGTAGCATGTTCTTCCACCATATTACCTAGAGCAAATATCCTCACTTTAGAGGATATGATTATGAAATCACAAGTGTATAGTTGGACAAGCTTATCATCACAACACATAGCTACCATGTTTACTTCTCCCCCATTGATGAGTACAACAAAAATAAGACACTCCCTAGGATAAATGCATTCAATATTAGAAGAAAAACCTATAATAACTATGGATCATGTCCTAAGAGAGGCAAAAAAGTGGACTACTCTGATATAGAAAATGTAGGGGTAGAAGCCATCAAGGAAAGTGTTCCTGAATAGTGATATTAGTAGGAATGGATACAAGAAGAGGCAAGGACAATTGAAGACATAACTGATTGGTTGGATCAACAATTAGCTATGCCATTGCAATTACAATTAGTGCCTCTAGATTTTAAAAGTATAATGCAAGAAGCTAAAATTCTCAAGCCTAAGACCTGAGCAAGAATTAGGCATGCAGTCATGAAAATTTCAAATGGAGGGAAGGTCCTTAAAATAGCCACACCCATTGGAGAAAAGTATGAGCATGAGATAACAGCTCGAGACTATCAAATTTCTATGATCAACCTGGGAAATCCTTCACATGAGGAGTTAGAAGAAATGAAGATGAATTTAGAAGAAACTGTCACCCGCATGAGGTAGGAAAAATAGAAAAAGAGAGATTTGAAAGAGCACATTTCTCATTTACAAGATTTCATAAATACTATAGCTCAGCCTAGTCAATCGTTGATAGAATTGACATCTCATCCAATGTTAATGTCAAAAGGGAAAGTAGATGCAATTGAAGGATTGAAGCATAAAATAAATGTGTTTGATGACTTGATGTGAAACCTACTGCAATAGGGGAAATAAAATATTCAATAAGCTATAGGTAAATGCAAGGAAGCACCCCACTCTCTCAACAAGTCCAAGGGACTTCTAGTTGAATGCCAAGACCACATGAAATAAAATGACATATAGACACAAAGATTGGATGTTATTTAGAAAATAGAAATCCAAGTGTTGATTAATGAGAAAGTAATTGCAGAACAAAATATCTCAATGCTAAAGAAATGGAAACTGTAGTTAAGCTGGCAAAGTGATATGCTACTACAATAAATAACAGGGTTAGAGAATATTGTTGCAAAGAGAGAAAAGATGGTGGAAAAATATTTGATGCTCATAGAGACATTGATACAACAAATCTATTATCTAGATCAAGTAGGGCAAGATGATGTCGAGGTCAAATCACTCAAGGATTAGATCGAAAAGGTAAAAAATGACTCCATTCAATCATTAAGTTGAGAAGTTAAGGATATGATGATCAGATATAAAAAGTACATGGAAAGATATGAAAGTGAAGTATCAAATAGGAATGAAGTCATAAATAAAATGATGGAAGAATATGCACATCATAAGTATAGTTGGAAAATGAAAAAGAATGTGTCAAGGGAAGAAAAGAATTAGATGTTGACTGCCTTCAGGGAATACAGACTCAGAAAAAGGGAAGGTGAATCTGCATAAGAAATGCTCAAAGAAGAGTAGTGGATGACTGGGAGAAAGAAGACCTAGGTTTTTGGTAAACTGATGCAGCGATGGGTTTTTTCAAGGTGTCATAGCATAAGTTATTTTTGGACCCAACACTTGGTGGTAGGGCTAGGGATTTTGAAGTAGTTTCAACATATTTTTCTACATGTTGAAGACTCAAGTGAAATTTGATGCACATTTCCTTGCAATTCCAGACCTTTTCAACTATGGAGAAGAAATTCAAAGTGCCTTTGACTTGCTCTAGAATATTCTAGTGCTAACTATCATGTGCCACATGTGATTAGTTTAATTTTTATTTGTCATGTCCTGTTTTGGAACTCTTTTGGGGCCTTGTGTTCTATAAAATTTTGAGAATTATTCATTTTTAGTAGGATCAAAATTTGTTGAGCTCAATAGACTTAAGATTGGCACTTTTCCAATTTTATCTCTATTTTTCATGTTTTTTGTTCTATTATAGTTTAAAAACTTGTATGCTTCATAGAATTTTACTAATACCAAAGCTAATTTTGAAAGTTATTTCTTGATAAGAAATATTACTTAACTAATTGTTTATTCCTATTGAAGAACCTAAAGTGTTGTTCTAGATTTGGGTGTATATTGACACTGTTTAGTGGTAAATGATTATTTATTTCTTTACTCTTGCATCATTTTATGTGTATTTGTGAAGAAATATGAAGTATAGAGTCTTTTTTCTTTGATTTAGTTTATTCCATGGTGTATATGTGGATAATAGTTGGAAGACACTTTAAATTTTAGGATCTTTTAATTTCATTAATTTGATTTTCAACATTTCTTGCAAATGATTTGGACAAATAAAATATTTATTATAAATATTTAAATTATTGTAGTAATTTCCAAAAAATTATTCACATTCATGAATTTTTGGAGTAATACATGTTAATTTTGTTATATCTTTACTTTAATTTGCTCGGTACAACTATTAACAAGTTTGAAAACCATAGGCCCTTCATGATTAACAAAAAATTAGCACAATGAACCCTAAGTGGACCTAGTTAGTCAAGACCTAACATTCTCAAGCCTTAGGATAGCTAGGATTGTCTTTAATCAGAAAATATTAGTGAATCTTTCAAGATAAGTAGGTTCTTTTATTCATTGATCCAGGATTTATCTACTTTTTGTTGTGTTTGTGTAACATCCATGTCAGCCAAATTTGGTTCTAGAAGGAGGAAAACCTAAGTCTAAAAAAAACTAGAGTATTGTAGAGTTACTAGGTCTCGATCTAGTGATTCTAGAGTAGAGCTCATGCAGCTTGATAATCATGTCATAGGTAGGAGACCAAGATCAAATTCTATTGGAGCATCTCTTAGAAATTAGATACATATTGTTCTGCCTCCTCCACCAACAATGACATTCTTAATGTAGAATCCCCCATTCAATTTTCCATATACCATGATCTCTCAAAGAATCCAGAAAAGATATGTCCAAAATACTATTTTTACAAAGATTCTAAAGAACATTTGAGAATATTTAAGGATACATTCTTAAAAGCTAGAATTCAACACAAGGATGTTGTGTGTAGACTATTTCCTTACACTTTGAGCGATGAAGTTCACCTTTGGTACATCACTTTTCCTTGTAATTCCATCAGATCATGGCAAGATATGGAAAGCAATTCTTGGCTCGGTTCAGGTCACCTATTGACTCTGGTTTATTATACCATTAGTTAATTCAAATCAAATGATTTGTTTGAGAGCCAATAACAACCTTTAACAACAGATTCTAGAAGGAATATTATAGGCTATAGCCTCCATATGTCATAGGTAACTTAGCAACTATTGTAGTATATTACACACTTTAACTGCATTATTTATGAGAAGGATAAATCCACCTGCTACTCTAATTGAAGCATACACGAAAGCGATGAGAGTAAACAAAGAGATGAAACATGTGGGAAACAAACAACCCTTAGTTGTAGGAAATACTTCAAACAACTATCCAATGCCAGGAGGGAATGGAATTCCCTGAAGTAACATGATTATTGCTACCTCCTTACCTTTAACAATTTAGAATGAGACTTATCCCTAGAATAGCTTTTCTACCAAGGGAACAATCAACCGTTGGTCACACATCCTGGTCCTAAGATCACTGAAATTCAAACAAATGATAACTCCTTTTTCAATTAGACATAGGACAATAAACACCTTAAGTTATAGGAAGATAAGCAAGAAATCAAATAAATAATAGGTCAATTGAAGAGGCTAACCACAAAAGTGAGTCAATTGAGGAATCACAACTTTTATTCACAAAACAATGGTCAAAATTAAAAAAAATTGAACATACAATGCTCCTATACCCCTCAGACCTTGGAACACACATCCAAATAATCAAGGGGTATCAACACCTTTGGACAACATGACCTCCCCTAATAATAGGTGTGCATAAAAGGTCAATATAGTTGAAATTGTGTTAAATAATTGGTGTAGGATTCACAACACCAGTTCTCAAGCAGAGGTGGATTATCTACAACTTAAAATAGTTTTCTTAGTTGTTTCTTTCAATAATGACTATTGTGATCCTCCTAAATCATAGGGCAATGAGATCATCCTAGTAGGATATGAATCTACATTGGATTTAGATAGTTATATATGTTTTGAGTCATGTGTTGTTGTAGAAAATAATGCTTATAGTTGTGAGGATAGTTTAACCTTCACATTAGAGACTTACACCTTTCCTTACCAAGATGAGAATGTACCTAAGGATGGAATGAACGAGGTTCATGCTTTACATCAATACCAAAAAGGACCTGGCTATAATCAGGGAAGTAACACCACCATTGGAAATAAACATAGAGGGCCACTGACTACATCCATACCACCTAACAATTTATATACACCACTAGATGATAATTTAGTAAAAAATACTAAACCACCAAAAGTTACATCACCATACAATAATGCCCTAAATATTCTTAAGATTAATAGAACAAAGATAGTTGAACAAAATAATTTGACCAACTACTTGATGGAAGAGATTAACAAGGTGCATATTAGTTTATCTTTATCTAAATTACTTAAAATTCTTGTGATTAGAAAATATTTCTTAAGTATCCTAGAGGAATTTACTAAGGAAGGTTTCGCTAACAAAGAAACTCAAGAAAAATATATTCTTGCTAAGGTAAAAGATGGGAATATCATTCCCATTACAGAAGCTCATATAGATTTGTACAATGGAAAAATAGACTCACCACCATTTTTTACTAACATTGAATATTTTTGGCAAGAACCTATGCAATTACTTGGTAGACTCATGAGCTTCTACAAACATGATGTCGCTATCCTTATGTCAAATGTTAGGATTGACCCCAACAAGCTTCATGAAAAAGGTCACTCAATTAGACAAAACTGAGGTAAATGTGGTGGGGATGTTAACTAATATTCATATGTAGTTAGCATATAAACCTAGAGTTCAAAATTTTATTGATATACAATCGGTCAAGAATCCTCACATAAACAAAATGTTACTTAGCAAAGATTGGTCAAAGACCCTAAATAGGTACATGGCTACTAATTTTTTGCATATGTGGTTACCCTGGAGAGGAATCCAAAAATAGATTAGGATAGAAATGGAACCGCGTATGAAACATATTATTATAGAATACAACTAGAATATTGAAGAGCTTTACATTGATGCAGAACCTAGTGTGTACAATATCAAGGCTAAATATTTCAAGATAGAAGAATTTTTCATGTGTAATTTGAATATCCAAAACCAATTGACTCTAGGAACTGAGGTCTTAATTGAGTTTGATTATGATTATTCTAAAGGAGAAGAGAGCTTCTTAGACAAATTTTAGAAACTCATTGTGAAAGGTCATACATTTTCCTTTCCTCTAATGAATTCATTTCTACAAGGATCTGGTACAAACTACACAACTCACCACATTTGAATGTCAATTTTGCAATGTGTCTAGAGGTTGTAAATAAATTTGAGAATCAATACTATCATAAGAATTAAATCACTAGCAAGTCCAAGTTAGAAATTTCTAATAGAAAGACACATACAAAACTAAATTAAGAATCAAGCAAAGTCCTTTAGGATGATCAAGATAGAACTATAAAAATTAACTTGTGGCATACCAAAGCAACACAAAAAAAAGAAAGAAGTAAACTTACCAACCATAAGAAACCTTAAGTTCAAAACTACAGATGAGAAATCATGGATCCTTAAATTTGATGTATCAAAATTTAAACAAGGGATTGGAATAGGGGTAGAACTAGTCATTCCCCGGTAAACCATTCCTTGTCGCATACAAGTTACAATTCCAATGTACTAATAATGTGGTGAAATATGAATCCCTTGTCCATGGTCTATTACTTTTCATTCAAAAGAAAGTAAAATTACTTAAGATGTTTGAAGATTATGAACGAGTTATTAGACATGTCATTAAATAGTATGTTTGTCATTACAAACACCTATCTACCTACAGCCATCAAGTGTGGGATTTAATTGAGAGATTTGATGCCTTTAACATCACTCTAGCCACCATTGGTAGTATCTTATAACCACTAGATAGCTTAAATTTGAGAAGGTTTACCGTCAAATTGGTGCAATTTCCCTCAATTCCTAACAATGTTACCAATTCATAGGTATTTGAAGATGACAAACATATTTTGGAGTTTGTTACCAACTCAAGTATTTTTGAAGCACGAATAATTGAAGAAACAAAGATGCCTAGCTAAAAGCTCCAAGATGATGATACAATCCATTTAAAAGATAATAATATCCCAAAGGGGGTCATTAAGTTGGAAATAATGTTTGACCTAGATCAAATAACTTGATAGAAGGACTTTCCTAGGATGGATGGGGGCAATTATGAACCATATAATTTGAGTACTAAAGATTATCCTAAAAATATGCTCATAGGAAAAGTATTTACTGATAAAGAACACGTAAACATTGCTCAAGCATTTAGAGATTACTAAAAGTTCATAGTTTGTACTTATGAAGATTTAAACACGTATTATACCTCCATCATAACACATACAATCCCACTAAAGTCATATGCCAAGCCTTTTCGATAGAAGCAAAGGCCAGTGAACACAATTATCGAGCCTTTAATTCAAAAGGAGGTACAAAAACTCTTATCAGCCAAGATTATCTTTCTTATAATGTATTCCACTTGGGTTGCAAACCTAGTGCCTATTCGGAATAAAAATGGGGATATTCGCTTGTATGCAGATTTTTGAAAATATCATCAAGGCTCATGAGTAAGATAATTACCCTCTAACTTCTTTGAATGAAGTTTTGTAAATTGTTAATGGGTTGTAGATGATGTATTTCTTAGATGGATTCTCAATGTATAACAAAGTGATGGTTGAGAAAGAGGATAGGATGGAAAATTATTTCACCACAAAGTGGGGTACATTCACTTACAAATAGATGTCATTTGGTTTGATAACTTTTAAATCCACATTTCAAAGTGCAATAGATTACGCTTTTAAGGATTTGATTGGTAAGTGCATTATAGTATGCACATGGATGATCTTATGGTGTTTTCTAAAAATAGGGGAGATCACATCAATGATCTTAGAAAGATACTACAAAAATGTCACATATGGGATATCTTTGAATCTAAAGAAGTGTATTTTTTGGGTAACTGAAAGGAAAATTCTTGGATATATTATATCTAAAAGAGATATTCCCATTGACCCTGAATAATCCATCACCCTAATGAAATTGTAGCCACCTGAGAGAAAAAAGGAAGTGAAATCTTATTTTGGAAAAATCAACTTCGTCTAAAAATTCAGTAATGGATTTGTTGAGATAGTATGACCTCTAAATGACATGCTAAATAAAGATGCCAAGATTTAATGGACTGTTGAAGCCAAAACCACTTTTGAAAACATCAAGGCGGTAATTGTTGAAGCACCAATGCTAACAAGTCCCAATTATACTAAACCATTCTACAGCTATTATTTTTCCTCAAATAACATGTGTTGTTGTATTAATGTAAAGAGGGGAGATGAAAGAAGAAAGTTTGATAGCATTCATGAGTGTTACCTTTAAGGATGTTGAGTTGAGATACATGGATGTTGAAAAAAAGATTTTGTTTTGGCTAAGGCCTTGAGAAAGTCTAGGAATTACATTCTCAGGAGCTTAGTCAAAGTAATTGTACTAAATGTAGAAGTCAATTTTTTTCTTACACAAAGTGATCTTGTGGAAAATGAGCCAAATGGGTTACCATTCTATAGGAATTCAATGTAGAAATTATAGTGATGAAATTAGTCTAAGGGCAAGTATTGGTTAAGTCTATTGCCAAATTTGGTCCTCAGATTACTAGCCAACAATATACCTTACATGTCAAAGTACAAGATGAATGGTATTAATACATTTGGCACTATCTGGTCACCAATAATTATCTAGATAGTATGAAAAGACCTCAAAGAATAGCCTTAAATATTAAAGCTTAGAACTACATGAACAAAGGGGGGGCCTTTTTAAGAAAAACTACAAAGGCATTTACTTAAGATGCCTAAACAAGAAGAAAGCCGATGAAGTCTTAAAATAACTTCATGATAGGTTTTGTATAACACATGGAGCTCCATTAGCCAACATCCATTTGATCCTGAGAGAAGGATATTATTGGTCAAAAATAATCAAAGACACATTCGAACACATAAGGAATTGTTATATATACCAAACCATTGTAGACAAAGGAAGGTTCAATGCACAACTATTATAGCTCATGATGGGGATGCAGCCCTTTACATAATGGGGATTGGACTTCATCAACATGATAAGTCATCCATTATCGGCTAGCCATAGATATGTGTTGATGGTTACTAGTCATTGTACTCGGTGGACAAAGGCTTGTTGCAGTAGATAGTGCACTACTCAGATGGTGATCAAGTTCTTGGAAGAGAACATTATTACCATTTTTGGAACACCATACACACCGGTATGCAATAATGGCCCTACTTTTTCTTCTCTAAATTTTCCAATTGGCCTTTGAATATGATATAATGCTAAAGTTTTCATTTAATTATTACCTGTAGGGAAATGGGTTAGCAGAATCTTCAAATAAAAAACTTATTGGATATAATTATAAAATTAATTGAAAACAATCACAAGGAATGGTATTCCCTATTGAAATTTTCCCTTTGGATTGATAAAAATAGGATAAAATTCATTCTAGGGAACTCCCCATACCATTTGGTTTATGGAATCAATCCCATATTGCCAATAAAATTGAAAGTTCCTACTTGTCTATTTGCCCAAGAGTATGTGGGGTAAGATAATCAAACATAGCACTATTGCTACAACTAATGTATTTAGAATAAAAACACACTAGGGTGATAGATCACTTTGCTAAACATCATTCTGTAGTGAAACATTGGTTTGATAAGAGGGAAAAATAAATCATTCAAAATATCAAACCTAGTCTTATTTTGGGACAAAGCCCACGAGCAAAAAGGTGAACATGGTAAGTTTGACAAGTTGTGGACTGGCCCTTACCAAATATTAGAGATCTTAGGGGATGGTACCTATAGGCTGAAAAACTCACCAAGGAAGATGTTTTGTTTCTTGTTGATGGGTAGTTCCTAAAACATTATTTTCAGGCCTAATTTGAGTCAATTGTCCTTGTTGTTGTAAGTGTGAATATGTGAATAAGATTAAAACACTTCTTAATATGACATTATATCAATAGACAAGTTAAATGAATCAATTCAAAGGAATTATCTATCAAAAGTGTCATATTGCTCTTTATCTCCAAAGATTTATTAAATCCCGATTGCTCTCAGATTGTTTAAGCAAATAAGACTGTTAAAATGACAATTCAAAGAATGAGATGATGCTAATGCAATACTAAATGATAAACAATGTAAACTAGCATATATGAAACAAATCATTGTAGCTATAGGAGGCAGCCATGGTTGAAAACTTGATTGTTTGATGCTTGATGCTTGATGCTTGAATTCCTATAGAGTAAGAGTGCATAAACTTGATTCTCTAGATCCTTTTCTTGGTTCAATGAGGTTGTATTTATAGAATTTCCTAGTTGTAGAAATGCACAGGGAAAGCTTTGAGAGGCTTGGATTCAATCTGGAGAATTGAATGGTGAGAGATGGAGGAGATTGTCTCTACCCATGAAAACACCAGGCAAGAGAAGAGGAGGGATTGATGGAGGAGGATTGAGAGATCAAATTCCAAATTTGTCTCCAATTTGTCTCCAAAACTTCCCATGAAGTTTCAATCAATTAATTTTGACATATTTTAGACATGGTTTAGACATAGGATATCTAATTCATTTTTGAGAGAATATAGATGGAATATTCTTTGTGCTTTAATTCAAATATTTTGATTTATTTAAATTAGAAAAAGAGATAAATAATTTAATAAAACGAACTATATAATAGTTGTTTATTAAATTAAACGGAAGAATGTGGAAACTAATAAATAAAGTGTTTTGTCTTTATTTAATTAATTTAGAATTGATGTGATAGATTGAAATAGGGATTTGATAATTAAATCGAACAAAGTATTTAATTTTGTTTAGAATTTAATTGTAAACTATATAAATAAATATTTCTATTTATTCAATAGTAGAGGAAATTAGGATAATTAATCAAATAATTTGCATATAATTAATCGGATGCTCCAGACCATTTTTAGGTGTATACATTTTTCCCCTCTTCAAAGTGATGTGTTTACGCGTTGCTTCGAAGAAAATTTTGCTACTACTGCCAGGATCGATGATATAAAAAAATAATTTTGTATGCCCTAGACATTGATTTTCAGATGATTTGATGATAATATACCCCCTCGGGAGATAAATTAATGATTTGATGATTTTTAGAATTTTTTTCAAAAATTTATGATTTTCTAATGATTTGATATGATGTTTCGATAATGAAATAATTTATCTCCCGATAAATAATAAAGAAATATAGCCCACAGATGAGTTTCTAATTAATATCCTGATAAAATTAATTAAAAGATAATAAAAATCCACCAAAATAACCTTTCCAAAAATTATAAATACTCCAAAAGGTCATTTTCCAATTCATTTTCACTATTTGATTTAAAAAACCTTTGTGATAGAGACTTTTCTGCCAGCTGGAGCAAGATGCCTATTCCTTACCACACTCACTGATTCGAGTGTGTTCGATTTCACTGACGGCCACCTGCATATGGACCTCTGGTATGTACCCCTTGACCTCCTCATAATTCATGATTTTTTTGTTTTTTATGCATTTTAGGCATTAGGCGTGTCTAGGTCAGTTTTAGCGCTTTCAAGCTACATTGTAGCGCTTACACTCTGGTGCAGCACTTCCAGTAGGTAGATTAGCGCTTTGAGTTTTAGCGCTTGCGTTAAAAACTCTAGTGCTTCCAGTTGGTAATGTAGCGCTTTCAGTGATTTAGCGCTTAGGAGTCAAGAATTAGCGCTTTGATGCTGAATTTTAGTGCTTTGAGACTTTTAGTGTTTTCATTCAATGGATTAGTGCTTTCATGGTCTGTTCTAGCACTTCTGGTAAAGTAGCACTTCGATGTGAAAAAGTAACGCTTCGTAAATTTTCGTGCTTCGGACACCTGATTTAGCGCTTCAGAGTGCTGAAATAGTGCTTTTGAGATTTAGCGCTTTGGGTCCCCGATTTAGCGCTTTTAACTGATAAAGTACCGCTTATGGGTCTTAGCGCTTTGGAAGCCTGTTTTAGCACTTCCATGTTAGATTTGAAAATTTTGACTTAGTTAACCTTGATTTTGTCAATTCTGATCATGTCCATTCTTTGGAGTGGTATGATCGATAATCCAAATGCTTGATGTGTTGGATTGATGATTTTAAATAAGACTGACTTCTAATGATAGGTGAGAAGGAAATCTTATTTATGATGATCCTCATGATAGGCAAGGAAATGATTCAATATCCAATAAATCTCATGATAAGCGAGATTAGATATTGTTGATGAACCTCATGATAGGTGAGGTTTGTTGATGATTGCCCATGAATTTTGATCTAAAATTCATACCAAAGTTTTTGGAATAGACTTGATAGTAGAATGACTTTTGATTTCTTGACATAGTTTACTAATTGTAGATTTTTTTGTTGTGATGATAGGAGGATTTGGGTACTCTCTAGATGCAAGAGAGGTTTCCACAGATAATAGACTTGATACCTTATTTGACCCCGGATGATCTTCAGGTGATAGGCCAGTGTGGTCTGACAAGTTTGCTTGATATGCCCCAGATTAGGATTAATCGGGGTTTGTTGACTACATTGGCTGAGAGGTGGCATAGTGACCACAACACCTTTCACCTACCTACTGGTGAGATGACAGTCACACCAGAGTATGTGTGGCATATCTTGTGCATTCCGCTTATGGGGGAGATCATAGTATACGATTCCCATGGGACCAGTCATAGAGATGCTCTCCATAGAGTATTTCAAGATTAGGATATTGCAGGTCCGAGCATTCGATGGAGGAGGATTGCCGACTCTTATGCTACACTACCAGCAGTGCTAGCTAGATTCATTGGAGGTTTCCTTTGCCTTGATCGCAGGTCAAAGGGTTTCCTCATTGACTGGGGTAGGACTCTTGAGAGTATGATGGTACACGGTACCAGATATGCATGGGGGATGTGCATTCTAGCACATATTTATCATGATCTACACTCGGTTGTGTACCTTGGAGCTAGGAGCTTATCAGTAGGGATGACCTTGTTACAGGTGTGGGCATGGGAGCACTTTGCCATTACTCAGTCTTTTTCAGTTGATGACAGACCAGCCGGTAGACCTTACATTTTCTGATACAGTGGTCGATTTACACAAGCTCGGATGGGTAAGTTAGAGCATTGGAGGCGGGTATTTGATGACACTAAGATAGTTACCTACTGCCCATACCTTGACTATGAGGAGTGGGATGAGGATGGTGCATTGTTGGGGTTCCTATGTGATTTTATGTATCTCATCGGTCGTACACCATTTTTTCTAGAGATATTTTTGCTATGCCAAGTGTACCGACAGTATGGCATTGTACAGTGCATGCCACAAGGAGTTGCCCACTATGTGAGGTGACGGATGGATATTCCTGATCGGGATCTGCGTCTATCATATGATGTTGTAGTAGAGGGATATCGGACACTACAACCATCATCCTGGGATATGCGGAGGGATATTGCAGAGGCACCGGTTACTGAGGAGTATGCCGCATTTATGGCCTTGGTTCCATATCCTCGTATCACCATTCTAGACGAGCTGACACCTGTACCTATAGAGGAGGATGTGGCAAAGGGTTCTGCAGACAGTAGGGGTGGAGATGATTCTTCATTAGGTAGTAGCTTAGAGAGCAGCAGCAGTGGTGACAGTAGTAGTGATGACAGTGATGGCAGCGGTGGAGGAGACAGAGGGGCAGGGCTAGCCATCAGTAGTGCTCCTTCTTCTAGCAGGCCTCGCAAGAGGCGAGCAGTGGATCAACAGAGATAGATAGCAGATCTCCAGGCATAGGTCTAGACTTTGCAAGGGCAGTTGGTACAGGCTTGGGGTTTTCTTGTGTAGACCTAGACTCAGATGCAGGCACAGGCACAAGCTCACGCCTAGGCTCTATCATAGGTGCAGGGATAGTTGACTGTTGTACAGATGCAGGTGGCCACTTTGACAACCAAGAGAGATAGTGCTCGGTAGATTTCCGAGAGGGCACAGGAGACAGCGGAGACTCTCCAGAGAGTGGCTAATGGCACCGCTATAGGAGATTACATGAGAGAGGTTCTGCGGGCTGGCTGAGAGGTAGAGTTCTATAGAGGAAGATATCATGATGCAATGCCTCCTGAGCGTAGAGTCAGCTATGCCCTGTTGAGATCTGGGCGGGCACACACACGGACAGTGAGCGAGGGGTGACACAGCCTCCACGCAGAGATCCTAGAGATCCTGGTTCCTCCAGGGGTGGTGGTGGTACTGATCCTTCTGGTGGTGGTACAAGTCCTGTTGGTCCTGCACACTCTGGTAGTAGCAGATCATAGATGCTATTGTGAGCCTCCATGATGTATACTATGATGTATCTTATTATTGATGATGTATTTTTAGACCAGACTTCATTGTATACTTGACATTTTGATATATATATATGAGATGCAGTTGATGTAATATGATGGTGGTTGTTGATTTCTATGTGATGTATGCAATATGCAATGTTTTTATTTTGATGTAATGGTATTATGATAAATGCATGTGTAAATAGATGATATATGGATGTATGATGTGATGTGATAAAAAAATGATGAATCTATTAATGATGATCTATATGGATGCTCAAAATGTGATAATATGTATGGATGGATGGATAAATTTTTTTATGCTAATATGATGATGATCTTATGATAAATGATCTTTGATGGATGATAATTGATGGAAATAATGACCTGATTTTATTTATTAAATGTATGGATGGTAAATGATGTATGCATATGATGTTGAATAGATGATAATGTAATGATGTAATGAGAATAATGGTAAAAATAAATAGGATGTACTTATGGTACAATTCAAATCATAATTTATTGGATGTATGATAAAATGTATGAATGATGAAATGATGATACTAAATGATGTGATGATGATTTTTGGATTAGATAATCATTTATTCGAACCCTTTATGCAACAAATACTTTGCCGATAATGAATATGATGAATGCAATATAATTCTAATATGCAACTATATGCAAAACAATTGTCATTTTAACAATACCTTGTGCTTTTTGTCATCATAGAGCTTTATTGAATGTTGAAAGTGAATACAAGTGTCAATGGTATGTGTTAGACCAATGATGACCTGAGTACTTCTTTCATGATTTTTGATATTGCAAGTGAACACAAGCATCTAGGTATGATTTAACCGAGGTGACCTGAGCATTCATTGCGTAAACAAGCAGTGATTAATCATTTTAATGTGTGAATTCTGAATGTCATCGGTGATACATTGCATAGCACATCCCCCGACAATTCATACATTGATATGATTAACTTACAGATAGCAGATAATAAAACATCATTCTTCTTCCCTATTCCTCTAGTTGAATACATCATTGAGTAACTCCAAAGAAATGATAATCAAAAGTATAATTTATCCATTGTTGACATTAAAGTGTTTCATTCATCATTCAGATTTTAGATCATCCATCCTGATTTTGTGATGTTTTTGGATTTTTGAGATTTTGGACCAAAGACCTAACCTAGTAACCTATCTTAGGGGTCTCAAGGGCTGATTTAAGATTAGACTTGCCTATGTTACACACACAAAGACCACGTAGTTTGACTAACATAGACTTATGTTTTTGGATTTTGTTTTTTTCAAACTTAACTTTTCGACATGTTTATGGATTTTCGACACGATACAGATGGTTGATACCCTTCTGATGATGATTGATTTTGCACTTTGATCTTTGTTTCTTTTTTCTGCTATACTGTTGTTTGCCCTTTGGGGAAATCGATGCTTTTGTTGCCCCTAGTGATATCCAAATGTTGCCCCCAAGCTTTGGAGTGATACTTGACTATTTGAAAATGATTTTTGATATGGATGCAAAGATGGCAAGATGACTGACATGATATGAAATGGTACAGACTACCAAACTAATGATCCTAATATACATCAAAATAGATGGGAAAGTTGATCTTAGAATCATATACAATGCATGTTTCTAGGTTTTCACCATATGCTTTGATTACACTCTTCGTGTTTTTGTATTTTTCTCATTTTTCTCTTTTTCGTTCTTTTTGTATTTTTTTTATTTTTATTTATTTTTTTGTATTTTGTGTTGCCAAGATGCCTGTTTGCCAGTTTTTCATCAAGGAAACAATTTTCCAAAGTTGGACCTGTGCATTGGGAAATTTAAGCATAGAATTTTCGGAGATGAATACTGTTGATAGGTTCATGAAACAAATCCCCTTCTAACGTTGATAGTTGATATACTCCTGATCCATATACTGATGTGACAACAAAAGGACCAAGCCAGTTAGGCTCAAATTTCCCTTTCTTCTCTCTATCCTACTGATTCCTAGGGTTTTCTTTTAGTACCAAATCACCAACCTGAAAGACCCTTGGTTTTACCCTGTGGTTCTAACTTCTTGACATCCTCTATTGATAAGCCATTAGATGATTAATATCTTGTTGACAATGTTCATCCAACAATTCTAGTTCCTATAGTCTAGATACCCTATAGTCTTCATATGAAATGATACCTTTGAGTGATACACGTAGGGATGGAATCTCAACTTCAATGGGCAATATAGCTTCTGACCCATATACCAAGGCATATGGTGTAGCTCCTCTTGGTGTTCTAATGCTTGTTCTATAGGCCCATAGTGTAGGATTGAGTTGAACATGCCAATCATGTACAACATCGTTAACTATCTTTTTGAGAATTTTGAGTATTGTTTTGTTTGAGGCCTCTGCTTGGCCATTCCCTTGAGGATAGTACGGTGTTGAAAACCGATGTTGGATATGAAACTTATCACATAGTTCTTTGACATCTTGATTCTTGAATGGTCGTCCATTATCAGTGATAATGGATTGAGGGATTCCATACCGACATATTATGTAGTTCAAAATAAAAGAGGAGATTTGCTTCCCAGTGATGGTAGTAAGAGGTACTACTTCAATCCATTTTGTAAAATATTATGTAGCTATTATAATGAACTTGTGTCCATTAGATGAAGATGGATTGATTTTTCCTACCAAATCTAGGCCCCATTGACAAAAAGGCCATGTTGATGTAAAGGGATGTAGTTCTTGTGCTGGTGCATGAATCAAATTGCTATGAATTTAACACTTTTGACATTTCTTGACAAAATGATAGGATTCTTTCTCCATGCATGGCCAATAATATCCCAAATGGAGGAGTTCCTTAGATAGAGTTATCCCACTCGAGTGAGTGCCACAAATACCCTGGTGAACCTCTCGTAGGGCCATTTCAGACTCATTGTGTTCTAGACATCGGACTAAAGTACCATCAAGACTTCGATGATAAAGTATGTCAGCGATCAAAGTATGTCACATGGATTGGCAAATGAAGTTTCGTGTTTGGTTCCTGGATAGGTCAGGAGGAAGGACATCATTTTTTAGGTAAGCATAGATTTTTTCATAGATGGAGGTTTATGTGGTTTCGATATGGCAGATGGTAGTGGATTCTAGATTATAATGGGAAGGACATGATAATTGTTCTACCATAAACTCATAACAAACACATTTCTTAGGAAATTGTAGCCATGGCATCTGCAGCTTTGTTTTCAGCTCTTGGAATTTGATCAAACTTGATACTGACAAAGGACAATTTCAGATAATCTATTTTTTGCTTGTAGGGCATCAACTTTTCATCTTTTGTCTAATACTCATCATTTACTTGATAAATGACTAGTTGAGAATCCCCATATACTTGTAAGTCCATGATTTTCCACTGAATTGTTGTTTTGACCCCAATGATTAATGCTTCATATTCTGCCACATTATTTGTACACTAAAACATTAATCGATATGATTTTGGAATGGTGTGTCCTTGTGGAGATATGAACAAAATCCCTGCTCCTGATCCGCGCTGTGTATATGATCCATTAAAATATAATACCCATTGTTGGGGCATTATTGTTAGAATATCTACATTTGGTAAAGGAGCCTCTGCTAATTGTTCAGCGACTGCCTGTCCCTTGATTGCCTTTCTCTCTACATACTGAATGTCAAATTCACTTAATAGCATGACCCACTTTGCCAGTCTACCTGTTAGGGTAGCTTTACTGAGTAGATACTTTAAAGGATCGATCTTTGCTATTAACTTGATTGTATGAGTTAACATATAGTGTCTCAGCTATTGAGTAGTGAATACCACCATCAAGCAAGATTTCTCTATGAAAGTGTAATTGATTTCATATCCATTCAATGTCCGGCTGATATAGTAGATAGCATGTTCTTTGCCTTCATTATCCTCTTGTGCTAAAAGTGCCCCAAATGAGATATTTATTGTAGCAATATACAATATGAGGGGTCTTCTTTCTATTGGTGGCATGAGAATGGGTGGTGACATTAGATAGTGCTTGATTTGATTGAATGTTGTTTCACACCTTTTCTCCCATTTGAAAACAATGTTCTTATGCAATAGATGATTGAAAGGATGACTCTTATCTGCTAGCTGGGAGATGAATCTTCTGATTGATTGGAACCTTCCCTATAGTGATCTAAGTTGACTTTATTCCTAGGAGGTGGCATCTCCATAATTGCTTTGACTTTTGCTGTATCCACTTCTATACCTTTTTCTGAGATAATGTACCCTAGCAGCTTTGCTGATGTGACCCCGAAGACACACTTCTTGGGGTTTAACCTGACATTGAATTTCTCCATCCGTGTGAAGATTTTTTCTAGGATATGCAGATGTCCATCCCTAGTAGTAGATTTTTCCAAGATTTCATCCACGTAATCCTCCATGAAGGTGTGCATCATATCATGGAAAATTGTCATCATAGCTCGTTGATAAGTAGCTCCTGCATTCTTTAGACCAAATGGCATGACATTCCAGCAAAACATTCCCCATGGGCAGGTGAAAGCTATCTTTTCCTGATCTTCAGGAGCTATTTTTATCTGATTGTATCCTGAGAAACCGTCCATGATTAACAACATGGCATGCCCGGCTGTTAAGTCCACGATGATGTCTATGTTTGGTAGTGGAAAATCATCCTTCAAACATGCTTCATTTAGGTCTATGAAATTTGTACATATTTTGATACTATTGTCCAGCTTGGAAACAGGCACAGGATTTGATATCCATTTGGCATAATCTATAGACCGTATGAATTCAGCATCCAATAATTTCTTTAGCTCCGTTTTGACCATCAATGCGATGTGAGGATGCATTTTTCTTAATTTTTGCTTGACAGGCTTGATTCCTGCGGGCAAAGACAAGTGATGCATAAGCATATTTGAGTCTAAGCTTGGTATATCAGAATATGACCAAGCGACATTGATGCTTCTTTGTTTAAAGAATTGGATGAATTTCGGTCTTTCTTGTTCTGTCATGGATTCCACCAGATGTAGGATTTTTGCCTTGTCTTCAGTGCCAATATTCACAAATTGTGTCAATTCCACTAGGACCGATGATCTTTCATGATAGTGTTCCGGAAGAGTGTCAAATATTCCATCTTTTAGTGCCTCAGAAAGGTTTTCACCATTAGATGCGTTCTTTATTTTTACTTTTTCCAGATCTAATGCTACCATAGAATGGTTTTCACCATTAGATCTATTTTACCTGTTGTCATTTTTGCAACTAGAAGATTTGACACTCTCCTACTGAGTCATGTTGTTATGAGTATTACAGATAGAGGTTGTACCAGGTTTAGCATGACATAGGAATTTTATGATGGCATCATCATTTGTAAATATTGGTAAATTCAAACGTTCGATAGGTTCCCATTCAATGAGCTCAGGATGGATTAATGGAATTTGGTTATCAGATTCATTCAAGGTGATGGATGTAATGGTTTGGATAGTCATATCGTCATAATCATTTATTGGAATATCGAGGTCCATGATGGTACTTTCTCCCAGATCGCCTAATCCACTCGAAGTCTACTCGTCCCCACTCGAATCATCAATATCTAGTGAACCTTCCACAAGTGGTCTAGACCCGGAACCTTGACCCTCCTCACGCGTAGGTGCATATTTTTGGATTACATTGATTGGAATATCAATGAAAAATAGATCGAAATACAATTCCCACTCATATTCATTTGAGTCTGTTTCGGTGCCATCCCTAAACTGGAGGATATTTTCTACAAATGTCTTTGTTAATTCCTACTTCTCTTCCTCAGAGTATCCTAGTCTTGGCTTCTCTTTTGTGTGGAGAGTGAGGGGTGTAATAGGTTTTGTGATTCCATCCTTTCTTAATCCAATGGGTCCTTGTCCTTCATATCCCATTTTTTCTAAAATAGCCTTTCCTTTTCCATATTTATCATTGTTGATGGCGACATTTTTGATACAGATATCTGATGTAGATGGTTCCTCATCTTTGTATAGCCAATCCAAGATTTCTTTTTTGCTTGTTTCATCCTCTATTGTACCCTTTCTGACAAACCTTTCATCTAGAGCTATAACTGGTAATGATGTTGGAGACTTGATCATAGACGGTTGACCATATGTTCTAGGAGATGGCATTAACTATGATAGGTTAAGCGATTGCTCAATAGAATATGTTCCCATTCCTTTGTCCTTCATTTGGACTTGCTCTTGGAACTTGTGTGATAAAATAATTTTGTTGATCCAGTTTATCTGTTGATTGAATTTCAACAGGACTTGTATCTTTTTCTTTACCCTTCTTTTCTACCCATTTAGTAGTGATGCTCGAACATTGTTCATCTTTGGATGATGATGCTTCTCTATTATGTGGCATGAAGGTATCTTGAGAGATCCTAAGGGTGTCACAATGTTGAGGGTGATTGTAATCAGCAGATATAGTCACCTCTCTTCCATTTACAGGGAACTTCAAACATTGATGGTATGTCGAAGGGATAGCTTGCATTTCATGGATCCATGGTCAGCCTAAGAGAATGTTGTATGTTAATTCCTTCTCCAACACTTGACATGTGATATGTTTCATCATGGGCCCCACTTGTATGGGTAGTATAATCAAGCCTTTAGACAATCTCTCTTCTTCATCATATGATTTGATAGTCATTTTTCTGCGAGAATCAATAGCATCATCTAAATATCTTAGTGCATGGATTAACTTGAGAGTGAAAATATTCAGACCAGCTCCCCCATCTATTAAGACTCTCTTGACGTGGTGATTGTGGATTAAGACCTCAATATGGAGTGCAATATTATGTGGATGGTTTAGCAAGATATCATCCTATTCAGAGAATAATAGACAATGTGGGGTAGTCAAATGTCCCACCATAGCTTGAAATTGGCATACATCTAGATTCTTTGGTATCGTAGTGGCAACTAAAACTTGTTCGAGAACCTCCTTATGTGATGGTGATATTTTAAGGAGCTCTAGTATCGATATCTGAGCAAGAATTTTTTACAGTTGATCGATGATGTTATAGTGAGACGGAGGTGGAACTGCGTGTGTACACCCAATTCCTTTTAACATGACCTTGGCTTACCCCCTAGTCGTTACATTTACTGGTTGATGCTCTTGATGTTCTCTGATTTTTATGACATTGATTTGGTTATCAGAGTTTGATATGGTCATGAGCAAGTCCGATGGAGTAGTGTTGTTGATTTTGGGTCTATTAATGTTGTGACCAACTGTGTGATCACTCTCAATTCCAGATAGACAAAGGATTGTTGTGTCAAAGACATAGTTGATATTCTTTCCTTTGTTGTTTGAAGATGAAGATTTCCCTTTGTCATAGTTTTGCAAAGGGTCTTTGAAAGCTGAGTGATCGTTGTTGTTTTGTAGTGTTTCCACGTATGCTTTATTGTTGTCAATCAAATCTTGTATCGCATGTTCCAACTCCATACAATTGTTGGTTTTGTGACCCTTATTTTTGTGGAAGTTGCAATAATCAGCATCATTCCACCATGGTGGTTTGACCTAAGGATCCCAAAATCGGGCTTCCCTTGCAGTGATAAGGCCACTAGCGGCGAGTTCTTTCATTGTTGATTCTATTGATTGGCCTAAAGGTGTGAACCTTCATCGATTTGATGGTTTCTAATATGGTTGTGTCTTGACGATCTCGTTGTTATGTATGATATTTGGCTTGACAAGTTGATCATTATTTAGATTCTTTGATGTAGATGTTGTCAAGTTAAATACCGATTTGACATTTGAGGAGTCATTTGTTGTTTCATTGATAGTCGTTTTGTGAATCTTTTGCCAAAATTTTGGCTTATCACTGCTTGAGTATTGATTTGAGGATTTATTTGTGTTATTTGTTTTATCGTTGAAATGTTTTATAACTCCTCTTTTGACTAAAGCTTCTTCAATTTTTAGGCCATTTTCTATAAATTTTTCGAATGTGGGAGGACATTGTAATTCGAGTCTATAACTCATTTCCCTCATCAAATTTTCAATGAATAACTCCATCTTTTCTTCCTCAAGAATTGATCTACGATATCTAGCAAACAAGTGTCACCATCTTTGGAGAAAAGATAAGAATGTTCCACCCTTGTTTTTCTTTAGATTATAAAGATCCTTGATTGTTACATCGTGTTGGATGTTGAAGGAGTATTGAGAGATAAATTTGTTGACCAGTTCCTCAAAAGTTCTAATACCGGGTTTTAACTTTGAAAACCACTCCATGCATGATCCTCCCAAACTCCTTGGGAATAGTCTCATTAAGTAAGTCTCCTCTTGGGAAAACTCAAGACTCATTGTTTTGAATTCTCTGATATGATCAATTGGATCTGTTCTTCCATTATACTTATCGTAGTTTGGGATCTCACAATGTCTTGGAAAAGGTATCAAGCCGACCGTTGCGTCGAAAGGATAAGGACAAATGTCTTGTATCACATATCTCTTGGTAGTCCCTTTTGTCATATCTTGTATTTGTTGTTGCAATAGTTGCATTTGAGATGTTAAAGTGGCAACTAGATCTATCATTTGCGTAGGTTGCAAAATTTCATTCTCACTTGTGCTAGGTGCTTCCTTCAGATGGTTTACATCAAAGTCTTTTGGAAGTTTGGCACCGGATTCAGCCAACATCAAAAGATATTTCTCCATATCTTGTTCTAGAATCTTTTCCATAAATATATGGAACTTGGGATCTTGTTGAGGTGCTTGGATGTCCTCTAGAGTTATTTCGTTTTTATCATTTCGGTTCAGGTTGTTCCAATGATTTTCTTCTGCCATTGCTTGGGATTTTAAAATTTCTTGCTCTAAGAGTCTCTGTTTTTGGAACCTAGTGAAGATTGGCATACAAAATTTTACCCTTTCTTCTGAAATGTTGATCTTATTTGCTGGAAAATGTCAATTTAAAATTTTAACAAGGTTGAATAAGATGACTGATCTTATTGATTTGGCTATGTTAAAAAATTGATTACTATACTTAGTTTCATGATGAAGGATGATAGTATCCTGATGATGAAACTTCACTGTAGTAACCAATTGTGTATTTGATTTTGACACTTCTGATTTGCAAGATCTTGTTTTAGTTGACAAGATGGAAATTTTGTATTAAACCTATCTATTTTCAGTCGATCTAGACAGTGATTCTGATAAGAAGAAATTTGATTTTGATGAAAAATGTGGATAAAATGATAGACTGATGGACTGGTAGAAATCTTGAACTCTCTATTTTGAAAGCGCTAAAATAGAGGTCCGAAGCACTGAAATAGGTGACAGAAGTTCTATCTTGTTTGAAGTGCTAAAATAGTGCTCGAAAGCGCTGTAGAAAATGATGAAAGGGCTACTTTATAGAAGTGTTGAAACAGTGCATAAAAGTGCTGTAAAATTTGATGAAAGCGTTGTTTTACATAAAGTGCTAAAATACAGACTGTAAGTGCTAAAACAGTGCCCAAAAGTGCTATTTCACAGAAGTGCTAAAACAGGTTTCCAGAACGCTTAAAAATAGAAGTTTATGACTCTCTATTGTAAAATCTGATCTAGCCTTATGGAATATTGTATCAAGAATTACGAAAGATAAGAAGGATGTATGCGCTGACTACGGTTGTGATATTGAGTGAGAGCTCTTCTTTGAAAGAAGGCTCGTGAATAGAGCGGCTCTACCGTGTACTCTAATGTGTGACCCCTAGAAAAATCATGATATATGTGGATGAATGTTCGATGATGTAAAAAGAGTTTCCGATTTTGATATAGAAAATGTTGTCTCCTCAATTTATTTCTATAACCGAGAGGTTTCTTGGGTTTTGTGACTTTGATTTTTCTCTTGAAAAACGTGGTGGACTTCCACTTTCACAGCATGGATTTTTTGATATGACTTGACTTTGCTAGTTTTTAGGATGATCTTTAATATGATTTTAATGAATTTGTGAAAACACGGCAAGCAATTGTGGATAAATCTTTTTAACTGAATAGATCATGTATGTTCAAGAATCACAAATGATTCTTATTGATTTTGATAGGTTGTTTTGACAATTGTACACAAATAAAAAAAACTCACACTTAAGGACAAGTAGGTCATCATTATACTCACAGCCCACATCTTGAATTACATTGACTCACATAGCAGTGTCACCCCCTAGAGGGCGCCCATGTTTTTGTCATTAGCAGGCGCGTACTCAAAGTGACGGAAGTGGATACCGAATCCCTTGAGCAATCGGTCCTTGGTAATTATATGGTGAGTGTCTTGGGGGCAGATTCTTCCCTCCCCTTACACTGTGAGTATGACAATGTATGGATACTGACTCGGCGAGAAACTACTCTATGGTTCGTAGATAGGGTTCTGTTCGGTGCGGCAAATAGATAAACTCCCTCAGGAGACCTCCCAATCTTTAGAAAAAATATTTTGGGGATAGTTATCTTGCTCACTACCATCAAGTTGGACTTTCATCAACAACTTGTATTTTTATTATAGTGGGTTGGAAAACCTGGCTTTAGTTGTTCCCACTTAGGTCGTTCCTGTAGGGTGAGTAATTTTTCCCACTATGGCATGTCTGCTAAAGGATTTAATAAAGTGTAAATGACATGAAGTAAAAGTGAATCTGGCACTTTGGTCACCCAGTTAAGGGGAGAGCATAAGCCTAATCACCACAAGAACAGCATATAAGTTTGTCTTGTTTTAAGCCCAAAAAAAATCTTCTAATCTATGTGAAGGTGTTGCTTCACAAAAATCATGATGTTCTTTTTAACTTCTACTGTAAGAATGTGATGACTATCCTAGGATTGATAAATTTTCTTTAATAAAAACAAGAAAGTGACTATCTTAGGTTTGATATATTTTAGGAACTTTGAAGTGACTATCCTAGATTGATCAATTTTAGTCCAACTGTGAATAAAAATAAAATCTGGCCATGGATGCGTTGGATCTAGACTGATTTTTACAAAAGTGGTGGAATATTGCACCGAAGCGCTAAAACAGTTACATGATGTGCTAAAACCCGAAAGCACCGAAACAGGACACCGAAGTGCCGAAGTTTGACATGGAAGCGCTAAAACACCCGATGCACTAAAATAGTGACCGGAAGCGCTATAACAATGACCAAAAGCACTAAAGTTGAAAGCGCTAAAATAGTGACCAGAAGCGCTAAAACTTTTAACGGAAGCGCTAAAACTTGTAACACGCCGAGAACCTGCGTGACACTTTCCAAAAAAATTGATAATTTTGATATAATTGGGGTTAATGCCCCACGGTGGGTGCCAAATTGTAAGTGTGAATATGTGAATAAGATTAACACAAGTTTCTTAATACAACATTATATCAATAGACAAGTTAAATGAATCAATTCAAAGGAATTATCTATCAAAAGCGTCATATTGTTCTCTATCTCCAAAGATTTATTAAATCTTGATTGCTCTCAAATTGTTTAAGCAAATAAAACTGTTAAAATGACAATTCAAAGAACGAGATGATGCTAATGCAATACTAAATGATAAACAATGTAAACTAGCATATATGAAACAAATCATTGTAGCTACAGGAGGAAGCCATGGTTGAAAACTTGATTGCTTGATGCTTGATGCTTGAATTCCTGCTGAGTAAGAGTGCATAAACTTGATTCTTTGGATCATTTTCTTGGTTCAATGAGGTTGTATTTATAGAATTTCCTGGTTGTAGAAATGCACAAGGAAAGCTTTGAGAGGCTTGGATTCAATCTAGAGAATTGAATGGTGAGAGATGAAGGAGATTGAGAGAAAGATAGAGATTGTCTCTACCCATGAAAACACCAAGCAAGAGAAGAGGAAGGATTGATGGAAGAGGATTGAGAGATCAAATTCCAAATTTGTCTCCAATTTGTCTCCAAAACTTCCCGTGAAGTTTCAATCAATTAATTTTGACATATTTTAGACATGGTTTAGACATAGGATATCTAATAAATTTTTGAGAGAATATAGATGGAACATTCTTTGTGCTTTAATTCAAATATTTTGATTTATTTAAATTAGCAAAAGAGAGATAAATAATTTAATAAAATGAACTATAGAATAGTTGTTTATTAAATTAAATAGAAGAATGTGGCAATTAATAAATAAAGTGTTTTGTCTTCATTTAATTAATTTAGAATTGATGTGATAGATTGAAATAGGGATTTGATAATTAAATCAAACAAAGTATTTAATTTTGTTTATTTAATTAAGATGAATTTAATTGTGAACTATATAAATAAATATTTCTATTTATTCAATAGTAGAGGAAATTAGGATAATTAATCAAATAATTTGTATTTAATTAATCGGATGCTCCAGACCATTTTTAGGTGTATACAATTGTAAATATAAATATCTCTTTGCTTTCATTTATTTTTGGTTTTGGTTATCTTCTTCTATTTTTTGGGTTTTGGAGTGTTATAATATAGCTAGATAATTAGTAACCCCTTAAGAGCTCTCAAAACTATATAACATGAATTCTAGAAATGTTGATGGTATTTTGAAAAGAAGTAATATTTTATTTAAGAGTGATCAAGAAATTGCTTCGAATTTTTCCACTTTAATCAGCATAGATTATCAAACTATGATTGGGATACAAATTCCAAAATTTAAATGATAATATGGAAATTCAAGGAATATTAGTTGCTTGCATTGAGAAAATTCTAAATGTAACCTTTTCTACCACTGTGATTCCCAACCTAATAGCATGCCTTAGTGCCATCAAGTTGAAAATGAGCTTAAAAGAAATATCAGAAGAAAATACAAAAGAAAAAAATAAAAAGAGAAAATCAACTCTTTAGATGACCCAAACATCTCTATTGAGGCTATGGATGCCTACCTACATAGAGCTATATTTGGAGGGAATCACAGAGATAACCTTGTCGAGACTATGGACACTTGAATGACAACAAGGCAATATTTAAGGTTGGATAAGAAGGCAATGCCAAACTATGTAGGTCAATGCAAGTAGTTGGTATTTGGATTTACTATAATAAAATGAATCACGAGCACACACTTAATCCAAATAAAATCTAATTCTGTTATGTTGGTTCTAAAGTGAGGTCTCGGTTGCTTATAATTGAAAAATTATAGAATCTCATAATACAATTATCATTTCCAAAATTCATATTCTATTGTTTTGATTGGTTTTGTTGGTTGCTAGTTGTTGTGTGGTCTCACAACATGCCCCATTTTTCCCTTCATAAAATGTGGACCCCTCACTGATTTCTACTTTTTCTTGTCATGTTTGGATTTTGGGGGAAATGGGAAAATAAGTAACTCTTGAGCTCAAATATTTGATCCATGGTTGAATTGACAGCTTGTCTAAGCTGAATTGCTTTTAAATTCATGTTTTGGAAAGTAATAAATTTATTCTAGAAATCTCATAATCTTGCATATGCGAGTTTTTAGGTGTTCACATTTTGAATGTTATCAAGGTAAAGAAAGCTGCAATTCTTTCAAGTATCCAAAACTAACCTATGATTTGTTCATCTAATAACTCATTTATCCACAAGTCATTTACCCAATGAGTAATTTTCCCAATGCTAGTCTTTTCCTAACCCGTGTGCTTTAGTGTAAAATTCTTTCAACCGGTAAAAAGGGTTTCTTTCAAGAGCTTAACCTAGAATTATCTTGTCCAAAGTACACTTTATTGTAAACCAATATGTCCCATACCCGCACCTGAGCACCTTTGTAAGTGGCAATAGTTTACCCAATACCCAAGAACCTGATGAAGGGAAAACTCAATATTTGTTTTAAGAGTAAGTTGGTCGGTACTTGAAGTCGGGAAGTAAAGAGAATGATATTTTTTATCCTAAGCGTAAATCACTGCCAAGTCACCAAAATCCACCATAGATAAAATCCCACAAGGAATACCATGTCAAAATATAAGCTATCTTTTTGAATTGAGATGAGGCACAAAAATTGAGGGTATCATTGTTGAAGCTCACACTGTCATGATTGTACCTTTAAAGGATAATTAATGTAAAATCAATAAAGCTCTATAGAAGGTGGCAAAAATGCTAACTTCTCATCACACAAAATACATTGTCTTTCTTCTGTGAAACACAACAACACGCAAAACAAGACACCTATAAAATTCATCAAGAATTGAGGCACCATTTAGAAAGGTTGAGGAAGGTAAGGCATTGAGACACGAGAAGCCATAACTACCAATATTTAATTTCTATGAAAAATGGAAGACACCATTAACAGAACTAGGTATTTCTCCGCTCAATTGAATTCTAAAAGTTATTTTCAAATGCACTTGGTATTCATGAGAACAACATTATGACTGATTATTTCCATGTAAGCTTTCATGTGTTTTGACTAGATTAATTTAAAATTGGATACATAAATAGCAGTGGGTATTAAAATTCTGTGAAGATAAATTCGGAAGGGCAGTAATAGAGTTTACCCTAATTTGCTTTCGAATTATTTCTATACTAATCATACAAGAAACACGGGAAGACATGAGTACTTTGAAGAAGAAGCAGCCCAAAGAAGAATCTGAATCTCCAATATCGTAGGTAGTTCCCGCTTATTGACTGGTCACTGATACCCATCTGGGGGTTTCAATGAATATGAGTTTATTGAAAGGGTTTGGCAATTTGACACTAGCCCATGTGCTAAAAATATGGTTTCCAAGTGGAATGCATTTAGTGGCAGGATTCCCATTAGCAATAGATGCCCCAGAATTGGTCCTAGAATGCATAAAATAGTATAATGTAGATAGGAGGGTGGTCTTAAAAGAAGGTAGAGTATATGTAGACCTAACCCCAAATGGTATTGCTTACACATTTAGAATTATAGTATTCACAAAAAAGAATACATTGGAAATAGAGGAATAAGCTAGGACATATGGAAATATGGAAGAACATAACAAGAAGGTCATGTTGTCAACTTGGTTTTGAGAAAGAACCAAGCTTGTGACCAAGATTCCAAAGAATATATTAAGGTTAAAGTTCATTCAGGATATATAGGACATGATAACCTTATTGAGTAGGATGGCTAGTAGTATGGCTACCAATAAGTTTGAATCATGGATGTATGAGGTTATCAAGAGAATGAGGGGCAACCCCATTTGAATTCATTGGTCCATTCTATTAGTGAAAAATTGTATGAACATATCCAATCATTCCAGAATTTGGATTGGTTCACCATGTCCTTATACATTGTGTACTCTTGTTCCCTAAGGGCTAATATTCAAGTACTTAACAAAGTAGGGGTTCTGGGCAGGGAGCCAGGGTAGAAGCTAGTCCACCAACATTTTTCTTTGATCATACCAACCAATATCAAAAACATTACAAAAGAGTGAATGAAGCCTTCTCAAAGAGATTGGTCAGAATAATGGAGGGAGACAAGGCAAAGAGAATATCCCTTGAAGCATAGGAGGCTATTTTTTATAATGGGTGTTGGTACATCTGGTTCCCCACATTCGCTTACATCATAATAGAATGGTTCTCAAGGTATCCCTATATGTTGCCTAAATACCCTACTGAAAAAACTTTGTTGCTAGAGTTTTCAAGGCAAGTGATGAAGTCTGAGAAGATATACTTGTAGGCTCATAAGAAGGACAAGAAAAACAATAAAAAGAATGCTCACATTCCCCATCTAGAGGACTTCTAGAGTGACTATGAAGATGAATGTGAAGATATAAAGTGGTCTTATTGGAGTTTGATAGTTGCCCAAATGTTAACCTTGGGGACACATGATGTTCCAAAAAAAGTAGAGGTAGACAATGGTGAGGATGAGAACCCAATGTACAAATCAGAAAAGGTCTACAATGAACATATCTTAGACCCTGATTGGGAGTAATCAGAGATGAGAACAATAGAGGAAATCTCGAGGCCTATAACTGAATTCAACTAAATCTAGATAGACAGATATATCCAATTATTGAAGGATGCTATAGTGACACCCACATGCCCTCCTGGGAAGAAGAGGAAACATGAAATGATAATTGATCTAGGTTATGATGACTGTTTTCCCAAGAAATAAAGAATAATGGAAGCTAAAGCTATTGAGGAGAGTAAAGAAAGAGTCATGAAATCTCAAGTCATGGGGTTTCACTAGCTTCTCAACCAAACAATCCAAATAGAGAAGTTTTGACTATTTCTACAAATATGCTAGGAATGTCGACAGTAGCATGTTCTTCCACTACATTAACTAGAGCAGAGATCCTCACTTCAAAGGAAATGATTATGAAATCACAAGTGTACAGTCGGACAAGGTTGGCATCACAATAGGTAGCTACCATGTTTACTTCTCTCCCATCGGTGAGTACAACAACAATGAGATAGGCCTTGGGAGAAGTGCATTCACTATTATAAGATGAACTTGTAATAACTATGGATCATGCCCTAAGAGAGGCAGAAAAGTGGACTACTCTAATACAACAAATTTAGGGGCAATATCCATCAGAGAAAGTTCCAATGCTTCAACCTATTGTTGAGAAGGAACCTGAAGTGGATGTACTTCTCAATGTTGACATGGAAGTTGTAATAGGTCAGCTCACTCAAGAGGTAGATCAACCAAAAGAAAATGTGTTACCTCAAGATGAGTAGATGGGTACCACATCTATAGTGCCCATTTCCATAATAGAAGAAGAAGAGGTGCACGAAGAAGCAATGAATACAATTTTAGTTAAGGACCAACCTCAACAAATGGAAATTGAAAGGAAACTATCACAAAGTAGACTCATGATCAAGGAAAAGGTCCAAACACAAGAAAGGACACTAAGTTTTCCCAAACTTTGAATGAAGGATAGATGAGTGGTGAAAACCCTATTGCCTCATAATGGCATGAATCACTAGTTCAAGGAAGTCATGCTGAAAAATAAAAGGAAGTAGAAGTGGCAAGACTCAAGGAAGAACAAGGAAGAGAGTTCCAAATAAACTAAGAATCATTGCCACCAGAAGGTGATGTAACAAAATATTTTAAGATTATGGTAGATGATGGTCATGTACAAAATGAAAGTATTCCTAAACATCAAGATCAGTAGGAATAGATACAATAAGAGGCAAGGCCAATAAAAGACATACTTGATTGGTTGGCTCAACAATTAGCTCCGTCATTAGTTCCTCTAGATTTTTGAAAGTATAATGTAGGAAGTTGAAACTATAAATCCCAAGACCAGAGCAAGAATTAGGCATGTACTCAAGCGGAATTCATATGGAGGGAAGGTCCTTGAAATAGCCACACCCATCGGAGTAAAGGATAAGCATGATATAATAGTTCAGGGCTATCAAATTTCTATGATCAACCTGGGACATTCTTCACGGGAGGAGTTAAAAGAAATGAAGATAAATTTAGAAGCAAGTGCCACCTGCATGAGGAAGGAAAAACAAAAAAAGAGAGATTTGAAAGAGTGCATTGCTCATTTAAAAAAAATCATAAATACTATAGCTCAGTCTAGTCAATCATTGAAAGAGTTTCCATCCCATCCAATGCTAATGTCGAAAGAGAAAGTATATTCAATTGAAGGATTGAAGCATAAAATAAATGTGTTTGATGATTGGATGGGAAACCTACTACAACAAGGTGAAGAAAAGATTTGGGAAGCTATAGGTAAATGCAAGGAAGCATCTTGTTGGATCAACAAGTCCAAGGGACTTTTGGCTGAATGTCGAGACCACATGGAACAAAATGACATAGAGACGTGAAGATTAAAAGCTATTTAGAAAATAGAAATCCAAGTGTTGATTGATGAGAAGGTAATTACAAAATAAGAGATCCTGATGCTAAAGAAATGGAAATTATAGTTAAGCTAGGAGAGTGGTACACTACTACAATGCATAGAAGGGTTAGAGAAGATTATTGTAAATAGTAAAAAGATGGTGGATAAATATTTGATGTGCATAGAGATGTCGACACAACGAATTTGTTATCCAAACCGAGTATGGAAAGATGATATTGAGGTCAAAGCGTTCAGAGATTGGATTGAAAATATAATCAAGGACCCTATTCAATCATTAAGTTGGAAAGTTCTGGATGAGATGATTAGGTATAAAAACCAAATGGAAAGATATGAAAGTGAAGTATCATAGAGGAATGAAGTCATAAATAAAATGATGGAAGAATATGCACAACATAAGTATAGTTGGAAAATGACAAAGAATGTGTCAAGGGAAGAAATGAAGCAGATGTTGACTACCTTCAGGGAATACAAAATCAAAAAAGGGGAAGGAAAATATGCAAAAGAAATGTCCAAAGAAGAGTAGCAGATGACTAAGAGAAAGAAGACCCATTTTTTTTAGTAAATTGATGTAAGAATGAGTTTTTTTGAGGTGCCATAGTGCAAGATATTTTTGGACATGATTCTTGGTGGTAGGGCCAGGGATTTTGAAGTATAGTGTCAACAAGTTTTTCTACATGTTGAAAACTTAAGTGAAACTTGATGCACATTTCCCCACAATTCCAGAGCTTTTTAATTATCAAGAAGAAAGTCAAAGTTCCATTGACTTGTTCTAGAATATTCTAATGCCAACTATCATGTGCCTTGTGTTCCTTTATGATTGGTTTAATTTTGCTTTGAAATGTGTTGTTTTGGAGCTTTTTCGAGTCCTTGTGTTCTATAAAAGGCTAAGAGTTATTCATTTTTAGCAGGATCAGTATTAGTTGAACTTGATAGACTTAAGGTTGGTATTTTATGAATTTTATCTCATTTTTATTTTTATTTTTTCTATTCTAATTTAAAAACTTGTATTCTCCATAGAAGTTTTCTAATATCAAAGCTAATTTTGATAGCTATTATTTCTTGATAAAAAATCTTACATAGTTAAGTGTTTATTCTTATCGAAGAAGCCAATGTGTTGCTCCAATTTTGGGTGCATATGGATATTGTTCAATGGTAAATGATTGTTTGTTTCTTTAAACTCTCATATCATTCTATGTGTAGTTGTGAAGCAATCTGGTGAAGTATAGGGTGGTTTTTCTTTGATTTAGTTTATTTCATGGTGTATGTGTGGATAATAGCTAGGAGACACTTGAAATTTTAGGATCTTTTAATTTTCTTAATTTGATTTCAACATTTCTTGCAAATTATTTGGACATATGAAAAATTTCTTATAACTGTTTAAATTCAAGAAGTAATTTCATAAAAATTGTTCACATTCATGAAGTTTTGGAGTAACACATGTTATTTTTTCTATATCTTTACTTTACTCTACTCAACTTACAACTATTAACATGTTATTTTTTCTTGAGCATTAGGATAGCTAGGATTGTCTTTGATCAGAAAATATTAGTGAATCTTTGAAGATAGGTAAGTTCTTATGGTCATTGAGTAAGGATTTATCTACTTGTTGGTGTGTGTGTAACATCCACATCAACACTTATATTAGCACATTATATAAATTTTATAAGGGTATTATGACCCCTAATAACATTATGTTCTAACATTCCCCCTTAACATTAATAGGGGGGCATCACATGTCAATTTCTATAAAAGAAAAAAGGAAGTACCCTAGAAATGTAGGTCTTCTTTGATATTGATAAATAGTGACACAAATATATGCTAAAATGAAGATCATGTATTCTAGACTGCATGAAAGTCATTTTTTCATAATTTATAATTCTAATGTTTTAAAAAGATGTTATATATATGAGGTCTTATAAATATTTGTATTGGAGCTCGAGTCTCCTCAAATCACCCTCACCCAAAGTTCATTACATAGTGCCTATAGGTCTTAATACAATGTGTCTATAGGACTTCATACAATTATTTTATAAGTGAAATATTTAAAAAGAGAACTTTAATATATGCTCATAGAACATATAAATCTAGGATTTATCCACTAGGTTGTCACATTGACATGCACACTCCCCCTTAATGGCATCACCTAAGCCCAATAATTTATTTGAATTTGGAGCCAATAATGCCTAGAGGTCTTATATTATGTGTGTTAGGTCTTACATCTATGATTTATCCATGAGGTAGTGTCATGCACACTCCCCCTCAATAGAATCACCTAAGGCCAATCACTGCATAAAGGTTTTGATAAGTGATGGCTAAGATTCAATCTATTTCTTCTTGATTATACTATACACTAGATATTTATATGAATATAATTGGAGAGAACTTTGATGATGAAATAATTTTCTCTCAAGTGAGGTTCCCTTGATCTTCAATGTTATTTTTTTCTCTTTCGAAATGAGATTATTTGGTAAGAGTAAAATAACTCCAATTATCATATAGTAAGGTGGTACTTTTATAAATATTCAATTAAAGATTTTCCATAAATCTTCAAAACACATTGATTATTCAATAGCTAATTTTGTATTTTGGGCATAGAAAATATCTTGTTTTTAAGGTATTACACTATCCATGTAAGAGCACCTACACCATTATTTTGAAGACATACTTTGTAGTAGGTTTCCTATAAATGAAATCACAAACATAGTCAATAAAATATTAATCAAATAAAACTGATTCTTGGTGTAGAAAAAATATTTTTAATATATTTTCCAATTGTCAATGAGCATATAGTATTCCTCATAAATCTAAAATATAGTCAATTTGATTGAAGATAATGTTGAATAAACCGAATACTAAGGGGAGGGGTGAATCAGTATCTAGACAAGCTCATTGAAAAAATAATTAAAACTTTATTGCAACATGAAACAAATTAAAGCAATGATCAAACATCAAGTTCCACAACACAAGAACACCATATTTTACGTGGAAAACCCAATGAGGGAAAAACCACAATGAGGATTAACTCACAGCATATAAAGTTATATCAATACCAGTAACAAAGAGGCTCACTACCAAATATAGAAGTTCATTGCTTACAAGGACTTACTGTCCAAAATGAAAGCTCACTGCCTACAAACATAAGTAAATAAAAATGGCTAACCGGTAGAGTTGAACTGAGGAGTTACACCACATATGTAGGTTCAGTTCCATTTATGCTTAGAGTATTCACTCACATGACCTCATACTAATCTTCAACCACTATTTGCACACTTCTTCTCTTCACTTTCACATTCACTACACAGACATCCTACATACCCTTCATGCCTTCTCATCTTCTAACCATCTTGCATATATATCTAATATATCTACATGCATTGATTAGGTCGGCCTAATTTATGTAAATCATATTTTCTAGATGATAACTTGCCAGATTCGTATCAAGAGTAATTCACCTGTGTCACGCAACATCATTCATGTCGGTCAGGATTAACTTAATACTAAAATACAATCTCAAAAATGTATGCCAACACATCACCCAATCATATGAACATCTAAGAATACATATATGCACACGTCCAACCATTATAAGCCTTTTCCCAAAACCATAGATCATATTAATTATTGGAGGATATATGTGGACCAAATTACCAAAGATATCGGATCAAATACCTAACAAGATAAGCGTGATCTACACACTAGTACATGGTACTGGACCAACATGGTGACATCAATGACAATTTATGATATACTTTCAACAGATAATTTGAAGATCATGTTATTAAGCAGAATATATGATATTTACATGAATATAAGTGTGAATAGTTTTTCATGTTTCTTTCAAGTAAAAAAGAAGAAGAAGCCATGCTACTACAAATATTAATGATCCATAAAAGAATTAATTAATGAGTTAGCTATCTTTTCATGCTTTCTCCCAAGATAGTTTATTATGGAAATAGACACCCATTATAAGGATATATTATACTAAGAAATTTAGAGTTTTTTGGTTTAATAAAAATATGAAGTGCTTAAATACGTTACATGTATGCAAAACAACCTTTTTTATAATTATCATGATATTTTGTCATATTAAGTTTATGTTCAAAGAACGCGATCATTCATTGCTAGGATTTATAAAATAGTTATCTTATGCCTTGGAATTTTGATTTACCTTGATGTGTCTTAGAGTTTTCCCTTGCAAGAATATGTCATTTAAACATGATCCAAACTTGATCCTTGTTCATTCCTTGGAGTATTAGTTTAGTTAATTACAAAAATTAAACCAATTATCCCAAGATAAGCTCTTGAGATTTTGTATGAGACAAGATTTGAGTATTTGATATAATAGGGGTTAATTTCAAGCTGGCACTTATCCACAATATTGCACAATAGGGAAAATGGGAAGATGAAAGGGGGTACCTTTTCCTCCTATTCTACCTAAGTCATTCAAATATGTCCTAAGAACCCTAATAGGATTGACTATCAACCCCTCAAGGTGAGTCAGTACACAACTAGGAGGACTTAGGAGGGGTTGTTTTATTAGATTAATGGGTTCACCACCAAGCAAATGCTTGCAAACAATAATGTTTGAAAACACACCGTGATATGAAAAACACTTAAAATAAGTAAGATGAAGCTTACTAATACTAGAAATGACAACTCCAAGTCAGGGTATGTGTACTTGGGAATCCTGAAGATGCCAAAAGGATTTTGGAAATGCAAACAAACTGTTGAAATATGCCTTGGAGGACTAAGACGCCCTTACTCCCATCTTAGACCCGCTGTTGTTTCTTGAGGCAAATACAAAATCTTCAGATAACATAACAAAATCCCAAAAATTCACTAAAAGATTCCACTGGAGGACTAAGATTCCTTTAATACTCCAATCTTAGTCTCGATCTAAATTTATGAAAAGTGTGAATGTGGTCTTGAGCTCCTAGATCTATAATTGCTTCTCCTAGGATCTCAGGTTCTGGAATAGTCGGATCTGACCTGTAGGTGAGTTTTCGTGAAGATGACAACTTTGACAATGCAACTTTACAACTTTGACAACTTTGCACTCCAAGTGATCTTCAATTATACAACCTAGATCTGCAAATACAAATGAACAAGATGAAAAAACTTGATGATTGTTAGTGAATGGGGGTTTGCCTTGGTCAAACCCCTTGTTGGTAATTAAACCTTGAAATGAAATAGAAATGGGGAAGGAAATGGTGAATGAACAACATGCAATTCTACAACTCACCAAACCCTTGTGAATGTTGCAAACTTGTATGTAATGGTTGCAATGGACATAGATCTTGAAATGCATGATAAATATGGACTAGAAATGCTTGCTTAGATCAAAACCCTACATCACAAATGTTAGCACAACAACACACATTATGCAAGAACAATCTCTGACACGATTCTTGAAACTTGATGATGACTCCAATTGCTTGATGCATTGCTCTTGAATGCACTTGATCTCATAATTTTTACTTAGGAATGAATACTCAAGTTGTTAGGATGAAAATGAATGAATGAATCTTGTATTTATTCTTTTTCATGCTTAATATCCCAAAATCAAATCACACCAAGCCGACATATGAATTCAAAGAATAAAGGAGGTAAAATCCCGCCAACATTTGAAATTAAATCTTGAAAATGACTCAAGGAGGACTAAGATTCCCTAGGTGGCATCTTAGTCCCAAGTGATGAAACATGGGGCACAGACACTAAAAAGGGGCCCAAAATAGATGCCTCAAAATTAGGGTTCTGAAACCTAGGGGGGACAAAGACACCCTTAGTGGCATCTTAATCCCGACCAAAAATCAGGGGCACACCAATCAAAGTCATTAGGGGATTAGAAATGCTTTGGAGAATGTCAGGATTAACCAGGAAAATATGTCATTCATAAGGCTTGTGGACACAAAATAGGACCAATTAAGCCATAAAGAAGGATAAATAAAGAAAGGTGAGCCCAAACAAGTGTGAACATGTAAGGGTATGCATTTTACTACACTACAAATACAAAGGAAAAAGATAGGCCACAAGGTTGATGTTATCAACAATTTCTCTTGAGAACTAGATCATAATAAAAGATGGACTATGCAAGGATATGAAACTCTAATATCACATTGGAAAAAAAAAGTGATTTTTATATATACAAAACCTCATAAATTTTTTCACAATATCAAGATCACATACTAGATAGAAACATACACTCATTTGAAATATTGCATTCTGTAGCAAAGAAAATAACTAAGAGAATAAAATGTCAAATAGTTGATTATAACTCCTTATTTAAGCTCCTCTATATGGATTTTTTTTATATGTCTCCCTCTTGATTATAATATAAGAAGAGAACTATAAATTTATAGAAAATGGACACCCCTATGCTATGCGTATAGTTTTCCAACTTATTTCAATTGCAAATTATAACCCATGTGGTATAGTTTGTTCTTAGGAACTAATATCCTAAGTAATATTTAGAAAAGGGTATTAATTATAATCTTAGCAAAATTAATGCAAGGTATGCCCTAGTTAATATTCAAAAAAGAAATAATTAAGGAATCTTAATATTAAAATGCATAACTACACCAATAGATAAGGTATATGCACACAATGGTAAATGATTTTTTAGAAAATAAATATATTAAGGAAAATTTTCAAGTTTGAATCAAGTGTAGCTGTGGATTAATAATAGAATACATTACCTTTATTTAGATTTTAATGGTCATCTTGTTCACAAATAACAAAACTATGGTATTTGGCAAAGGTCTCTAGTTAGTTAACGATTTCTTGTATTTCAAAGAATGGGCTTTGAATTTTCTTTTTAAAAAACTTTGAACAATTTATCCAACAGAGCTCCCCTCATACAAGAATAATGATATTTAATGACAATTATTTCGATAATAAATTCTTATAATTTTCTTTTTGGAATAGTTAGATGCAAAGGAAGGTTGAGAGTCTCTTCACAAACAGATGAGATTACTATCATAAATTATAGATATGGTACCTTCAATGCTAAATAAGAAAAATAAATTGTACCTTTTAAGTATTATATTTGTACACTTAAAGGGTTTTTATTAGAATAAGTCTTTATGAATTACTGGCATGATCTTGGAGCTAGAATTTTAATATATCCTTATGTGATTAAGAACTAATGTATTAATTATTTCAAAAAAAAATTCATTTAATACAAGACCATCTAACTAATTTTAAGGACAATATTTTATAAAATATATTAAAAACATCATACTAATTTTCAACTTTCATATAATATTCTTCATAAATTATGAATAGGACCATTCCTCTTTGTAATACACAAATTTTCACAGTAAGCTTACTTGCATGTATGTCAAGGATAGAATTTTGGTGGAAGCCCCAAAAATGATTGACTCTAAAAATAAGGTTATTGTTGCATTTAGAAGACATGGATATCCTAGAATTTCTAAGAAGTGGATTTGAAAGGCACATCATCAATATCTTCTCTTGAATTGGGATTTTATAAAAATTTAAAATGTGTATCTATATCAAGTTAGATAATTAGGGTCTGGGGGATATTGTCATAGGCATATGTTTGAGACTACAAGAGTTCCAAGGGATTGGCAGTCTTCAAAATTTGGAGAGATTACCTTTGATGGATGTGAGTGATGATATAAATATTAGTGTAATTAATTAATTATTACACTAGTATAAGTTAAATTAGGTTTTAAGTAATCATATTAGTCCTAAGTTGCATTTAATCATTTAATAAAGTTGTTGAGATAAGATTCTCTTCTACAAAATGAGTTGTCTTTTCTAGAAGTTGTCTCCATCTTGTTATCATTCCCTAGGTAGTTTGTTAGGGTTTCTTGTTGTCACATGAAGTGTGATTTGAACACTTGGCAACATCCTTTTCATTCTAGGTTTAGCACTTGCCTATATAATCAAGCATATGTACTCTTTGTAATCCATCTATCCATCTATCAATCAATCAATACTTTTTTTGTGGTTAAATATTTCTTCAAACCCTTGTTTGTTTTCTCCATCCATTCTCTTCCTTGTGATAGGTATCCATTTGTATGCAAGTGATCTTGGAGTCCGAAGTTGGTTTTGACAATTTCTACATGGTATCAAAGCTTTCCTCCTGCATGCCTGTTCTTTTTTAAAGAGTTTGGAGCTATTTGGAGCTACAAGTGTTTGTTGCATGCCATTTTTTATTGGAGTTGTCATCATATTTGCTTCAAAAATTCAGTTTTCACTCATTTGTAGGAAAAACGATTTATGGGTTTTGTAGCTAGCGTCGAAATCTGAACTGAGTATCTTTCAAATTTTGCATATCTTGCACAAATCTAGAGAAAATCACTGTTGAAAAAGTGGCGCACGTCATTTTTCTTTTGGCTAAAGGTTAAAAAAAATCAATTTTTCATCTCCTGCTTATTGGATCAAGAAACAATTTCTAGGTTTTATTTCTAGCATCAAAATATTTTTGGGTTTTTATTTTTGTCTACAAACAATGAGTAGATTTTCCAAAAATCAAGTTAGAAATAAACGTTTTTTTGCTAGAAAATTCATTTCCTACAAGCTAAATTCAGTTTTTTTAAAAATTCATAACTTTTGGCCACGATGTCCGTTTTTGGCAAACGAGATATTGACGGAAAGCTTGTTTCGAGCACTTCATAGTGGTGTAGGCCATGTTTTCAAATTTGGTCATCTACACAAATCTGAAGTTATTTTCATCATGGAGACATATGTGAACATTGGTTTGTGCATGTACTTTTTTTAATTTTTGTTTATGCATATTTAGGCATTCTTTCTTTTTGCAATCATTGGGTATTGTAATAAATGAACTGATATAAAGTTCCATCAGAGGGGGTTCTTGCATAATAATCTGATTAGAGTGTGCATGCACTTTGATCTTCATTGTGTTTTGATGATAACTCGCATGGGTTGTAATCTGGTTTCTTAGTTTCTTTTGGCCATATTTTGTCTTAGTTTGACACATATCAGATTCATATCGGTTCACACTTTAGATTGAGAGTCTCTGGTTAATGATCTGCATCAGATCCATCTCAGTTTGAGGGCCACTAAATTTGTGGTTAATGTTCTTAAGTCTTTATGGTACTTGTTCTCATAGAAAAAATTTAGTCTCAGTTTGACATCGGCATCGAGATTCATGGCTTCTAGATTTTGTCATCATATTTTCATCTATTGTTGCTTTATGGATTCCAAGGTTGTTCCAGTTTGGTGTTTTCGAGTGTTCCATGGCATCGGGTCTGTTGTTTCATTATTATGATTCTGATATGGTTTCTTGTAGACAGAAGTATCTTTCCTTGCTTGTCGTATTGCGGTTCTAGTGTTACTCCACAATGTTCTTCCAGTGCTTCTTTGTTGCAATCATCTCATTGTAGGGGGGGTTGTCCCACTGATTTTTCCTTCTCTACCTCATTATTGCATTTGTAAATAGGTACCTGATCAGGCCTTATTGTCGGGACCCATTCATGCTTTCTTGCATTCATTTTAGTTTTAGGTGCATGCTTATCTAGTCTCCCTAAGTTGCACTTATGGGGGGTATTAGTGTAATTAATTAATCATTACACTAGCATAAGTTAACTTAGGTTTTAATTAATCATATTAGTCCTGAGTTGCATTTAATCATTTAATAAAGTTGTTGAGATAAGATTCCTTTCTAGAAGATGAGTTGTCTTTTTTAGAACTTATCTTCATCTTGTTATCATTCCCTAGGTAGTTTGTTAGGGTTTCTTGTTGTCACATGAAGTGTGATTTGAACACTTGGCAACATCCTTTTCATTCTAGGTTTAGCACTTGCATATATAATCAGGCATATGTACTCTTTATAATCCATCTATCCATCTATCAATCAATCAATACTTTCTTTGTGGTTGAATATTTCTTCAAACCCTTGTTTGTTTTCTCCATCTTCCTTGTGATAGGTATCCATTTGCATGCAGATGATCTTGGAGTCTGAAGTTGGTTTTGACAACTTCTACAATAAACATGTCATTGAAAAACTAGAAAGGGTGAAATATCTATATCTTTCACTAGCCGATAAATTATTCATAGAATGCCCTTTGTGGAATATCATAAATAATGTTTTTCAATCTGATTGGATAGAAATAATATAAATATACATCTTTAAAAATGGTCAAATAGGAATGTGACTTGTAGTGTTCTATTATAGTAATAAGAGATCTGACTTAGTTCACAAGGGCTAAGAAGATATGAATATGTCAGGAAATAAGATGATGATGCCCTTCCCTCATATGATAGATCTCTTACTAAACTAACAACCCCATCATTGTTTCTATTGTCAATACAAGCTTGAGCATTAACTTGATAATTAGAGATGAGCTTGTGCTCAACCACAATGGATGGGAAGAGAAATTCATGTTTTAACCCTTGCTAAGAACCAAAGCTCACAGTATTTCCCTATTTGACAAAAATATATCAAGGGAAAGATATTCTTACTATTAGCAATAGAATATGTTACCTTTGAGGGTACCTTTGGTAGTCTTACTATTAGCAGTAGAATATGTTACCTTTGAGGGTACCTTTGCTACTACCAAAGGCCTTGCTGCATAACATTTTTTCACACTATACATATTTTTGGTGTAGGCCAGCAAGTGAAGGACAAGCCTCTTATAAGAAATTTTATAACTTGGTTGGAAGGATGCAAGCTTGTGAGAAATATTGCAGACCTTGTAACACCATATTTCTTGGACTATCAATCCCAACAAAAATCTCATTGTAATGCTTGAATGTGACCTTCCATACTCCTTACGTTCAATTGTACTTAGCACAATAGTCTATTAGTGAAGTAAGGAGGAGGATATATGAGCATAAAATGGAGGACAGCCATAATCTCCTCTTACAGGAAGAATCTACTACAACTACAATTAACAACTTTCATGTTTTCTATACGTGCATCCTAGTAACATGGACAATTTTTTCATGTGTGAGAGCTACAAAAAAGTTGATTGATCTTTTATCATGAAAGGTTGTGAATAGAGGGACACAAAATCCCTAAATTTGATGACTTATGAAGATGCCTCATCTTTTTTTTAGTTGCAGCCAATATGAAGGGTGACAAAGGTCATGTTTAAAAGATACATTTTTTAGATTTTGGATACTTTTTATTTATTTAATAGAGCACATATTTTAGTGTAGTAAAAAGGCATAAAACCATTTGGTTATATAATATGGTTTTTAAGAATATAAAAATGTATAAAATTGATAAGATTGATTAATACAATTTAAAAACTATTTGATATATAATGAATTTAAAAAGGTTATATTTGTGTATTTCTTTTGAGTGGTAATAATTAGTTTAATTGGTTTACTTTCAACATCAATCAAGTGAAGGATATTTCATCAAGAGAAAGGGGTTGTGAGATGGATTTTCATGATTTTATTAGAAAAATAATAATTACAATGAAAATTTAGTTAGATATCACATTATCAAATTGTGTATATGTACTTGAAATTCTTTGGAATGAGACCCAACCTTGTTGGAATGAATCATGCTTAAATAATGCTATATAATTACCTCAAAAGGTGAATGCATTCTAATCTTTCTTCAAATGAATCTGCACTATTCACAAATCTTAAAAAAAAATTGTTATTAACTGAGTGCAACATGATGATACAAGTAATTTAGGAAAATAAGTAAATAAAGTGAATTTACACATAGTAAATAATTAGCACAACCTGATTAGCTCTGATAGCATGTTAGAAATTAGAATCTTAAGATATGATGCAAGAGCATCCAATGGTGTAGGGGCAATCTTGCATCACCCAAAAAATTATTTTTTCCATATTTTCCTTTTTGATTTTGAGTCTCATGTTTCAGACAGCCAAAAGTTAGAAAAGGTCAAAAATGGTCACCTACTATTTTTAGAAATTCAGCCTAAATAGGCTCATATGTTCAAAAATTTACCCCAAGGAGTGGAATTGAAAAAATGTATCTAATGGTAGAAGAATCAATACAATATCCTGCACCATTTGGGAGATATTAAAGTTTATGTCCTAAGAAATTTCTCTAATACAACTTCAAACTCAAATTTTAAATCCTTAGAAGCCTCGAAAAATCTTTCCAATGATATATTACAATAGCAAATCGGACACTTGAGTCAAAAGTTATGGTTCTAAGAAATTTTTCCTCTAAAAATTGAATTTCAATTAAATATCTTCCTAGACAGGAAAAATGAACAGTTGTACTTTTGGGTGCCAAAACAAAAGGTGGAATTACACTTTCCAAAATAGTCTAAGGCAGTTATTGATGATAAATAAAGGGTTGAATGAAGGTTACACGAGGTGGCTCCATTAGTGTGAATTGTGGCTCTGAATAATAGGTTTTAATTAGAGAGTTGATTAGATTTGTAATGAATCAAGCCCATGTGGTTGTGCATTGTAATTTCTGAATCTGTAATTTTATTTTTTGAAATTAATTGAAAGTGGGTTGTTTTATGTCTTGCATTTTCTATGTTGATATATGTTGGTGTGTTATGAGTGGGTGTTGGGTGGGGTATCCCATCATCAAGATACTAATCATTATAAAAAAAATATAAATAAAATAAAATGAGAAATATACAAGAATAGATTTTACATACTACACAAGATATACATTGGGAAAAACTTCAGGTGAAAAACCCTATAAAGCATCATTTTATTAAAACACTTACAATAATGGTCTATTATAATATAGACAACCCTAGGGACACTCTACATACTTCCACATGGTCAATAGTACCTCATGTGCATAGTGATATAATTCACTATAAAATCTCTAAATTCTTCACCTCTCAAATGAGAGTGAACCTCCTTAAATATAGAGAAAGGATGGCATAATACCTTAAGAAATATTAGTCACACCTATTCAAAATAACCATTCATAAATAATTAATAATCTAATAGTATTAGAATATAATTATTTCAAATGGGATATGTTTATTAAAGCATATAATATATAAGGTTTAATAACCTTATATTAGAACATTATATAAATATTATAATGGTGTGACTCCTAATAACATTATGTTCTAATAGATTTCACATAAGCCCAACCTACCCTAGAGTATGTAATTATGGAGATTTTCCCACATGTGTGCATGGTTATTTTGTGTTTTTTTGGGTTTTCTTTTCATCATTTTTCTCTCATTTATATTGTGTCTTGTGCTCTAATGATTCCCCATTTCCTTGTGTGCTAAGTGACCTATGTCTTCCTAGTGTGGCAAGATTGTTAATGTGTGTATGTGTTTGATGCATTTTTTTCTCTAAGAATTTTTCAAATTTTTTTCTTATCGACCCTACATAATAACAAGTTAGGGTTTAATTTCCTCTCTTGTTTCATTAATGGCATTCCCATTTTACATTTTCCTTGTTTGTTTGTTTTTTTTCACCATTTCATTATTTACATTAGAGCACTAAGTTGTTCAAGTTTAGTTTCATCATTTTAGTCCTTTTGTTTTGATTTTCTCTTTTTTATGTTTTATGTGTTCTTTGTGTGCCCTAATTGTACTTTTATTTTCTTCATCAAGGGTAATTTGAAGTCTTTTCAAAGTTCAAAGTTTTTTTTTCAAAATGATGTCATGCTCCCATAAACCCCAAATCCTTGTTTGGAGTTTGTAGAGTTTTTCCTATCATCCTACTTCATCCAAGTATTTTTGGAGATTCCTAATTCCCTAATTTCCATACTTATAAATTTCTATACCTTTGAGAGTCTCAATGTGGAGCATCCCATTCATTTAAATTCCTTTTGGCATGAAGTATTTTGTATCCCTAATCTATGAATTTTGTGTTGCAAGTATGGATGTGTTTGGTGGTGTTGTCATTGATGTCAACACTGTATAGGTTGAGTAGTTGGTTTTTGCCAGATGCTTTTGAGAAAATTTGAGAAATAATAAAAGTTGTGTTGAAGTGTGTTCTGAGTGTGCTCTTGTATTGTGGTCTACGTTTCTTCTGTGTTGACCCAATGCCTATGTGGATTTATAGGTGTGATCATAAGCTAAAATGGATTATATATTCTGAGTTTCAGCTTCTAGTTTGATGGAGAGAAAAAGTTATGTTCATCGGTTTGTGAACTGGTTTTTCAAAGTTATCTAGTTATTGACTAGGAGAATTGTTTTGGCTCCACAGTCCTTTGGTATTTGGTTTCAGATCTTGCAGATCGGGAGATTATTCCTTTTGATGGTTTCTATGTTCTAACAAAAATTAATGTAGTTTGGCGCTTTAAAAGACCTGCTCCAGAGCTCCTGTGTTTTTGTTGGTTTTCCTAGTTGAACTGGTGAAGTGTTCTTTGTGAATGAAGTTTGTTGAAGTTGTTGCAAATGTATCTAAGTTGTTCTCAGAGATAGTATTTTGACTAGTGAAGCGAGTTGAGCAATCTGTGTGTGTTTATCTTGCTAGTGGTGTGTGTACTTCAAAGTTCATTTGTGTTTTCATTAGGTTTGGTCGACCTGATGTTTATATGGTACATTATGTTTTTTCATCGATGTAAGAAAGTGTGTGCATGATCCAAGATGTTGTTTGGGTCCTAATTTAATATGTATTTGGTCCCCTCACATTCTTATCCACCATAGGAATGTTGAGTAGCCAGCCTAGTTTGAATTTGTAATTTGAATTTGAATAGACAACCTTGGAGAATGTTCTTGAGGTTGAAGATGGTATAAATACAAGTTAAGTTGTAGTGAATTTCATATCCATCCATCATTTGATTCGAGCAAGAGAAGAGTGTGCAAACAAGTGCGAAAAGCAGAGTATGGAAGAGAGAATTAAGACAATAGTATTTCATTGTATTCATAATATTTTGATCAATTTGCAAAGTGTGTGTAACTTCTAGTGGTGGATCATTATCTATTTCTTTGTATTTTCGTGTAGGCAGTGAGCCTCTCTTTCTGGACAGTGAGTCCAAAGGTAGTGAGCCCTTGATCTAGGTAGTCTTCCTTTGTATTTGGGCAGTGAGCCCTCTGGAAGTGAGCCTTTTGTATCCAATATTTTATTACTACTATATTGTGAGTTAATGCTCATCGTGGCTTTTCCCTCATTAGGGTTTTCCACGTAAACATGGTGTCTCTAGTATTGTGTTTCTATTATTTGCATTTCATATTCATACTTAATAATAGATTGAGGTTAAAGTGTAATTGATTAAGTTAAGAAGTAAAGAATTTGATACAAATGATTCACCACCCCTCTCAGTTGTCTTGTGTAATTCAATAGTTGGTATTAGAGCTTTGGTTCCTTGGTGAAAAAATTAACCGCTTGAGGTAGATCAAATGGCGCACAAGTTACGGCTTCCTATGTTTGATGGAGCTGATTACATTGACTATAAAGAACATATGAGAAGTTATTTGATTTCAATCAATTTTAATACCTGGAAAGTTGTAGAGGAAAAGTATGTGATTCCAACAGTTGGACCTTCCTCTGTTGATGAAGTTGCAGCCTTTGAAGAAAATGAAAAAGCAAGGTTTGCCATCTTTAGTGAATTATCTAAAACTGAAAGATCAAAATTTATTTCTTTATCTATAGCTAACGAAATGTGGACAAATAGAAAGACATTTATGAAGGGAATGAGAGAGTAAAGATATCAAGGAAACTAACTTCTAAGCAAAAATTTGAGAATCTAAGAATGGAATATGGAGAAGATATTGCAAGCTATTATTAGATATTTAAAACTATAGAAATTGAAATCAAGAATCAAGGAGGTACCATGAAGGATGAAGATATAATTGAGAAGATCTTGATGACCTTACCAGACAATTACAGTGACAAAGTATCTTCTCTAGAAGAATAGTGTGATCCAAAGACATTTACTAAGGAACGTCTATTTGGTGTCTTGACTGCATTTGAGATGAGAAAGTTTGCAAGAGATAAGGAGAAGATTGAAACAACCTTTAAAGCCATGAAGATAGAAGATGATGATGATGATGATGATGATGATGATGATGATGATGCAAAAGACTTGGAAGCAAATTTCACAAGAAGATTGAAGAAAGGTATTGGTAAATATAAAGGTAAGTTTCCCTTTAAGTGTTCCAGCTGTCAAAATATTGGTCATTATGCATCAAGATGTCCTAATAGAGCTACACAAAAGAATAACAAGGATAATAATAATAATTACAAGGATAAGAAGGATAGGAAGTTCAAGAAGTTTTATTATGTCAAAGAAGATGCAAGAATTTTTTATGATGAATCTGACCTTGAGGAAGACAAAGATGAATGTGTGTTTCTAGCCTTGGAAAAGAAATGTGCAAAAGAACCTAGTCTGGAGTGTAAGAAGAATGAATCAGAAGGTACTCTAGCAACTATTTTTCATTCCAGACAGGATGAAGACTTTTGGGTAATTGCCAACAGATGCTCAAATCATATGATTGGAGATAAGAGTAAGTTTACTAAACTTGAGAAGTATGATGGAGGTATAGTCATGTTTGGAGATGATTATGGTGCTAAGATTGTTAGTAAAGGAACAATTAGCTTTGATGGAAGACATAGCATTGATGATTTTTATTATGTAAAGGGTTTGAGGCATAATCTCTTAAGTGTTGGAAAAATGTGTATCAAAGGTTTTAAACTTGTGTTTTAGGATAACACTTTTGAGATCAGAAAAGGATCTAGAACTATGGTTGCAACTAGAAAAAGAACTCATGGAAACATCTATCAACTCAAAGGTGGCGATGGTCAATGTTTTGTTTCTCAGATCAGTGAGACTTGGCTATGGCACCAGAGGATGATACATGTGAATTTTGATAATCTGGTTAGGATCAGTTCTAGAGAAGTTATGAGAGATCTACCTAGAATCATAAAGCCTTCAAATTCAATTTGCAAAAGTTGTTAGATGGGAAAACAAACAAGAAACAATTTTAAAACAAAGGATCAATCATCTACCAGAATTAATTAATTAATCCACACAAACCTTTGTGTTACTACAAGAACAGGAAGCTTGTATGCTAGCAAGTACTTTATGCTTTTAATTGATGATTACTCTAGGATGACGTGGGTTATATTTCTTAGAGAAGAGTATCAAGCTCTTAATAAATTCAAAGTATTTAAGGCAAGAGTAGAAAATGAGGCAAACTTGAGAATTAAATGCTTAAGATCTGATAGAGGTGGAGAGTTTACATCTGGCGAGTTCAATGCATTTTGTGAAGAGCATGGCATCAAAAGACATTTTCCTACTCCTAGAACCCTGTAGCAGAACGAAGTGTTAGAAATAAAGAACCAGACTATGCAAGAGGCAGCTAGAACCATGATGAAAGAATCAAATGTTCCTAATATGTATTGGAGAGAAGTTATTCACACTATTGTTTACATTCATAATAGAGTTCAAGTCAGAGGTAACATCACTAAGACTCTTTATGAGTTATGGACTGGTAAGACTCCTACTGTGAAATAATTTAAGGTATTTGGTAGTAGATGTTACATTAGAAGAGATGAAGAAAATATTGGAAATTTTGATGCTAGATGTGATGAAGGAATTTTCCTTGAATATTAAAATAACAGTAAGGCTTACAGATGTTTTAATAAGAGATTGAGAAAAATCATTGAAAGTACTAATGTGAAGGTCGATGAAGCTATGTATAGACCGATGAAGATAACTGAAGCTGACCCTGATGAGCCTATCTGTGTGCAAATACAAGAAGAAGAAAAGGAAGAGAAAGAGAAAAGTGAAGAAGAAGAAAAAAATTTGGAACCTACACCTAAGACTCCTAATATGTCCAGAAAAATCATCCGGAGGAATAGATAATTGGAGACAAAAGTGGAGTGAAGACAATAAGCAAAGTGGTTGAGGTAAACTCATGTTTACTTTCTAAAATAGAGCCTAAGATTGTGAATGAAGCATGTGATGATGAAAGTTGGGTTAGAGAAATGAAATAGGAATTGCAATAGATAGAGAAGAATGAGACATGGAAACTAGTCACTAGACTTGCAAACAAGAATGTAATTAGTTCCAAAAGGGTATTTAGAAACAAATTGAATAAAGATGGTGAAGTGGTAAGAAATAAAGAAATACTTGTATGTAAAGGATATTCACAGGTTGAAGGCATAGATTTTTAAGAAAATTTTGCACTTGTAGAAAGAATGGAATCCATTCGAATGTTCTTGGCATTTGTAGCTCATAAAAACTTCAAATTATATTAGATGGATGTCAAATCTACATTTCTAAATGGGGAACTAGAAGAATAAGTATATATGGAGCAACCAAAAGGTTTTTCACTGTCAGAAAAACCGAACATGGTTTGTAAGTTAAAGAAAGCGCTATATTGACTAAAGCAAGCTCCCAAAGTTTGGTATGCTAGATTGGATAGATACTTGAAAAACTAGGGATTCAACAGAGGGTATGCAAACAACAATATCTACTTCAAGGTTGAGAAAGACAAGATACTAATAGTTGTGGTCTATGTTGATGACATCATTTTTGGTGGAAATGAAGGTATGTGTAATAATTTTTTTGAAGAGATGTAAAAATAATTTGAGATGTCTATGATTGGTGAACTAAATTTCTTCCTTGGACTTCAAGTTAATCAAAATAACAAAGGGATATTCATTTCACAATCTAAGTATGTTAAGGAATTGTTAAAGAAGTTTGGAATGGATGACTCTAAACCGATATGTACCCCTATGGTAATTGGATGCAAGCTGAGTAAGGATGATGGATCTGCTAAAGTTGATTAGAGCATGTACAAATCCATGATTGGTGGATTGTTGTATCTTACTACTACTAGACTAGACAATACACATGAAGTATGCTTAGTTGCAAGATTTAAAGTAGAACCAAAGGAAGCACATGTTAAAGCTATGAAGAGGATATTCAGACATCTTAAAGGAACTCCAAAATTTGGACTATGGTACTTGAAGGACGATGATTTCAATTTGAGTGCCTACACTGATTTTGATTGGGCTGGATGTGTAGATGACTGAAAGAGTACAAGTGGAGGAGCATTCCTTCTTGGAGGAAGATTAGTTTCATGGTTGAGAAAGAAACAAGATTCAATTTCTTTATCCGCTACAAAAGCAAAATATATTGCAGTAGCATCTTGTTGTACACAAGTACTTTGGATGAACCAAACTTTTATGGACATAGGTGTGGTAAGTGATGAACCTACTTCTATCTATTGTGACAATACAAGTGCTATAAAATTTTCAAAGAATCCAGTGATGCATTCTAGAATAAAGCATATATCTATCAAATATCACTTCTTGAGGGATAAAGTATTGAGGAATGAAGTTAGACTTGAATATGTACCTACCAAAGAACAAGTTGCAGACATATTCACTAAGGTGCCTCCGAAGGATACTTTTGAGTATCTCATAGGGAAGTTAGGGGTTTCTGCTTCTCCTTCCTTGAACTAAGTGCGCATGGAGGTGCATCAGTCTAGTGGATACATAGACCTTCTTTGTCTTGGACTGATGATTGTGGTCTACTCCTTAGGGGGAGTAGAGAAGTGCATTTTTTCAGTATGTGATGTAGATGTACTCCTTAGGGGGAGTGAACAGAGAATTATATGGTAATACTATCCTTGTCAATTGATGTTAAAGGGGGAGAGAGAATCATTTGAAAATTGTATGCTTGGTAGCTTGCCACTTCTGAAAAATATGTATGATGTGGGAGAGAGAATCATGTGAAACTTTTTTATGTTTGGCAGGTTGTCACTTCTAAGCATCATGTATGATGTCTTTGATGGTTTTTCAAATCATGTGTTGTCATAAATGACAAAGGGGGAGATTTTTGCAAGTATGGATGTTTTTGGTGGTGTTGGCATTAATGTTTCCATTGATTTCAACACTGTACAGGTTGAGTAAGTTGGTTTTTTCTAGGTGCTTTTGAGAAAGTTTGAGAAATAATGAAATTTGTGTTGAAGTGTGTTCTATGTGTGCTCTGGTATTGTGGTATGTGTTTCTTATGTGTTGACCTAATGCCTATGTGGATTTATAGGTGTGTTCACAAGCTAAAATTTATTATATATTCTTAGTTTCAGCTTCTAGTTTGATGGAGAGAAAAAATTATGTTCACCGGTGTGTGAACTAGTTTGTCTGAGTTATCTTGTTATTGATTGGGAGAAATGTTTTGGCTCCATAGTCCTCTAGTATTTGGTTTCAGATCTTGTAAATCTAGAATATTACTCCTTTGATGGTTTCTATGTTCTAACAAAAATTCATGTAGTTTGGTGCTCTAGAAGACCTGCTCCAGAGCTCCTATGTTTTTTTTGGTTGTCTTGGTTGAACTGGTGATGTGTTCTCTATGAATGAAGTGTGTTGAATTTGTTGCGGATGTATCTGAGTTGTTCTCAGAGATGGTGATTTGACTGGTGAAGCGTGTTGAGCAATCTGCGTGTGTTAATCTTGCTAGTGATGTGTGTACTTCAAAGTTCATTTGTTTTTTCATTAGGTTTGGCCGACTTGATGTTTACATGCTACATTATGTTTTTTCATCAATCTAAGAAAGCATGTGTATGATCCAAGATGTTGTTTGGGTCCTAATTTAATATGTATTTGGTCTCCTCACATTCTTATCCATTACAGGAATGTTGAGTAGCCGACCTAGTTTGAATTTGTAATTTGAATTTGAATAGATGACCTTGGAGAATTTTCCTCAAGTTGAAGATGGTATAAATACAAGTTAAGTTGTAATGAATTTCATATGCATCCATCATTCAATTCAAGCAAGAGAAGAGTGTGTGAATAAGTTTGGAAAGGAGAGTGTGGAAGAGAGAATTAAGGCAACAATATTTCATTATATTCACAATCATCTGATCAAGTTGTGAAGTGTGTGTAACTTCTAGTGGTGGATCATTATCTATTTCTTTGTATTTTTCTATAAGAAGTGAGCCTCTCTTTTTGGATATTGAGTCCTAAGGCAATGTTCCTTTGATCTGGGTAGTCAACCTTTGTATTTGGGCGATGAGCCCTCTGGCAGTGAGCCTTTTGTATCCGATATTGCATTACTACTATATTGTGAGTTAATCCTCATCATGGTTTTTCCCTCATTAGGGTTTTCCATGTAAATCTGGTGTCTCTAGTATTGTGTTTTTTTTATCTGTATTTCATGTTCATACTTAATAAAAAATTGAGGTTAAATTGGAATTGATTAAGTTAAGAAGTAAATAATTTGATACAACTGATTCACCCCCCTCTCACTTGTCTTGTGCAATTCAACATTTTGATACCTTTCAAAGTTAGGGATATAGAGGTACCTCCAATGTTGTTATTTAGCACAAGTTGCAAAACTTTCCCAATGCCCAATCCTGATGCCTTAGCTTATTCTTGATTAGGTTGTAGTTATGTTCTTGACTTGTTAATTTTTTGTGAGGATAAGTTTTAATGTTCCCTTGGTTTCCAAAACCTCAACATGATTTACACTTTTTTATCTTCTTAGGGTCATAGGGCTAGACCTATGACTTTAATTTAATACCTTTAGGGTAAGAGTTCCTTGGTATCCCTAATCGTCAACTCTTGAAATTTTACATTGTATCTCTTTTTGGAGTTAGTGGTGTGGAGATACCTATATTTTTTCACCTCATGGGATGGGTTGCATGACATCCTTAATCCTTGAAGTATAACACTTTACTTCATATGCCTTTTAAGAGGGATATGTAGAGGTCTCCCTATTTTCTTACTTTTAGAATGAGTTATGGGGTACTCCCAAATCCAAATCCTTGACACTTTAAGCAATACTACCATTTTAATATTAGTAGTTGGCCTTGCTTCATCAAGTTTCCTTTTAGGCATCAGTTGCAAGGTATCTCCAAATTTTGAACTCTAACATGTTTACACCACACTACATTTTTAACTTCATTAGTGTGATCTCATTTGGATTTGTTTTCCATTTGGTGTGTTGACACATGTATCTTTAGTCTCCATTCCCTAACTCTCTTTCCTTAAATAACAAAAATTGTTATGATTTACCCAACTATATTTTCAAGTGTCAAACATATGGAATCCCCAATACTACAATGCAAATTGTGTTGTGACTCCAAATTTTGTCTCTTCAATTAATTAAACAAATATTGTATCTAAGTAGTGGTAATTATTCTAGCTTGGCCCCAATCCTTCCTTAAGGACTTATTTTCTTATTGTGCAATATTAATTAAGTTCTTTTGGTGTTTATAGTATGATTCATAGAATAATCAGGGTACATAATGGATTTTCCATACTTGAGACAAGCTTGAAAATAACTATTATTGAATTATCCAATGGATCTTAGGTGTGGTTGACAAAACACCTACAAAGGGAGCAACCACCTAGAGAAAAGAAGTACAAATACAAAATTTAACATCCTTCCTCAAATATGTTCTTTCCCTAAGATAAGATTGGAGATACTAAGCTTGGGTATGTGGATGTCAAATAAATCTTGCAAAGGGTGCACCCAAAGGGAGATAAAACTTTCAAATCTCAATACATGGTTAGGTTAATTTTAGTTAATTCTACAATATTTATAATCTCTCCAATCTCCCAAACTAGTTTTGGCTTGTGCTCAAAGGTACAATCAAAAGAAAAGTGTTTGGGCTATTGAACAAACCATTTTAGATATCAAACCTGAAGTGATTGAAAGAGTATTTGGGATTCCCATCTATGATAAGTATGATGAAATTAACATCAAGGAGGCACTAAAGTATTATGATAACAAAACCAATTCAACTGCTAGTTTCATTAATGATAACTTACTCCTACAAAGAATAAATTCAACAATTAAGATGGTTAAGGTCCTTCATAAAAGTGAATTTAAATAAAATGATAAGGATTTCATCACTCTATTGAGAAAAAATTTCTTTTAAAATGCCAAGGATTTCAACCATTCAATGTGCTATTTCATTTTTATTATGGACTTGAAAATAATAGACTTGGGAACTCTTACAAATGGCACACTACATGAACAATGATTGGATGTACTAGAATCAAATGGATTCCACATGACTTTCTACTTGAAATATATATTGGCCTTTCATTCCATTTTTTCAAGCTTGGCACTGGTAGAAACCCTCTAGTTATGAGAAACCAAAGCATCTGATCATTATCCCCAATTGGAGTTGAAATAAATCTAGAGGCATTATGACTATGTAAATGATGTATTTGTATTTTTAATTGTCAAATTCCTAGAGAATGATTATGCAAAGAGGTTGTCCCTAGAAGCAACCAAGGAGGTAAAATTTGGGGAGTTGGTTCATCCAATTCAAGCATTATCTTATATTAGATTTGGTGTCTTTCATAAGGCACCTTACAAACTCCTTAGGTACCCCAATGATAAGAGAATCTTGTTGGAGATTTGTATGCAAGTAGCAGATACTCAAAAGTTGATCACTAATAAGAATAAGATTGAGATTTCTTTATCCATAAAAGTTGGAATGTACTACTAATCCAACATGCAACATGTTAAGGGAGATAAGCAAGAGATATAAATATTGGTAATGGACCAATGTTAAATAAGAAACAAATTTCATCCCATTGGAAAGATAGGACTCCTAATTGACTCATTTTTGTTCATGAACCATCACTAGAAGATTTATAAGTAAATTTATTGTATGAACATGAAGGATCAAGGATTATTGTCACCTAGAAATCACATTGATCAAAAGTTGTCACATTCTTAGAATCCCAAAGGATATCTTTTGGGTCCCAAAAAATGCGGGTCAACAATCCTAGAACAGTTCTTACCTTCAAGGATAGGGATATGTCATAAAGAATGCAAAAAGGGGGTTCATCAATAGATTGAGGATGGTCAAAGGCATATGACAATAGTGGATAGTTTCTAATGCACTTGGGGCTTAGCTTAAACCAATTAGAGTATTCCCAGAGGTATCCCTTATAGATTTTTAAATCAATTTAAATTATGTAACATGACTATAAAAATAAACAACCATACACAAATGTACAGTTGACCCCCATTATTTTTCACTAGGTCAAGATCAAATAGTTGCATTAGAACTTTTTATACCTAATTATACCTTACACATGCACCAAAAAAATAGTAGTATTATAATCCCTTAAGATTATTTCATTTAACATTGTATACACAATGGAAAGATGCAGAAATAATATGCACTATTTAATAATGATTCAACAATTCAAGTTTTCTTAAGAATTGTCCCTAGTCCATAATACAGAATCATGAACAACATGCATCATAATCTATTCCTATATTACTTATACAACTAACAAACTAGAGGTGATTAAATTATGGATTGATTGACCCTTCACCAACGTGGATTGGTACCTACTCTATCAAGCAATAGATCCATGAACAACAAAGTGGAAATACATGTCATTAGAAAAAGTATTAAACTAATTAGATTCTTATAAATACATCCATGCAATAGAAATATTTAATAATCTATAACTAGAACTATAATGACCTGTATGGAATAATGGAATAACCACTACAAATAATTTGTAATGCATTAAATCCTACCACACATACATCAAACCCTCACTACATCCATGCCAACAAATGTGGCAATATAATATACATATATATGTGACTATATATTTCCACGAATCACTACAAACGATCATGGAGACATAACATTTCTTAGAAATATGTTTTGTATACCCTTTCTACTCTTTAGTAGATGCATTATGTAATGTTCCCTTTTTAGCCCTATGCTTTTCAGTGGTCATTAGCCTATTTCCGAAGTCTTGTAGGCTACTCAGAGGTGTTTTTAAGGTTTCCAAGATTCTTGGAGGTTTCTTGTCAGCTTTTTAGGAGGTTGTTGCAGGAGTTTTCCGTAGGGTTTTCTGGGTCTTTCTAGGTTTTATGAGATCCTTGGTAGGAAGCCACTACTATTTTTAGTACTTAATTTTTCTAGTAACTCATAATTGTGTCTTAGAATGTGCTTATTTTGAGATTAGACACACTTACTATTTCTAGCATAATGATATTTTTAGTAAGTACTATTTTTGGTAGTGGTCTTGTCAGTAGTTCAGTGTGGGTTTACTACTTTTGGTAGTGGTGGTAGTTGCAGTGGTTGGTATCTTTGTGTTTTTGGCAGTTGGCTTCTCCACCATCCTTGGAGTTCAAAAATAGAAAGGTTGGAAACTTAAGTTTATTTTATATTGTTATAGTCACTTTTTGACCCCTACGCCTAGGAAACATAACTTAATATGTTTTTAAAAAGTGTGGACTTGAGTTGGATGCCAAGATGAAGACATAAAGTAAATTTCATTCATAACCAAGGTGGACACCAAAGTGAAGAATTTAAGTGATTTTATAAATTATTATATTCTCCAAATGTGGCATCCCATTTTGAGAGGGAAAAGAAATTCAAATTCTTAGGTCTCAAAGATATCTAATGCCCTCACTTGCTCTCATTTGGATATGCTAATTTGATGTAATGAAGTGTTATCGAAATGCAAATTGGAATCCTTGGTCTTTGAGGATGAAATCCCTCTAAGTTTACTTTAGTTTTGAGATTGAGAGATACCTCATAGCTAAACAGTGTTGGAGCTTCATCTCAAGGGTTGTAGTTGAGCTTATTTGGTGATGGATATCTCATTTCTTTCAATTCTTGCTAGTTTTGATGTCTTCTAGATATATGTATGTGTGTATGTGTGATGATTTATAGCTATGGAGGCATTTTTGATGTGTTTTATCAAACTTTAGTGTTGTAGGTTCATGTCTAGGTGATCCACCTTTTTACATAGACTGATTGGATGAGTTGAAACTATTTTGTGGTGTTGGTTCATTATCTTTCTCATGCTTGGGTGCCCCTATGCCTAAGTTTTGATGATTTTAGGAGTATGGTATTTTTAAAAGCTGGTTGACCTACCTAGGAGGCTATACACTTGGCTTGGATGTTGTTTTGGTATGTGATATTGATGTTTAGTCTTGTTTGTGGTGTCTTACTATCTTGCATTGGACGCCTAGGCTTTCTTGTTCATTTGGAAGTGGTTTGGTGAGTTTCTACTTAGTAACTTAGGAGTTATGCTTGTTTGAAGGTTGTTGCTTAGAGTTTTATACTTGTTGTTTGTGCTTATCAGACCATTTTCTAAGTGCATTAGACCTATTGCAATAACTTACATGACCTTCTATTGACCTTTGATGGTCCTATCTTGAGGTATACTTGTTCTAGTTTGAAGGGGGTGTTTGTATTCTTCACTATAGCATCTTAGGAGGGTGTTTACTTCACATTTCTATCATTTATCTCTCATAACAATAGTATGTATTGATGTGATTATATTGAGATTATTGTAACACCATCGATAGTACCATTGGTGAATGCTCTTGTATTTGAATTTAATACTTCCCCCATTGAACAAGTGGTTGATCCCACTGAATAAGTGGTAAAGCTTTAGTTTATGTTACTTGTTACTCTTGTTGAATAAGTGGTCAAGTTCTTATTTTCTTTCTTTTTTATGCTCATTGAAAAAATAGAAGTTGGTCGGCTTGCCACCAAGTGCATTTTCCTTTCTTGTATTTCTCATTGAATAAGCGGATGTTTACTTTCACACACTTGGTTATGTTTACTCACCCCACTAAAAAAGTGGTAGCATAGAGGATTTCACTATTGTAAGCCAACCACCTTATTCTCTCACATTGCCTGTATCAGGATCTAGGTGATCAAAAAGTGGGAGGTGTTCATTTCCAATTAGCTTGTCTTTCCAATAATTGCAAGATCCCCTTTTCACTATATGCTCTCATCTTGCCCACTCTAGGATCTAGGTGATCAGAGAGTGTAGGGTTACTTATTCAGTTGTTTATCTTTACATTTTGGCTAATGATAACAGATGAAATTTATGGAAAAATTGGGGTGGATATTATAGTGGTATCAGAGCTAGTTTTCCTGTTAGCCTACGGGAACTTGGTAAAAACTCAAAATTATGACAATGGATTTCAACAGGGTTTAAAATAAGATCAAGAGGAGTTATGAACAAGAAGCTACCTAGATCTTTAAAGAGTATCAAAGCATGCCTAACAAGTTTAGGAACATGGTTTATTTTGACTCTTTCTTGGTTTTTGTTGTAATATTGAGACCTGGAAAAATGGGCTTGGTTAAGTACATTAGAATAAAAATGAAAGAAAAATCACAAATTACCATTGAAGAAGGGCCAAAGAAAGAAGTACTTGTTTTTGGTTTGCATCCAACAAGTAAGCATGAGGAGGGAAAAAATCATTCAACATGCATTAATTATGGGACTCTAGGTCCTAAATAGAATGAAGCTACAAGTGAAGAGCACATGACACTTCAAGATGACTATGAGATTGAGGAAAAGTCACCTATTGAGACCGTGAATGAAGAACACATGAAGTTTAAGGAAGATACCACCATGGAAATTATCAAACCTTCCATGATGGATCAGTTTCAAGGAGGTATGATTTTTTTTGTTATTCCTCTAGGGGAACCTAGCATTGCTTCATCACCCTTACCTTGTCTTGGAAAGGAATCAAATGGTGGCTTCGATGATGTTGAGTATACACATGATGATTGCCCAAAAATTCCAGTAAGTGGAGAAAAGGGAGGTTTGGTTAGGACTAATTTTATATTGCAAGATATGGAGGTGAATGACTATTATGATGCTAGTGCTAGGGAGTTGAAGAGTGACTTATTCGTAGGAGCATCCGATCATGAGGAGTACAGTGACATATTTCTCTTGAGCTAAGAAAATAGAGCTTTAGCACATGGGATATGGGTGTATTAGCACCTAAGAATAATGAGGATCCTACATGGGATGAATTTCCTTTTGACCTGGATGATATTCAAAACTCAGAACACAATGTGACCCATGAGATTGTTGTTGAAGAAGAAGCCAGCTTTAATGAAGAAGCTTGTATGGAAAAGCTCCAAAATGATTTCTTTGATAAGGTTGCAGCCACTAATGAAGAGTTTGATGCTACTGAAATTTTCAAAACAATGCCTATTAGGGAGCATATTCATCATTCAAATGATAGTAATCTATATTTTGAGGGGGGATATCCTATACATGAAGAACATCAATTCAGATTCTCAGAGACTCCAATAGAGGAGCATGGAAAAATAGAGCTTGATGAGGATTTCAAATTAGCATTCAGTAGTGACTCATTGCTTGAGTTGGGGGCTACCATGACTTTTGATCAAAGTGATAATGAGAAGGAAGTTCAGTTAGAGGATGATATGGTTCTTGATAATGAAGATATGTCCAAATCTTGGTTACATGGAGAACCAAGTCACTTAGTTGAACAAAGACCTGGAGAGTGGTGTGAATTGAAGAATCATTTCTTGGTCACCAATGAGGAGATTCATGTCCTCACAAAGTTGGACAAAACTCACAAGATCCTTGAAATCCTCATGTAGAATGGTGTTGGGGGAAGAGTTACTTCTTCAAACTTGTATCTTATCAAGGACTCTTTGGAAATAATGAAAAAATAGTACTTGCACTTGATAAGAGATCGATATAATGCCATCAAATTTGCAAAGGAGGCTATTAGTGCATTAAAAAAAATGGAGGAAGGTTGATGAGCTTTCTCTTGAGCTTGTTTTGACAAAAGACATATTAGAAAATACTTGAATGGAACTAATGGAGGTAGAAGATTAGCTAGTTGATACCAAGCTTTCCAAAGAACAAGAGAATGAACAAAGAGTTGAAGAAATCAAGAAAGTAATTGATGAGCTTGATAGTCTTCAAGAGGAGTTTTACTTAGAGGCATGCCAAATAAAACCAGAAGTTGCATGTGCGGATTTGGATCAGCAAGTTGGATTTGAGCAAGAGAAAAGGAATGAATTTCAAACATTTGATAATCCTCTTTGAAGTGGATGCAGATTCAATTTGTGATAATCCACTCTTCATGATGGTAGATGAAACATCTGGTGAAGTTTCCAAGCATGAGATAGAGTGTGGTTCCCAGCTTATTGTTGATTTGATATCAAACCATGAGGATGTGTCAAAATTTTTGATTAGTAATCTTCCAAGGTTGCTTGATAGTGAATGCATAAGTGGGGTTGAGGATGAAGTTTCAACACACGAAGTGTTGTATTGTGGTGATTTCAACATCTTTGACATCAAGGTGTTATCAAAACATGGTTTGGTAGTTGTTGGGAATCTTATTGCAGCAACAAGAAAGGGATATTTTAGGCTTGTTACTTATGCAGACAAGGTGATAGAAGAACCATTATCTTGAATTGATTAGTTTGCTATGATGATGTGTGCTGGATCAGATCCTTGTGATAAGGAGGTTGGCCTTGTGGATGCACTACAAGGAATGAAGTATCATCTTGAATCTAATAATGTTGGTGTGGTGAGCCCTTGTGAAGAGGGTTCAAATTTTCATGAATTTCTTGTGGTTATATCAAACAAGTTGATGAATTGTTGGCAGCCCCAATATGATAGAGTCACTTAGAGAGAGGTTTGTGCAAAAAATCGTATGGATGGTAAATGGTTGCTACTAACTTTCTTTGTAGCCATCTTATGAGTCCATTGATGTCCCCACCAATGGATTGGAGAGAGATTCTAAGCAAAGAATAGCTCTATGGAAAGTTGGTGAAACTTGAGAGGACTTTCCCAACTATGCACATGAGCAGATGTAACATTATGGATAATGTGTTTCAATATTACAAGAGGTGTTTCTCTTCTTGGGTGTTGATTTAAAAAAAATCAAACCTCAAGTTGACCATTTCAATCTTGGAGAGTTGTAGATATGCACGTCTTCAGTCCACTTTTCCCCCTTAGTAGGATTGACTTGTGGCTTCAAATGAAGGGTTTGTTGATATTGACCAATCAGAATCAATGTGAGAGAAGTGTACAAGCACCAATAATCTATTTCTCTAATCCATTCACTTGTACTTATGATTGTGGGGTGACAGATTAATTTCCAATTATGTCTTTAATGGTGAGGTGCAAGTAGCTAAGAATTGGGAAGTTAGCATTAACTCTCTCAAATTTACCTATAGGATGTCATAGGGTGTTGATTAATGTGGGGAGAAATTCTCCAAGGAGTTGACAGATCTTGTTGAGATTGATTTCTCTTCTTACAAGGGGACTTCAGGAGATTACATTTGCAGGCACCTAGTAGAACAGTGTTCCCACTTGGGGGAGCTACAAATTCCTTAGATTTTTATTTAGAATTGATGAGTGCATCTCTTGCGATTGCTAGTGTACAAGCAATCTCGAGGAGGGGGGACTATAATGTCCCCTTTTTAGCCCTATGCTTTTCAGTGGTCGTTAGCTTATTTTTGAAGTCTCGTAGGCTACTTGAAGGCATTTTTAGGATTTCCAAGATTCTTGGAGGTTTCTCGTCAGCTTTTTAGGAGGTTGTTGCTAAAGTTTTCTAGATGGATTTCTAGGTCTTTCTAGGTTTTCTGAGATCCTTGATGGGAAATCACTGTTATTTTTAGCATTGTCTAATTTTAATACTTACAACTTTTAGTAAGTCATAGTTGTGTCTCAGAATGTGTTTATTTTGAGATTGGACACACTTGTTATTTTTAGTAGTATACTATTTTTAGTAAGTACTATCTATAGTAGTGTTCTTGGCAACATTTTAGTGTGAGGTCACTATTTTTGGAAGTGGTAGCAATTATAGTGTTTGGAATTTTGGTAATTAGCAATTAGCTTCTCCACCATTCTTATAGTTCAAAAATAGAAAGGTTGGAAACTTAAGTTTATTTTTTATTATCAACATCACTTTTGGACCCCCACGCCTAGGAAGCATAACTTTAGTTGTTTTTAAAATTGGTGGACTTGAGTTGAATGTCAAGATGAAGACATAAAGTAAATTTTAGTCATAACAAAGGTGGATGCCAAAGTGAATAATTTAAGTGATTTTTATAAATTATTATATTCTCCAAATGTGGCATCCCATTTTGAGAGGTAAAATAAATTCAAATTCTTGGGTCTCAATGCTACATAATGCCCTCACTTTCTCTCATTTGGATATGCTAATTTGATGTAATGAAGTGTTGTCAAAATGTAGATTTGACTCCTTGGCCTTTGAGGATGAAATCCATCTAAGTCGACTTCAGTTTCGAGATTAAGAGATATTTCCTAGTTGAATAGTGTTGTAGCTCCATCTCAGGGGTTGTAGTTGGGCTTATTTGGTGATGGCTATCTCATTTCTTTCAGTTCTTGCTAGTTTTTATGTTTTCTAGATATATATTAGTGTGTGTGTGTGATGATGATGATTTGCAGCTTTGTAGGAATTTTTGATGTGTTTTATCAAACTTTGGTGTTGTTGGTTTATGTCAAGTTAATCCACCTTTTTTCTCAAACTGATTAGAGGATTTGAAACTATTTTATGGGTGTTGGTTCATTATCTTTCTCATGCTTGGGCGCCCCTATGCCTAAGTTTTGGTGATTTTAGGAGTATGTGATTTTTAAGATCTGGTCAACCTACCTAGGAGGTTGTACACTTGGCTGGGAGGTTATTTTGGCACTTGATATTGTTGTTTAGTCTTGTTGGTGGTGGCTTACTAGCCTGCATTGGATGCCTAGGATTTCTTGTTCATTTTCAAGTGGTTTGGTGAGTTTTTGCTAAGTAACGAAGGATTTATGCTCATTTGAAGGTTGTTGGTTGGTTTTTAGACTTGTTTTTCATGCATATCAAACTATTTTCCAAGTGCATAAAACCCATTGGAGCAACTTATATAACCTTCTATTGACCTTTGGTGGCCCTATCTTGAGGTATACTTATTCTTGTTTGAAGGAGGTGTTCTTATTCTTCACTATAGCATCTTGGGAGGGTGTTTACTTCACATTTTTGTCATTTACCTCTCATAATAATAGTATGTAATGGTATAATATGATTATGTTGAGCTCATTATAACACCATCGGTAGTACCATTGGTGAATTCTCTTGTATTTGCATTTGATACTTAGCCCACTGAATAAGTGGTTGCTCCCGCTAAATAAGTGGTCAAGATTTACTTTATGTTACTTGTTACTCCCATTGAATAAGTGGTCAAGTTCTTATTTAATTTATTTTTTATGCCCTTTGAACAAGCCAAGGTTGGTCAGCTTGCCGCCAAGTGCATTTTCCTTTCTTGTATTTCTTGTTGAATAAGTGATGTTTACTTTCATGCACTTGGTTATGTTTACTCACCCCATTGAAGAAGTGGTAGCATAGAGGATTTACATATTGTAAGATAACCATCAAATGATCTCACCTTGCCCATATCAGGATTTGGGTGATCAGAAAGTGGGAGGTGTTCATTTCTAGTTAGCTTATATTTCCAGTAATTGCAAAATCCCCTTTTCAGTATACGCTCTCACCTTGACCAGTCAAGGAACCGGGTGATCAAAAAGTAGAGAATTTCTTATTCAATTTCTTATATTTGCATTTTACCTAATTCTAATGGGTGAAATTTGTGGAAAACATTGGGGTGGATATTGCACATTCCTTCATTTGTAACTCAGGAATTCAATGTTTAATGCCCTAGAGTTGACTGCAAACCTTCCCAATCCAAATAAATTACTCAACAAAAAATAGAGAGGCACAAATGTGGCAAGATAAAATGCATATATGTGACTATATATTTCCATGAATCACTAAAAAAATCCTAAGAGACATACTATTTCTTGGAAATATGCATCTCATAGTATTCCTACACTTTACTAGATGCATTCCTCCATTTATAACTCACACATTCAGTGTTTGATGCCCTAGAATCAACTGTAGACCTTCTTGACCAAATAAATTGACTTAGTTGTTGAATGCACAAGACAACTAAGAGGTGGGTAAATCAGTTGTACCTTAAAACTTCAAAACCCTCACAAGCATTTAGATCCATATTAAATCAATTAACTTTTAATCTGTTAGAATGTTTTATCATGAAAGTGGATAAAAAAAACATAACAAAATGAAGAGCATACATAAAGAAACATTAGATTTGCATAGAAAACCCAGGAAGGGAAAAACCACAGTGAGGCTTAACTCACAATATAAAGTAATATCAACATTGATTACAAAGGGCTCACTACCCAAAAGAAATAAAGGCTCACTGCCAAAGGCTCACTGTCGGAATAGAAAAGAAGATAGAGAAGAGTGTTATAATGAGAAATCTATCTCAATGCAACAAAAAATTCCACCACAACATCACCAACACCTTCACACTCTTACTGAAGAATTGTAGGCACTTTCTACTCACTACATTCAAAAATATAACACATAAAATCTCGCACTACACTTCACAAATTCACACTCTACAACTCTGCAATTCACATCACACTTCTATCTTTTCATCCCTCAACAATTCAACACTTATTTATATCATCTTCAACCTTGAAAAAATTCTTCAAGGTCATCTACGCACCTCAACCATGCAAATTTAAATTAGGTCGGCACCAAAACATTCCCACAGTGGAAAGGAATGAAAGGCAGGCCACAACACACCTTAGCTAGGACCTAAATTCACTCATACACACCACACAATGCTTCCACAAACACCAAAGAAACTTCACAATTAGTGTACATACCCAAGTTCAGCCAGACCTATGTTAACACATTCAAAAATTTAAGTACATGCTTCATCAAATTCAAAGATGACTCGTGAACAAAAAACCATGCTTGAACATGATCTAGAATATTCCACAAACACCTTGAAACCCTACAAAATCCTTCGCAACAAATTTCACCTAAAGAATGTACACACCCAATACACTCAAATAGTTTTCTCATACACTGCAATACAAGAAACCAACTTCTAAAGCACCAAACCACAAACAAATTCATCTAAAGAAAGATAGAAACATTGTCATCATACTTCCAAATCTGTAAGACATGAAACCACTCTGCAGATGAATGGGGAGCAAAAAAATATCTCCCAGACACCTCACAATGCATATTTCATATACTAATGACACAAATTCCTCTACACAAGGATCCAACACACCAAATTTTGAGTGCAACACTTCTGAATAGCTATGATCAATATATCCAAACCGCATGATTAGATCTTCAACATAGAATTAATGTGGAGCCAAACTAGAATGCTACTCTACAACTACAACACATTGATTCCTCTTTTTATTCAAATTTTCTCAAAATCACTTAGAAACCAAGCACTAGAGACATCCTCAACATTTCCTCATCACTGCCAAGCTGGTTGCAACATAACAACTCAACCATGCATCCATAGACAAAAGCTTAACAAATCAACACTAGAGTTTGACATCAGTAGCTTACTAATGACAAGATAATGCAACTAATCAAAGCATCATAAGAGACAACAACAACTCAAAACCAATTGATCACACTCTTGCAACAATCTCTTGCTCATTCAGTTGACACCAATGACAACACAAGCTTGTTGACATCAATGACAATACCAACTACACATACTTGCACCATTAGTTGCAAACAAAGAAAATGAATTAGAAACCTATATATAATACCTTCAATAAAGTCACTTAGTTCAACAAATATAGGACATAGGACACCATAGTAGCTAAGGAATGAATGCAACAACTATTTGATCTTGAAATTTGTAGTTGTGAATGAATCCCACCCAAAGATGAACATAGATTTTGTTAGGATAGAATGAAGATGAGAAGCTATCTACCTAAATTCATGGCACTTGAAGATAAGTTTTTGTATACACGGGACCTTGGTAAAGTGTACTAGAGGAAATGAAGATCTAACTTCCTTCTTGTGTTTCTCTATTATTTAAAATTCATTATATTTCACCCCTTTTTAAATTATATCAGAGCTCTTAAAGTTTCACAAACCATGTCACATCTTCACAGAGTCCATGAATTCACAAAAATTGTGACACTTGAAACTTACTCCCTTTTCTCTTATTTATCTTCCCTTCTTTCTATGTGTTTCACCTTGTCACACTTTTTCATATTTCGCAAACTCATGAACTATGTGACATTCAAAACTTTAGCAAATTTCCCTTTTTCTTTTCTTCACTCATTTCATAATTTTCTTCATTGTTCTCTTTGTCATATTTTTTGCAACCTGGAAAACCATACCACAAAGTTCACAAAATTGTAAAATTTGCAACATCAAGAACCTTGCAACCTTTTGAAACTTCAAAATTTTTCCACCTTCCTTGTTTAGTTTTGTAAAGTTCATAAATCCACAAACTTTGCAACATTTATTACCCAATGATACAACAAGCTTTATTTTGTGTAATTTTGTTGGGTTCGAAAAATTGCAAACTTTACAAATATTAGAACTTAAAGGAAAAGAGAACTCTATACTTAGGAAAATTTGGGATTTTGACAATTCTAGGAAAATAACTTAAGCATGGGGAAACAATAAAACAAAAAGATATAAATAGCATAAGGCACATGCAAGATCTCTTAGATTGGTTATAAGTGATAGACCATAATAGGGCAAGACAAAAAAGGGATGAGACTCAAGAAAAATTTGGCACTACAAGTTTGATCCCTAATAGGATTTGGTTAGGAACATGTGTCTCTTATAGACATAGTGATATCCTAGCTATCTCTAGGGGAAAAACCAAAAAGAGATGGGACCCAAATCCTTCCTCATTGTCAAACAAGGATCACAATCACATACACAAAATATATATATACAAGAAAATACACAAAATATCCAAGGCAAGACAATAAATTGTAGCCAATAACATGGAACCTCAAAAGATGAATATATGGCTATAAAACATAACTTATGAACATAATTTTAGGTCAGACTTGCAAGAAGATAAATGGAACAAAGGCCATGGATAAACTAATGCAACAACTTGCCTCTATCAAAGACAAGTTTGTTGAAGTTATTGATCTTCCTCACATTGAAAACATTTCCACCACCCAACTACAAAAACTAAAATCTTTTATATGCATCCATCAAACCATAAACATTGTTCAATAAGTGAAGATCATCTCCACCATTAATCTAATTATTTTAGGGAAGCCACAATTAATAGGTGCTCATACTATTCAACATATAATAGGAGATGAGACTTGGAAAAATAGGTCAACATCAAAAGAACTAGAAATTTTTCATACTTGCTAACCTTTTCACTTGAATTGAGACCAAAAGAGAATACCTCCAACTCACATGGCAACAAAAAATATTCCTTTATAGTTCTAATATGTACAAAGAAGAGCCTCCTCCAATAAATCAAACTGGAAAAAAAAATCAAGCTATATCATACCTTCAAGTTGAACAACAAATTGATCTTCAACTTGGAACATGTGGTGTTGCTCAACACGATCATTATTTGCATGCTAGACTCATACACAAGACTCTAATTTAGACATACTATCATCCATAGCATTATAAGCTAGACCTTCATCATAATGGAAAGCTTCATAATCATCATTTTCATCAAACTCTTGGATAACAAATAGACACCATACACCTCTTTCATATTTGTTAGTGTATTATTCAATACATAAATCATAAGCATGATCCAATCCATAACTCACACCATTAATAGAAACATTAGTTCCATGAGACACCTCAAATGAAGAACTAATTTCTTCAAATTGTCTCTCTATTTCAAGTTCACTTTGGAAACCTACTATGTCATGAGCTCTACTTAAATTATACCTATGACACACATTTTATTCCTCTATTATTGTTGTAACAGCATCTCCTTGTGACCAAGTTGAATTATCCATGCATGAGGAATAAAATAGGTCTAGAACCAAATAAATAGGTTCTCATATGCATCCACATGATCACCATCTTCACAATCATCAATAAATAATGTTTGTTCTAGAATTATTATCACCAAGTGTGGCCATGTATAACTAGCCATGTATAACTCATACATAGGCAAATAAATATTAGTAGCTTAAAAATAAAAATCAAAGATAAAAGAAGGAAATACATCAAAAAATAAACATGTTTCTTGTTCATATTTTACATCACATGTATATACACATTATGTGTAATCAGCCTCATAAGTTGATTTATTTAACGAATCACTTGTACATACCTCATCCTTTTTGTCCAATTGGTTGTCACAAATAGAAAGGTCATTTACCTCAGTCATAGACTAAAGGTCATCATTCATTTCATCATTGTAATCACCCATGAATGACCTATCCATCTGAAGGTGGGTACAAACAATGTATCCATCATATGTACTACTATCATATTATGTAGCAACACTTTCCTCTACCTCTTTACATACATAATCATCATATAATGGTGTAATTGTCTTGCTTTCTACATTTATTTTGTTGTTGCCACTCATAGCAATCTACTCCTTATTAGTAATACTTCCTTCTAAGGATAAAAAAATTGAAATGTACTCATCCCTCACTCTTTTAGTGGGATGAAAGCAAGTTTATGCCTACGAAATTTTTATCAAATTAAGATCTTCCTACACTAAACTCAAACCAATCTCATAGCCTTTATAAAATATGTCAATCAAAGTAGGTGTGTTATGTTTAAAATAATTTAGAATTTTAGAAAGGGCAATATCAAACCTGTAACTAAAATCCATGCTTGACTCTCGTTCTTGTCTTTTGATATTTTTGAATTCTTCGACGAGGATAGCAAGGTCAACATGAGTACAAAATTATATACAAATGCAATCACAAGGTCTCTCTAAGAAGAAAAGTAATTCTCTAGAAAACTTGATACCAATTATGTGTCATTCTACATAAAGATCTAACAAAAAATATCAACATGTTCTCATCTTCTAACTAAAATTTGTCCATAAATTTTAAAAATTATATGACATGTGCATCCCTTTCATCAATATCAACCAATAAAATCTAGGAATCTAGTTGAATACCTTAACAACAATGGGTTACCTTTCATGATCAGCCCAAGAGAGGTCTAGTTGTTTGTAAATGGGAACTAGGGGAATGATATGGGATGGTCACCTATTTTTGTAGTATCAAGATGGGAATTTTATTGCAATGGCTTGATCCATTCTTCACATTCTTTTTTTCATTTTTTAGAAAGCTCATAGATTTTTCACTTTCTCTCTTGTATGAATGCCTATAAATCTAAGTATGGTTTTCACATGATGCAAGCTATATAAATAGCATGAAGAGGTGTCACTAATATCTTCATCAATAGCCAACACAAAATATTTCCTAAGGGTAGAATCATACGAAATATTTGAAGGAACACCCAAAGGATTATTGAAACCATCTCAATCAACCATTATTGATCATACACCACCATGCAGGGTAGAAAATGAGGTATCATATATTAATGGCTTAAGATAGGAATAAAAAAATATGTACCTTCAATAACCATCTATTGTAGACTTGATATGTGTTCTTGAAACATAGACAACAACATGATACAACAACAATAGAATTTTATTTTAGATAGAAAAGTAATCACCTCAAGATGAGGAAATCCTTGAAGATCAAACCTCCAAGGTAATTATTAAATTATAGGTTCAACTCATTAGTAAAGACTTCAAATTTTATTTTAACCCAACCATGTCTTCTTTGAGTAGGCAACACATAAAATTATTGTTGCAAAGACAATTATTGTTGCACCAAAAGATAAACCTATTAATCCATGGGAAGCAGTTAATCCATGTCACAAACTTGAGCGTTGCACTGCACAAGGAGACAAAGGGTGCACACCTTGCAACAATCCCACCAAGTGCAAGCGAAGGGTTCGAAATCATGACCTAGGCTTTGATACCAAATTTTGCAAAGACGGTTGATGTTGTACCAAAAGATTGACCTGTTAATCCCCGATACAACTGCTAGAGTTAATGAATCCATGGGAGGCAGTTAAGCCATGCCACGAACCCGAGCACTACACTACACAACACAAGGATACCAAGGGCACACACATTGCAACACTTATTCCAACAAGATCCTCCCTAGAAATGATGTCGTTGTTGAGTGTGAGTTGATGGGCCATCAAACTCACCCCAAACACAATGCATTGCGATATTTTTTGTTACTAAGGTTTTCAAGATATATCCAATTACCTAGAACCCAATAAAACTAATTGGTCCCCAACAATGACACCATTATTAGGTTTGAGTTGATGAGAAATCAAAATCACCCAAACAAAACACAAACTAAGTTTCTTTTTGAGTTACCAAAGCTAAAGAGAGCAAGAACATTGCCTACTATCATGATTGATGCATAAGGGAGTAGAATAGTAGAGATAGAAACTCCAATGGTAGATAAAGAAGTAAGCATGCAGCTAGGAGACTATCAAGTGAAAATAATAGATTTAGGCCACCAGACATAAGAGGAAGAAAAAAAACCTCTACAAATAGTGGTTCCCACCATTCTAAATTATATAAGCAAAGATGAGAAGACAAATGAAGAGCTCAGGGCCTAGTTTGGTGAGTTATAAACATACCTAGAATACCTAGTGGGCGATATAGACTCAAATAAATTAGCCTCTACCCTCATGACTACATTGAAAAAAGACAAGAAACAAAAATATACAAGAGTAATGAGTGCTACCATAACTTGAAGAGACTCTTGGAACCCAAAATTAGTAGATTGATTTGAGAGGCCTTCTAATGTTTTCCTAATATAAATGATGAAAGTTCCATGAAATACTTTGAAGAGACCATTGATGCAAAGCTCATCACAAGAAATCTAGCTATATTACAAAGAATGGTCAAAGTACCATTTATAGATTTTCAAAGCAAGAACATCCTTCCTAATGGTAACCTATACTTGCATTTAGAATTTCTCAAGGCCACTAAATGGAGATTTAAATTTTTGAAAGAATGTAAGTAGAAATTTCCTACGCAAAAGGAGATTGTGAATGCAGTCATGCAACAGATAGAAGGTCTCATCAAAGTTGTTCCTTGCACTTTCTAGGATTAACCTAGCAAGGACCTTCAGACTACAATAATTGTCAAAGAACTCTTTTATCTAATAAATAAAAATTTAATTGAGGATGCCATAGATAATATAATGAGGATAATTAAATTTTTGAAAGAATGTAAGTAGAAATTTCCCACGCAAAAGGAGATTGTGAATGCAGTCATGCAACAGATAGAAGGTCTCATCAAAGTTGTTCCTTGCACTTTCTAGGATTAACCTAGCAAGGACCTTCAGACGACAATAATTGTCAAAGAACTCTTTTATCTAATAAATAAAAATTTAATTGAGGATGCCATAGATAATATAATGAGGATAAAGGGGAACTTGAATGTTTTTAAGATTGGTTGCTAGAAATGAAGGTCACTGAACAAGTCAAAAATATTACATTCTCTAAGAAGGTAAAATTTCAATATTTTAGCACTCCCAAATCTAAATTTGGTCTTGGAAGATTTAAAGGACTACAAGTTACATTTCCCACAATAGAAATAGCAACAAAAAGCTCAAGTAGAGGTAGTAGGACAATGGCATGCTAGGATCTCAACTTCGTTCCTTCTCATTCTTTTTTCTTTAGTATTTATAATAAATCACTCTATAATTTGAGTGTATTTAATGGTAATACTTTTATGCCCATAAAATAATAAATTCATAGAATTTAATGTTTGGGCCTATAAGTTAAATATAGTGTCAAAATGTAACCTGTAATTTTTAGGCCCAACAATTAATTTAGGATCTAGGCCAACTAGCTTTAGGATTTTGGGTTTGGGGTGCCCTAGTTGGATAGAAGTAAGCAATTCAAAAGCCTTGGAAACATGAATAGGAATTTTTTGGAATTTTGTCAAGTAGCAAGTCAATCCACTATTATTTTTATTTTGTAACAACAATTTTCCCAAACTAGGTTATGATGTAACACCCATATTTTGAGAATTCGATGAGAAGGATGGAAGTTTGAGGCCTATTGCATGAAAGATTAGCTATTAATGTTTGATTTTGTTTTGTGACATGTGAAATTTTCATGTGTAATACAATAATTTTATATGTTTACTTTCATTTCAAAAATAGATGATTGCATTGCTTTGTATAATGGTTATGTGTAATACTAACCAAGCAAAGTTAGCTTATGTTCCTCCTCAACAAGTTGATTAATTTGTGATGTTGCAAAATATATCCATTTTAACTTATTTTCTCTAATCCTAAATCTTTTTTGAAATAAATTAAAAATACATAATAAAAAATAATATAATATAAGGCAAATGTGAATCTGGGTTTCTTCCTTAAATGAATGAATTCTAATGCCTAGAGTAAAATAATACAAAATTTGAATTTTGAATGCTTAATTTTCCTATATTTTGAATTTACCATTGATTTTTTTTCCAAATTTGCTAATCATAAAATTTTGACTTGTGTAACTAGTCTAGATCTCACCAAAGGTTGGCGATAAAATATGGACAAGATAGATCACATATGATCTGGTGATAGAAGAGGTCAACTTATTTTCAACAATGGTGGAGTGATATTTTGACTTTAATTGCATGTTGACATGGGGTTTCAAATCTATGATCAATAGGTTGTTCATAGCCTATTGAACCTCCTTCTTTGATCTTTCCAAGGAGATTATTACATGTATTTTTTGTCTTTATTTTTCCAATCTCTCATTCGTTATGAGATACTTTAGACTGATTCAAAATCTGATCAACAATGTGGGTGAATTTATCAAATAGATACAACACATGCTAATCCTTCAAGAATATTTGTGAGGGTTTGTGGTATGATAGATATTTCAAAGTATATCACACATAAGATCAGAACTCACTCCTCTTAAGATAGTTGTATTTTTTTTTTAATTATGAAGGCTTTCCTAAACATTATTTCAAGTGCAATTAGATTGGTCACAAAATGGTGTCCTACCCTACCAAATTTTCCCTTGGCCATAGGTCTATTGGCCTAAGCAAATGGGTTTAGAAAGGTGGAAGCCTAGACAAATATTTCATATGAGGCAATCATGGATTTTTTGGCATAACCTTTGCCTCCCTCTGTTTAAGATGTGGCAATTGAGGTTGGCTCCTCTCTTAAGCCTTCTAAGTTTTTGGTGCATATTGTAATTGTAACCTCCTCAGTAATAGAAAATTAGAGGGAATTGAAGATGGTCAAATTGGTTTGGTTCAAACTTTAGAGGAAGAGAAAATATTTCTACATTCACTATTTGAAGAGAAAGATTTAAAGGTTGTGGAGGAAATAGATGAGCTAGGCATTACCCCTTTCTAGTCCTAATCCATATTTATTTGAGAATTCTAGGGACAATACCTACTGAGGAATTGATGGTATTGTAGAACACACAACAATCAATATGAAAATAAGAAAAATTTGGAATACTCAATTGAAGAGATGTATGCCTCCAAAAACTATATTTAGTGGCTTTGAAATTATTCAGTTATACATTTTCAAGAAGTTGAAAGGTCACCAAATCAATGTCATCCTTGGAAGTTGAAATGGATAGTTAGATGTGTACAAAATTAAATATAAAAAATAAAAATTATAAGAAATTTATTTAATTTTGGTACCCCAACTTGGCAAGGTCATAACTCCTAGCTTGTTGGGAAAAAAATGGACTTCTTGGAATGATTAGAAAGATCTCCAAGAGAAATAGTTTGAATTTATTAGAAGATGACCCTTACTAAATAATTAGTGAAAGTCCTAAAGGTTAATTCCTCTCCAATGGCCTTTGAAAATTCAAATTACAAAAAACATTGAAAATATTAAAAAAAATAGATTTTTGATATTTTCCATCTTTGGCTATGTAGATGCCACTTGAGTGCTCCTAGATTAATATGCAGTCATTTATTCCCCCTTGAGAGGAAATGGGCATCATAGCAACTATGCTCTACAAAATGAGGAAACCGCTTTTCAAATTGATCCTTAGTGAGGAAATTATCCAACTTATACCCTGCGATAGTGAGGGATCATTTGCTTATTTGATGTTTTAACAAGAACATTAGTGATCCGATCAATTACTAGTGGAACAATAGTTTTTGGATTCAATTATGTTGTGAATGTTCTCAAAAACTTTGAGGTATTTGATAATGGTGGAAAATATGGATGCAACAACTCAACATTGAAAATAGGATGTAGTCCTAAAAATGGTGGCAGATTGAGCTCAAAATAATTCTCACCAATTTTTTTGAGAATGGTGTATGGCCCATATCAAAGAGTTTGAAGTTTCCTATTTGGTCCCTGAACTTACTCTTTTTATGGATGAATCCACACCTTGTCTCCAAATTAAAATTGATGAGGTGTAGAATGGTGGTTATGTCATCCCTTGTACTTCTTATTGGTGTGTTGTTGTATGAAATTGTTATATATTATGAACCCTTTCAACAAACTTTTATGACTTATCCACCTCCTTCTCAGCATGTGGTGATTGGTCGCATAGCATGACCAATACTAGCTACATTCATGGGAGCCAATGGTTGGTATCCAATACATAATTAAAATGAACTATGCCATGTGGACCCATGTAGTTCATGATTGTAACTATGTTGCACATATGGTAGACTATCATGTCATGTGCAAAGATTCTTTGAATGACACTTTCAAAGAATGTGAATGATCATTCAATTGACTACCTCATTTTTTATATTTGTATGTGGATGGAATGCAATACACTTTGTAAACTTGGTGTCCATCATGGCCCATAGTGATGACCAAAAGTTGTTGAGAAACCTATTATCCCTTTTAGATATGATACTTTATGGAAATCCAAAATGGACCTACATATTCTCAAAGAAAAGCTTGGCAATTTTGTTGTGAAGATCCCCTTCTTACAAGCTACCATGGTTACCATTTTTCAAAATCTATCTACCACCACATACACACAATCATGACCATGTTTGGTAGTGGGAAGGCCTAACATGAATTCAATCGAAACTAAGTTCCAGGGCTTATCAAGAATAAGAAGAGTCATACACAATCCTTGTTTGTGATTTCCAAGCTTTGCAATAGAAAAAACTATAAAAGACTAAATAACTAAAGTGACATTGTGATGTGCTTTTGGCCAATAAAAATACCTCTAAAGTGCAACAATTGTCTTTCCTGCTCCAAAGTGTCCTACAATATGGCTATAGTGTGCTTCCCACATCATTTTATGGTTTTCCTTAGCAAGATCACATATGCGAGCCATGTGATGGAGAATCCAATCTTGCACGTAGAAATTAGGGACTTGCTTACCTTTTGTTAGCCTATTATATCTATCAACAAAATTAAGGTAAGTGTCATACAATTGGGACCAATTTTGTTTTTGGTGGCCACAAGAATCTAACACTGATATTAGGGTTGTGATCAAAGGTCTACTCAAGCAATTTGCAACATTATTATTGCTTCCCTTCTTGTGGAAAATGTTGAGGTGGAATTATTTCAAGTAGGTATACCATCTTTGATGCCTATCATTCTACAACTTCTCTTATGTCTACATAAATTGAAGGTGCTTGTGGTCTATGTGGATGATATTCTCATTCCCTAAGAATTATTACTTCTACTATCAGCAAGCCTAAACAATGACATGCAACTCCTTGTCACAGGTAGGATACCTATGTGCTATATCAAAAAAAAATCACTATGGTAGGAAACTAGATGCCCATGTTGCATGAGCACTGCCCCAAGTCCATACTTCAAAGAATCTATCTCAATTTCAAAATATAGTTGTAGATTTGGAACTACTCACACCAACGATAAATATAACCTTATTTGTTCCATGTGTTGTGCCTCTATCCAATTGAATTTTTCTTTTGATCGTCCCCTAAATGCTTGATTCATGGGCCATGCCAAGTGTGAAAATATAAGTACAAACCTCCTATAAAATTATCCAACCCCAAAAAACTATGAATTTATATGATATTATTGGGAGATGATCAATATTTGATGACTTGTATCTTTTCAAGATCAACACAAACACCCTTACTATCCATGATGTATCTCAATTACTAGATACTCTCCTTACCATAAGAATATTTTTCTTGATTAGTATAGAGTCTATGGTTTCATAAGATTTAAAGCACTTGTTGAACATGCTACAAGTGACCATCCCATGTTTTTATAAATATGAGTAGACCATCCAAATATACCACAACAAAGGAATTAGTGAAGAGCCTAAGTGCATTATTCATTATCCTCATGAATGTGGTAGGGGCATTAGTTAGCACAAGAGGCATGAATAGCCACAAACCTTAGTTGGATTTGAAAGTAATATTCCACACATCCAATGGATTGATTAGAACTTGGTGGTAACCAAACTTCAAGTCAATTTTGTTGAAGAAATTAGCCCCCTGAGTTGATCCAAGAGATCGTCAATGTGAGGAATTAGATGCTTGTTATTTATAGTGATTTTGTTCAAAGATCAATAATCAATGTAGAGTTGCATCCTTCTTCTTAGCAAGAATAATTGGGTTTTTCACTTTATTTCATCATTCTCCAAAATTTACCTTCTATAGAGTGGCCCATTTGGTAATGGTGTCCCTAGAATTAGATCAATTGAATTATTGGCTTGATAGTGAAATGGTACCCCTATTGGTGAGTTGAATACATTTTGATATCTTGTCAATATTTGATCCATTTTCTTCTATTGGATGGTGGTGGTAGCTATTTTGGTATGAGCCTTGGCTCCAACTAACCTTACCTCCTCACATTGAATCATTATTAGTACAAACACTCCAATTTGAGCAACCAAATGCCTACAATGTTTTTCACTAATTAAATATGTAAATTTTGTAGGACTTATGTCAAAAATCTAATATTGTTGTTCACCTAGCTTGATGATGGCATTGCATGGTCTGGACTCATAAATAGCATGATTCTTGTACCTGTATGGTTACCCCCAATAATACATCATAGACATCCAAAGACAACACATCACACATTACTTCTTTGAATGGTTTGATGGAATAGGGTAAACGATATCTCACCCCTGGCTTACCCATCCCATAGAGTATGGTTATGGATGGGGTGTTGTTTGCAGGTTTAGCCTCTCAATAGTCTCAGAAGAGATTAAATTATTTATTCTTCTACTATAAAAAATGAAATGTAGGGAATTTCCCACATCTGTGAATGAAATAGATGTTCCTCATCTTCATTGGGAAATATTTTGGTAGTGGCAATTGTTGCATAAGGGTTTTCCTCAACAATTTGATCATTACCCTTTTGCTCAAAAGGATCTTTTGGAAATAGTTCAGGTTCAATCTCCACTTCATGTTTTCATGTCATTAGGATCTTGGTAGGTTGACAATCCTTGGTGTTATGGCAAGGAATCTTATGAATTTCACACCACATGTATGTATCCTTCTATGTCTTTTTGGTATCCTTCTTTATTGTTGAGGAGAATTCCTTGGTTGTTTTCTTTCTTGTAAACTTGTTACTACCTTCACCTTTTGATTTGTTTTTTTGTAGAATAATCCTTCTTCCCATTTTGTTTGATTTTTTTTTCAATCTTTAATGCATATTTAAAGGAAAAAACCAACATCTCAATATTCAAAAAAGTCATCTTGGCATGAATATATTGATGAATCTCACTACAATACTTCAATATATAATGTTTCTTTGCATATTAGATGCCAAGCTTTGCTAATGATGCATAAAAGGTATTGGTCTATGTTGGGAAAATGTGTCTCAACCTTGCAATTACATAAGGTACTATTGATACGTCATCAATGAGGGGGTTTTCCCTTGTGAGGGGTTCGGGGACAACGTGCCCTTGAAAGGAAAATTTTATTTATATTTTATTATTATAAATTTGAACCATTCATCATTAGGTCTTAAATATGGTGACCGATATTTTATTAGCTTGACTTGCCCTAGAAGACAACCCTATTTTATGAGGGCATTGTATTACGGTTGAGCAATGTGATGTATTTTGAAAGTTTGATAGAGGTGGTGTTGCCTTTGGATCTCTGGTTGGTGATATTCCTATGAGAAGATTTCTCTACAAGTATATTGTAATCTTTGTGATTTCTGAATAATATATTGGGTGACTTTTAAAGTGTGGACTTTTTTCTCCTGAAAGGGTTTTCCTGCATAAATCACTGTGTTGTGGTATGCATGATATTTATGTTTAAGTTTCTATAACTGAAAATATCTGTAAAGTTTTGTATTATTCTCCTCTCAAGATTAGTGTAGGAAGTTTTTTTACTACCTTAGCTTCCTTATGAGTGGTATGAGAGCCTGCTCACCTTTGGTTTTAGTTGTGGGTTGTTGGGTTTTTTGAACTAATCTAGATTTGAGTGGGAGCTTGTGCAAAAGACACTTTGTGAACTCGTAGGAATTTTCAGATGGCAAGTTCATCAAGGAGAATAGAGGATAAATTTTATGGAACTAATTTTGAAATGTGGAAGTTGAAGATGGAGGATTTGTTGATAGATCGAGATCTATGGGATGTTTTGATGAGAATGTTTCAAGGCTTGCAAATCCTACTTAGGCTGCTTAGTATGATGTTATGGACTATAAAGCCAAGGGTTTAATTAGATTGTGCTTGGAAGGCTCTATTTTAATCAATTTCCATGAATAAAACTCTACACATAAATTATGGTAGAAGCTTAGTGAGATGTATCAAGCCAAATCTTTAGTGAACAATATTTTCTTGAGGAAGAAATTATATTCCTTGAGAATGGAAGAGGGTGAATGAATTACAAACCATCTAGAAGCGTTCAATATGTTGGTGGCTCAGTTGACATCAGTTGGTGTCAAAATAGATGAAGAGGATAAATTCTAGATCCTTCTTTGTTCTTTTCTTGATTCATGGAATTCTCTTGTTATGGCTATTGGGAGTACTGTTATATTGAAAACTGAAGATGTGGTGGGTTATTTAATTTCTAAAGAGATGGGGAGGAAGGTGTGCCAAGGAATCCCTAAGTTTTCATGGAAGATATAATGTAAAAGGCAAGAGGAATGAGAAGTGTGATAAATCCAAGTCCAAGGGGAGATCAAAATCTCTTGGAAAGTCCAAAGTTATTTGTCAGAACTATAGTAAGCCTGGACTGCAAAGAAGAAAAGAAGAAAAGGAAGAAATTTGATTATGATTATGAATCTAAAAAGGAAGATGGTGATGCATTCATTGCATATTTTTCAACTCATGCAAGTAATGATGCATGGTTAATTGATTCAAGTGCATCTTTCCATATGACCTTTAATAGAGATCATTTTTTTTAATATGAAGAATTTAATGGAGGTAAGGTGTACTTGGGTATTACCTACATTAAGGAGGAAAAGGCTCAAGGATGAGGCCTTGCACTACATTAAGGAGTGTATGATTTTCCAACAAAAGAAAAATGAGCACTCTTTTCTAGCTAATTTGTTGCAGCCCCTACCTATTCCCAATCAGAAATGAGAAATTATCTTGATGGATTTCATCACTAGGTTTCCAAATATGCAAGGGAGAGATTGCATATATTTTTTTGTGGACAGATTGACAAAGTTTTCTCATTTATTCTTCATTACCAACTCATTTACAATAGCTTAGGTTGTTGATTTTTTCTTCAGAGAGGTTTTCAGATTACATGGTTTTCCAATAAATATTGTGAGTGATAGGGACAACAAGTTCCTAAGTACTTTTTGGTAGGAGGTTTTCAAATTGAGTGGTATAATTCTCACTCCAAGCACTAGTTATCACCCATAGACTAATGGAAGAAAGGGGATTGTGAACAAGTGGTTGGAGGGATATCTCAAGAATTATGTTTCAGAGCAGCAGAAGGTTTGATGAGATGGCTTCATTTGGGAGAGTACTGTTATAACTCTTCCTACCATATGTCTATCAAAATGTCTCCCTTCATGGATCTATATGGATATGAGGCTCCTAGCTTCATAGATTTGATGTTTGGTGATAGTAGAGCCCCTCAAGAAAGGGATATGTCGTAGGAGAGTCAAGAAATTTTGAGATTTTTGAAGGACAATCTTCACCATGCACAAAATCAGAAAAAGATGTATGTTGATCAGTAGCGTATTGAGTGTACTTTTGAGGTTGGAGACATGGTCTACTTGAGGCTCCAACCTTATAGATAGTCCAATCTCAAGAAAAGTGGAGCAGAGAAACTCAAGCCACATTTCTATGGCCCTTTCAAGATCATCAGAAGAGTTGGGGAAGTGGCTTATGAGTTAGAGCTATTAGCGAGTAGCAAGGTGCATAATGTCTTCCATGTGTCACGTGCCAAAAAGAAACTTCGGCACAATGTTGTAGCTTCATTAGATTTCCCCTCGTTAGATGAGTAGGGACAATTAATTTTAGTTCCAAAGGAAATCATTGATTTCAGGGAGAACTCATTGAAGAGGAGATCTATCAAAGAGTATTTGATGAAGTAGAAGAATTTACCAATTGAGGATGCTACTTGGGAGGATGAGAAGATTTTGTAGCATCTAGACTTGTTATTGCTTAAGAGAAATCAATCTTTGGGAGGGTGGACTATAATGTCCCCTTCTCAGCACTAGTTCCATTTGATGACCATTAGCCTATCTTGGAGGCTCGTAGGCTAGTTGGACGCAAAAATTAGGGTTTCCTATTTTTTTAGGAGGTTCCTTCTAAGTTTTCAAGGGCTTGTTTGCATGAGTTTGGCAGTTCTAATTTTTGGGTCTTTTTGGGTTTTCAAAGGGCTTCAAAAAGGTATGACATGCATTTTCATCTGAGGACAATTTTGGACTTACTATTTTTAGTAAGTTACGATGATTGCCTAGTTTGTGCTCAAATGGAGTTTGGATTCTCTTACTATTTTTAGCAATATGCTATTTTTAGTAAGTGCTATTTTTGGCAGTGCGATTTGGCAACAGTTTAGAATGCAATGTCCATTTCTAGCAAGGTAGTATATGCAGTGGTGTCTCCAGCTTTCTCGGAGCCTTTTTTGGAAAGTTGGTAACTTAAGTTATATTTTTATATTGTGTTTTTTGGCCCCCAATGCCTAGGCATATCACTTAAGTTATTTTAAGTTGTGGTTTCTCTTTTGGGCATCCAAATTGATTAATCAATTGCATTTTATAAAGTTAAATTATTTCAAGTGGAATTAAGCACCCAAGTCCAGGTCAAAGATGAATTAAAAGAATATTTTAATCTTCCTCATTTGGGTGTCCCTTTTGGAGGGAAAAAATAGGTTTGAGCTTCTGGGTTGGAAAATCTATATATGCAGGGCCTTGCATCTTCATTTGGCATCCATTATTCATCTCATAACAAAGTGTTGCTAGAGTTTACCCAGTCTCTTGCTTTGGGGTTGGAATACCTCCTAGCCTTATTCAATTTTTGGCTTGCAAGATAGCTCCTAGTTGGATTGCTAGTGCTCCTTCATTCAAAGGGTGCAACTGGGCTTCAATGGTGATAGCTTCATTTCATGTTTTTTTTTAATTTTGTTGTGGTAGTGAGTTAGTTTCTAGTTTTCTCCTTTTTGGTGTGTTTGCTTCATTTTTCATGTTGCTAGTTTTAAGTGTGGCTAAAGCACATTTCTGCTTGCATCTTCCTAAGGAGTTGGAAAAATTTTGTGGGTACTGATTCATTAGATGCCTAGTTTTTGGGTGCCCCTTTTCTCCAACTTTGGTGATTTTAGCTCATGATTTGGATTTTTTCTCAACGTTGCCATTCCCAAGGAGGTCGTACCATTTGTTGTTAGTGCCTTGGGATGCATGCAAAAAAATAAGAGTTGTTTGGAGGGGTTTAGCTGCTTGAGATTGGACACCTAGCCTCTAGGCATCATTTGCCTTCAATTTGAGTTCATTTGGCAGAGTATTGAGGAAGATACAAGCATTTTGGTGAATCCCAGGGTTGTTGATCTCAAAATCAGAATGTTGCCATTTTACATTAGACCTGGTATTTTTAGTTTTTTTACTCTATTTCTTGATGCTTATCTTTGTATTTGTCTTGGAGATCATTGTCTAATATTTGGGCCTTCAAATGCCAAGTTATCTCAAGTTTTTCATTGCAGGAGGTTCAATATTGTAATGCTAATTCAGTAGTACCGATTAACTCTTTCATTTCATCTTTGTGTTTTCATTCTCATTGAAAAGTGGAAGATGTTGGCTTGTTGCTTAGTTGCTTCTTTTGTTACCCATTAACAAGTGAAAGAGGTTGGCTTCTTGCTTGAGCATTTTCCATTTCATTCACTTTCCTGTAGCTCGCTGAAAAATGGAAGAGGTTGGCTTGTTACCTAAGTATTTACATTTCCTATATTGGTTGGCTTTTCATCAATATCATTTGTACTTCTAGCATTTCAGTTTATTGCTAATAGATCCCCTTACATTGTATTCTCTCACCTTGCCCACTTTGACATCTGGGTGATCAAAAAGTGGAGGGTTTCTTTCAGCTTGTCATCTTTCTTGAGCTAATATTAACGGGTGGAGTGTGTTAAAAATTAAAAAAAGGGGATATTTCATGATTGGAGATGTATTTTTTCTTTGAATATTAACATGGATGAACCCAAATCGATAGAAGAGGCATTAGGTATGAATGATGTAGTCATTTGGAAGATTGCTATGGATGAAGAAATGAAAAGTTTGAAAAAGAATGATTCATGGGATCTTGTACCATTTCCTGAACGAAAAAAACATGTTGGTTGCAAATGGGTGTTAAAAAAAAATTGGTTCAAATGGAGGTATTTGTTGATGGTGTTTTCTGCACAATAACTCAGACAGAATATGATATCCTATCTCTCTTGAAAGATGAATCTCAATGAAAAAAGAGATAACTCCAAGGTCTCTAATGTCAGGTCTTGACAATGCAAGAAAACAACTTAGAGATAATGTGAAAATGTTGGTAATCACAAAGGTACCTTACTACAAGAAAATAATAAACTCAAATTTATCAGATCTAGCAATATGATAATAATTCAGATCTTGAGTCTAACCCAAGTAATCAAAGAAATAAAAAAAGATAAGGGTTTTAAAGAGATTTTTAAGACTAATTCTAATTCTAAGATTGACAATGCAAGTGATAAAATACTTGAAATGGAGCAATCCCTCATAAACCAATTCTTGTTTGACCCAGATAAGTCTGCAATCTTACAAAAATAGTGCAATCTTCTAAGGAGTTAAAGATTTTCATCTTAAGCATATTCATTCAAAACAACCCTATTGCAATTGAAATGAACCAACATTCATAATTGAACTAAGCACAATTTTAAGTCCAAACTAACTTTACAAAGCAGCTAACAATCAGTTAAGTGCAAAAAGTATGGACTAGATATTGTTACAAACACTTCAAGCATCAAACCCAAAACATCATCAAATCATCTAATATCAAATAAAGTTAAGAAATTTTAAAGATAGAATATCAAGAACCATGCCAGATAAAACTCAACACAAGGAAGGCACCAAATCACAACATCTTTACTTGTATTAAATCATCGAAAGTGGAAACAATATTGATCTTCTGTTACAACACTTGCTTGAAAGATAAAACTAAATCCTAACTGTAACTCTTGCTCCTATCTCAATTCGCTCCAATATAAAAAATTGTCTAACTCTCTACAAATGAGACAAAATGCTAAATTTATAGAAAACCCCCCAAGACATGTCGGCCCAATTAGGTTTACAATAAAAAATGACCAAAAATAGGTCGGCCAAGAGGAATTTGAAAATAACATGAAATGTGCATTAAATGCACCAATTTCATCTAGGTCGGCCTGAGATCTCCAACATAACCCAGTCTAATGCATGTGAAGGAAGAGGAGGAATAATAGGGAAGCACAAATCCCGATGAGGCGTTGCATTAACTGCCCTCCCCTTTCTCTTTATCTTGATTTGCGCTATCTTGTATCATCAAAAATATTTTCTCTAAGTCAACAATAGGTGACATAACTAACACCTTCATTCTCCTTTCATTGGACTTAATGTCATCCCTTGATTGCTTTACCACCTTATCTTAGTCCACCTTCTAAGTCCTATATTTATCAATTACCACAATGTATGTAGTTGCATCATCCAACAGGTGCTTGGTGACTTGGTCCTCATTGACTGGAGAATACACATCTCGCCACCATTTCCTCAACCGCTCCAGGCTCAGATGCTTCGGCACAAACCTTTTTCTCCCTATAATAACCTTGAAGAAGGAGATGCATTTGTTGTAAATTCTAGTCAAGGCATCCTCAATCTACTTCCCTGCTTATGCACCTTCTCAAAACCATTTACCCTATTTTCAAAACCTCAAACCATTCCCAAGGTTTTGTTACTTTGGAAGAAGGAAGAATTCCATCTCCTACCAGCTTCTCTTCAGTGTAGCCCATGATGATTCTAGTCTTTTGTAGCAAAAGATCCATATCCTCCCTATCCTAGGACAATACATTCTTTAACCAGTCTATTGACCTCATAGCATCCCCACCAGTTGAAATAATATCCTTGATGGCACCATCTCCCTGAATTTGCACTCCTTGTAACCAGCTCGTTGTAACATGGCTAGTGACCTTCATCCTTTCTAGCTCAATAATTGTTTCTTGTGGTAGGAAGCCCACAACAGATGATGAGGATCTAATGGATTGCAAGGGTTTCATCAACTCTTGCATATATCTTTTAAGTTTGTCATTCTCCTTCTTCAATTCTTTCTTGGTCTGCACCTCCTTCCTTAATCTGCCAAGGATTATAACACTAGAACCCTCATATTCTTCAATATCCTGTTCCATGGAAGCATGCCCTAGGTTGAATTTTTGCACATTGTAATCATTCCCAGTCACATTATCCTTATTCTTGTCAGGAGCAGGAGTAGCAATGTGGACCACTCTGTTATTTTCCCCATCTCTCTCGACTCTGGAAATAACTCTGGGTTTCTTCATTATTTTTTCCTTTCCTATGTTCACCAGTAATTCATCCCAATTGGGAGGAGTATCATCCATGACAATTTGTTTACTCTTCAACTCCTTGTCCAACCATCCTAGGACTATGGGATCAAATTGTACATTATCTTGTCCCACTATATCTTGTTGAACATTGGGCGCATCTTCATCTAAACTTTGCTTCTCGGGAATTTCCCCAACTGTATCCTCTTTTATTTTATCGTGCTCCCCTTTTTCATGCATTGGTGAAGGAATCCTAGCTAGAATTTCCACCTTATGAGGAGGTCTATCCTTATTAACCCCTGCAAGTGAATCCTCATAAGCCACCAAAGGATACTGCATAACTTTCTCCATTTATGCCTCAGCATTATAGAGTTCTCCCTCTCCCTGATCCTGGGGATCCTCAACATCCTTTGATTCATCTAGCACATTATCATTATCATGAGAAGGAGGAACATCCTCATGCTCAGTGACAGGAGTAGTCATGGGAACACTTCCCTTTAGTACACCATCCTTAGGAGATGGAGTCCTTGATCTCTTGATATATTTTCTCCCGAGCTCTCCACCTCTACCACCAGAGGATCAACTTCTTTATCTACTTTAGATTTTTCCTTCTCTTTTTGTGACAACCTCACAATTCTCCTTTTCTTGGACAAAGGGACACTGGCATCCCCTTATTTTTCTTCTTCATCTTTCTCATCCTTTTTCTTCTTTGAGACATGCTTCCTTTTCTTGGCTATAGGCTTTCTTTGCTTCCCTGCTTCCTCTACTTGAACATCTTTAATTTTAATCTTGAAAGGAGAGCATCATAGGTGCACTACACACCCTCACTCTCCAACTCCAACATCTTGTGCTTGAGCCATAGCTTGGTGTACCTAATTACTGGAGTCATGATTTGTTCTAATTTTTTCTTGTCTTCCTCCAACCAATCCACTTCTCCAATTGGCCTATCCTTCACAGCTTCAAATTTATGGCCTTGAATCAAATTTCCATCTTCTTCAACCTGATCTAGAACAACCTTTACATTGTATAGCTAGACCAATTTCACTGGTAGCTTGGAGAACTTCTTCCTTCTAATTTCAAACTCATCATTGATGTTAGCCCAATAGTACGCATCTCTTCTTCAAAAGCATGGGCCGAGTTAATACAAGGGCATGCCTCACCACTTCCTATTCTCAAAGGAAAATCACCACCAAATCCAGTCTTGTGCTTCTCCTTCTTCATAGTTATAACAAAGTCACAGATCTATCTTGTAACCTCCAGAAGTACAACATGATTTGTGGAGTACCTAGGGAGTCTGTATGGAGCCCTCTGACAACCATCAATTCTTAATTATGAAAAGGTGGGAAATTGGATAAACCAGGCTCCAAACCTCTTAATTAACTCCTTAGCATTGTCTGAAATCCGAACATGTTCTACACCTTGTAGTAGCCTGGTGATGTACATGGTGAATGCATCATTCACCCTCCTATAGCTTGTGCCACCCAAGTGTAATTGTGGGTACACTTCATAAATTACATCTTGCCCAAACACGCCCCTTGTGCTCAGTCCCTTGTATGGGTGATACCTTGCAAGTGCATACACCAAATAGGAGGTCATTGTGAAGGTCTTTGTCTGTGAAACATTACACATTTTCTCATGTATCATTGCACTTACAATGCATGCCCAGTGGTAGTCCATACCTTGCTTCATCCTTGCAATGACATGAAACATCCAGTTCTCAAACATTCCTGCACTTTTTCAATCCCACTACCCTGCTGAGGAGTGTGATAACATCATAGTATTCCTTCCTAAACTTAGCTCTGAGCAACTTCTTGGGTAACTTGGAGAAGTGGGACTTGGTCTTCTCCAACCAAGAATAGATGACCTACTGGGATTTGATGACATTCTCATCATAATACTTCTTTGCTACATCCATATTGAAGGCCACAACATGAGACCTATCAGGCATGTCAAAGGTCTAAGCAATGGACGCAGGGTTAAGATTTGCCACAATTCTTCCTTGAGGACCAACTATCCTCTATGTGCCCATGTCATAGTGCCTAGCACATTCAAGTACCAACTCATAACATTGGACTGTAGAAGGAAATCCAGCCACATGTGCCAACCCCAACTCCAATATTCTTTTGGCCAACATAGAGAGATTTTGTGTTGCCATTCTTGCCTTAAATTCCTCATAATCCCATAGCCCAACGTTTGTATCAGTGATCCCTGACCAAATGGAGGTCAGCTTGCTCTCAGGGACTCTGCTCTTCAAATCCATCTTAACCCTCTTTGCTTCAGAGATAGCTGAGCCCTCAAGATTTGGATCCATTACCTTACCCTCGCTCTGCCCAACAACAACCTGACTTGATTCCACCTACATACAACACAACATAGAATTCAATTAGATCCATCACAAATGATATACCCATTCCTTAAACAAATCTCGTAATAAGAAAAATCCCCCCAAAACCCCATAAGAATCACTTATTGTAAAGTTTGGGTTTTTAGCCCTCTCGTGGAATTCGGGTTGGAGAGGAATTTTGGGAAATTTCAGACCAGGTAGAATCCAGCGAAACGACCACAAAGAAACCTCCAATCCATCATTTGATCAATCATATTAACCAAGAAACCACATGATACATCTTAGAACAAGTCAAATCAATCATGAGATGCATAATCATCAACCAAACTTTCATACATTCTCCTAATTCTCCATTTTCAACAAGATTTCGGGGAATTCTGCCTTGGACAGAAATCTGCGAAAGTGACAACAATTTACAAATTTCAAGAAAATGAAGGGACCAATAAATTCTGAGAAAATCTCGAAGGCACAGAATTTCGTGAAGACAATGCAATTTTCACACTTTGAGCCCACTTTCGGGAAATCGATAAGGTGACAAATAAATCGAGGAAATCCACGAGGGGCTCAAAAACCCAAAATCTTTGACTTTGTCAGGATTTTTCCTAGATCAATCAAATGATTATGAAGTTGGAGATTTATCCCAGTATTCAGATCGATTATAATGCAAGATGAACAATCCAGGTTCAAATCGATCAAAATAAGATCCACTCAACAAGAGGGAGGATTTCAACAAAGGAAACCCTAGGAAGTCGCTATGACAACACAACTCGGATCTCGATTTTTTATCGTCATTTTATTGTTCCTCACACAACTCAACTAATGATAGGGTGATTATCAAATTGGATGATAGCAAAAAGCCCCACTTTGCCAAGGACGTGGTTTCATCACAGGTCGATGAGTTCAGGTTAAACCAGAGCTCAAAATAGGGAAGCTCAAAATTAAATAGACGAAAGCAAAGCAATGGTTAACCCGCTTGAATTATAATCATGTAGAAGCAGAGGAGGCACAAGCCATGAGGAAGGGAATCAAGCCAACAATCAACAACCCTAGCACTGCTACCAAACCATACCACACCGATATCCCGACTCAAAGTGTACACCTAGACAAACCTTAAAGCAGATTCAATTCTTTCATCAAAAGGGAGCGTAGCATGTATATACCATGAGGGCAAATAAATCAAGGTAGTGACAGTCGACAAGACACCCAAAAAATCGAGGCAGAAAGCAAGCGATCACAAGAAAGCTCGACTGCAACCCTCGACCACGAGTTCAAACGCACAATCTAGCAGCAACAATCCAAAATCAAACTCCTCAAATCTCACAATAAGGAAAATGACATAAATCTCCTCATAAAATGCAAGTAAACTCAATAAAGGCAAATTGCAAGACTGTATAGGGCACTTACATGCATCGACAAGACATCAAACCTAGGGATCCGAAGGCACAACAAAATCACGGGAAAATTCGATCCAAGCAGAATTCTACGAAGTCCCGAAGTTTCTTAAAATGATACAAAGCAGCTTCCATCGGGTTTCCACGGTGTTTGGAGAATTCTACCCTAGGGGAATTTTCTTGAAAATAGAGAGAAACCCAATATGGATCCCAGAATGCAGAATTTTCAAAGTGCCTCCCTTGAGAGGCATTTGCATGAATAGGATAACCACTTGGGAACATGTCAAGGCAACCAAATCCTCAAAACCAAAGGGGCCAAAACACCAAGAACGAAATCAAAAAGACCAAGAAAGAGGGTCCCTGCTTTCAATGGGGCGTGTGTGAAAAAAGTGCACAACAATATTGAGAAGTATAAAACAAGGTTGGTTGCAAAAGGTTACTCTCAAGTTGAGGGTGTTGATTATGGTGAGATATTTTATCCTATTACAAAAATGACATCTATTAGATTTTTGTTTTTTATTGATGTTTCTTATGATTTAGAGGTTGAGCAAATGGATGCGAAAATTGCTTTCCTTCATGGTGACTTGGAGGAAGATATTTATATGACACGTGTTGGTATGTGGTGACGGGTCATGCTATACTATACACTCTTCATAATCTGAATTAGTCATCACTAAAAGATAATTACCCATTATCGATAATGGATCAAGTTCTACAAATAGTGATAGGTTTAAACATGTTGTCTATGTTAGATGATTTCTCAGGATATAACCAAGTGGAAGTAAGTGAAGAAGATCAACACAAGACCACCTTTACTACTCCATGGGTCACTTTTGTGTTGGTATGTGGTGACTGATCATGCTATAGTGTACACTCTTCATGTATCCTCGTCAGGGTCTAGGGCCAGGCCCGGGCCCCAAGCAAGGATTTAGGGGTGGCAACCCTTGAGAAAAAAAAATCACATTTTTTCACTTCGTCACCAAAAACCAAAAAGGTCGACTTTGTAGAACCCTAATTTCTAGAAGCTTCTAAAATCTTGTTATAAGAAGTTGGGATGGGGAGTGGTAGCATGACATTATTTGCGAGATTGTAATATGTTTTGCACTAGATAATAAAATCATTGGATGGTTGCAGTTTTTTGAATGTACCTCGGATTGGGTGAACCATGTTAAATTCTCTATGTTGTCTTGTTTCTGCTACGATTTTATATGTGTTTTATTTTTTTATTTTATTGATCAAATCTACATTTACCTTGCTAGATATCTGCTTTCTAACCCTAACAACATGGTTAGAGCACTACGTGGTGAAAGGTAAAAGTAAATTGATTTGCAAATTGAATAAATCTTTGTATGGCCTAAAATAGAGTCCTAGGATGTGGTACCAAAAATTTGATACATATGTGTTAAGTTTGGGATTTGAGTTCTAAATCAGACTATTGTGTTAATTATAAAATTCATGGTGTTTGTTGTTTATTACATTATATGTTGATAACATGTTATTTATTGGTAAAGGGAAAGGTATGATTTCAAAACTGAAATCTCAACTTGCTACTAAATTTGGAATGTAAGATCTTGGTGCAACTAAACATATTCTTGGGATGGAAATTAAAAGAGATGGAGTGAACAAAAAGCTATGGCTTGGCCAAAGTAAGTATGTCAATTCAATTTTACAGAGGTTTGATATGCAGGATTGTAGACCATTGTGTGTTCTTATTTCAACTGGAACAAAGTTATCTATTTTAGATTCTCCAACATCCCTATCAAAGATGGAAGACATGAGAAAAGTGCCTTACCAGAGTGCAATTGGAATTTTGATGTATGCTATAGTTTGTACAAGACCAGACATTTCCCAAGAAGTGGGAGTTGTTTCCAAATATATGTCTAATCTAGGTAAAGTTTATTGCGATGCAGTTAAAAGAGTCTTCAGATATTTGTGTGGTACCTTAGATTATTCTGTGTTATCATAGTAATATGATTGAAGATGAAATTTCCCTTGATATTCATGGTTATGTGGATTCAAACTAGGTAGGTGATGTTGATAGTAGATGATCCACTAGTGCTTATCTATTTACTTAATTTAGTGGTGCAATTAGTTGGATGAGTAAGTGACAGGTTGTGGTTGCTTTATCCACTATTGAAGCAGATGGAAACTACTTGTTATGCATATTTTGCACACACGCCCCACCATAGGTAGGGACCCTCTTTTTTCGCTTGCGGGCTGCTTTGCTCTTGCCTCATTTTTTTTGCCCCTCATTTTGGTGTCTTAATTGGTCAACACATTCTCAAAAGTCACATTTTAGGTTGATCAAATTTTGCCCCTTGGAAAAATGCTAAATCTTAGCCATTTCGGGTTCCCCTTGTCTGTCAATCTTTTTGATGTCTGTGGTGTCTTTCGGGCCCGACCCTCTGGAATTCCCCTCTCGGGTTTCCATTCCAGTTTCGTTGTTTTAAACGGCCAAGCCTGACCATCTTCCCGGACTTCAAAACCCGACTCCTAGAGTGTTGTCCTCCCTGCGCCGTTCCAAACGACCTTCTTGTAGCTGAAGCCCGAATGCTTAAATGGTGGTTGAAATGGACTCCAAATCAAAAACGGTCTTCGACCCAGATGCTAAAATGGGGTTTTATCCCCCCTGAAAATTTCAAATTCCAAAATTGGAGTCAGAAAAACCATCTGGAGTTTCGTACTTCGTCGGCCATTCTAAACAGCATTTCCAGAACAACATTCCGGGCTCATGTCTTCGGAACGTACAAGCGCACCTCCAAATCAAAAATGAACTTCGACCCAAATGCTAAAAGAGGGTCTTATCCTCCCTGGAAATTTCAAATTCCAAAATTGTAGCCGAGAAATACCAGCCAGAGTTCCGTGCTCCATCAACCGTTTCAAACAATATTTCCAGAACAGCATTCCAGGCTCATGTCTTCGGAACGTACAAGCGCACCTCCAAATCAAAAACGGACTTCGACTTAGATGCTAAAATGGGGTCTTATCCTCCCTAGAACTTTCAAATTCCAAAATTACAACCGGGAAATACCATCTAGAGTTCTGTGCTCCATTGGTCGTTTCAAACAACATTTTCAAAACAGCATTTTGGGCTCATGTCTCTGGAATGTACAAACGCACCTCCAAATCAAAAACGAACTTCGACCTTGATGCTAAAATGGGGTCTTATCCTCCTTCAAACTTTCAAATTCCAAAATTGTAGCCAGGAAATACCATCCAGAGTTTCGTGTTCCATCGACCGTTTCAAACAGCATTTCTAAAACAGCATTCCGGGCTCATGTCTCCAAAACATACAAACGCACCTCCAAATAAAAAATGGACTTTGACCCAGATGCTAAAATGGGGTCTTCTCCTCCCTAAAACTTTCAAATTCTAAAATTGCACCCGCGAAATACCATCCGGAGTTTCGTGCTCCGTCGATCGTTTCAAACAACATTTCGGGCTCATGTCTCCGAAACGTACAAACACACCTCCAAATCATAAACGGACTTCAACCCAGATGCTAAAATGGGGTCTTATTCTCCTTGAAACTTTCATTGTAGCTGAAAAATACCATCCAGAGTTCCATGCTCATGTCTCCATAACGTACAAGCGCACCTCGAAATCAAAAACAGATTTCGAACCAGATGCTAAAATGGGGTCTTATTTTCCCTAGAACTTTCAAATTCCAAACTTGCATCTAGGAAATACCATCTGGAGTTCTGTGCTTCGTCGGCCATTTCAAATAGCATTTCCAAAACAACATTCTGGACTCATGTCTCCGGAACGTACAAGCACACCTGCAAATAAAAAATGGACTTTGATCCAGATGCTAAATTGGGGTCTTATCCTCCCTAGAACTTTCAAATTCCAAAATTACAGCTGAGAAATACCATCTAGAGTTTCGTGCTTCGTCAGTCATTTCAAACAGCATTTCCAAAACAACATTCTGGGCTCATGTCTCCGGAACATACAAGCGCACCTCCAAATCAAAAACGGACTTCAACCCAGATGCTAAAATGGGGTCTTACCCTCCTTGAAACTTTCAAATTCCAAAATTGCAGCTGGAAAATACCATCCAGAGTTTCGTGCTTCGTCGGCCGTTTCAAACAGCATTTCCAGAACAATATTCTGAGCTCATGTCTCCGGAACGTACAAGTGCATCTCCAAATCAAAAATAGACTTCGACCCAGATGCTAAAATGGGGTCTTATCCTCCCGAGAACTTTTAAATTCTAAAATTGTACCCGGGAAATACCAGCCAGAGTTTCGTGCTCCATCGGTCATTTCAAACAACATTTCCATAACAACATTTTAGGCTCATGTCTCCGGAACGTATAATTGCACTTCCAAATCAAAAACGGACTTCGACCCAAATGTTAAAATGGGGTCTTATCCTCCCTGGAACTTTCAATTTCTAAAATTGCACTCGAGAAATACCATCTGGAGTTTCGTGCTTCGTCGGCCGTTTCAAATAGCATTTTCCTAAACAACATTCTGGGTTCATGTCTCGGGAACGTACAAGCGCACCTCCAAATAAAAAATGGACTTTGACCCAGATGCTAAAATGGGGTCTTTCCTCCCTATAACTTTCAAATTCCAAAATTGCAGTTGGTAAATACCATCCGGAGTTTCGTGCTTCGTCGGTCGTTTCAAACAACATTTCCAGAACAGCATTCCGGGCTCATGTTTCTAGAACATAAAAGCGCACCTCCAAATCAAAAACGGATTTCGACTCAGATGTTAAAATGGGGTCTTATCCTCCTTGGAACTTTCAAATTCCAAAATTACAGTTGGTAAATACCATCCGAAGTTTAGTGCTTTGTCGGTCATTTTAAACAGCATTTCCAGAACAGCATTCTGGGCTCATGTCTCTGGAACGTACAAGCGCACCTCCAAATCAAAAACAAACTTCAACCCAGAGGCTAAAATGGGGTCTTATTCTCCCTGAAACTTTTTAATTCCAAATTTGCAGCTGGGTGGTACCATTCGGAGTTCCATGCTTTGTTCACCGTTTTTAAATCAGCATTCCTAAAACAACATTTCGGCCTCTCATTTCTAGTTTCAAGAATCCTAGCATGGGTTCGTCGACAAAACTATTTGATCCAATGAGGAATTCTAAAATTCCATCGAGAGAAGGTAGCTTTCAGTCAATGTTAGCTACAGTAAAAGGAGAAATCAACTAGAAGACAAAGTTGCTACAATGACTGGCCACTACAAGACAGAATAGGGAAAAGACAAAGATGTGTTTTAAATTGTTGAATATTGTGGGGTAGGTGAAGCCCTAATGTAATTAAATCTGGGCCACACAATGTAACTCAATCTTGGCCATTCATTTCGACTTTGGAAAACTACAAATAAGGGGTTTTTCCCTCATTTGTAAGGGTTGGAGAGTTGTAAAAATATTCTGTAACAATAGAAAGCAGCATTGTATGATCTATGGGTGTTACTTTTGAGTTTTCTCATTATGTGTGCATGGTTCTACCTTCCAAGTTAGTTTTAGTTGTAATTTTTTGAATGGATGTGATGATGGACATTGTTGTTACAGTATTTGATGAATTTTCAGCCCATGCTTTTGGCACTTATTGATAACAAGCTGATGTGCAAAGTTAGTTTGAGCTTCTTTATTTGATTGTTGCAGCTTAATTCACTTGCATGTTCATGATGTGTGTATGCAAACTGAAAATCTGCAGTCCTTAGAAAATTGCACTGGTTTTGTATAACTGTAGGATCCTCTTGGTCAAGCAAAGTCCAGTTTAGGAAGTTTGTCTACTATAGCAGCCTTTATGATCACTGTTCATTCGTAATTTCATATCCAAGAACCTTCTCTCTTCGCTGCCATTTTTTCTTTTTTTTAATAAGTAATCTTAGGCAAGGTTCATTGCACATTGTAAAGCTAAAGCTGATGTTGAAATGGAATTCAAGACTGTTATTTGAATCTGCAGCAAATGCACAACAACTCTCCCATCTTAAAAACTTCATTTGCTGATCCAACTTTCCCACTTTGTAACTCATTCGTAAGTTCACCTTGTGATTCCAACAAATCACATAAATCAACTGAAATATTTCAAGCATCGTCATGACCTGACATCCGAGAGACCTTGGGATAGTGTTCTGTAATTTGATTGTGAAATATTGTCTTTCAAGAGAGGCAGTGCACCTACGTATTATATGTGTTGTAAAGTGCATAAAAACACCATTAACAGAACTGACGCTAAAGGGAGGGTCTGACATGTTGAGGCTACAAAGTTGAATGTTGGATGTTGAAAAGAGCACTTTCAAAAAAAAATCTGAGATAATGAGATCTCTTTTAATGCTGAAACATAAAATTAAAAAATTTCAAGGCAAAAAGAATTTGAGTTGAAATGGAGTAGCATGTGCAAATATAATACCCCTTTGTTTTGTTTATTGTTCAAATTGTTTTATGTTATGTTTGGTTGTAGTTACCTTGATACTGGATACATTTTGTTATGATGTTTTGATCATTACTATTGAGCGACAACTATTATTGTGGGATGTAGTTATCTGATTATTGTTTCACATGTATTATGGATTAATGATGTTGTAGAGTTAACATGAGATTTTATTATGAGATTATTGGATTATGATGGAAGTGTCAGTTTCGATGAGTGTATTAGTGAAGAGGACGGTTTTGCATCACTCGCTTATGAGCGCCCTGCGAATCTGTAATTCCTTCTTTACGGTGTGTATTATATGTTGGATATATTGTATGATGTTGTTTACTTGGTTACAGGATTGTAGGTACATGACATCGACTCCACTTGGTTTCACAGGTTTGAGCGTGTCGATCCAATGGTTAAGTTGAACGGGAGATAGTAGCTAGGTAACATATATCAAGTTTACACCCCAGCCTTAGTGTGTCGTCAGTTGTGTGTGTCGAGTCATTCTCTGTCTTATTTTAACGTTATTTAATTCTGGAAGATTTTTGATTTAGAAATAGATATTTAGAATAATTGTATTTAAATCATGTTGATGGTTATTTAATTTAAATAATGCAATGTGGATAAAAGTTTATATTTAAATTAATTAATTATATTTAAATTAATTAATTATATTTAAATTACTTAATTAATTAAATTTAATCCAAGGGGGTTGAATTTAGTTATTAAATAATTTAATTAATTAATTAAACGTGATGCAAGAGAATGAAAGAAAATAAAAGAATTAAAATTAATTTTGGAATTTAATTTCAACGTGTGGGAATTAAATTAGAAATTGCAATTAAATGTTTAGTTGATAAATGAGTTTCAACTTTGAAAATTAATTTATTATTAGAAAATGCATTTTAAATTGAAAGTGGGTTTTCGAAAATTGAAATTAAAATTAAAATTAAAATTGAGATTGAAATTGAAATATCTAATTTGCATGTAATGTGAATTAGGGTTGTATTAGGTATTTTTATTTTATAATGAATACATGTTTTAATTTTAGGATAGAAAAATCTTTAAGAAAAATTCATTTTTACAGCAGAGAAAAAAATTTGGAAAATTGCACAAGAAGGGTTTGAAGAAAGTTTTGATTGTAGAATTGATTGAAGGAAAGATTGTTTGCATTTATTGGGTTTTGGATTGGATTTATTGAAGGATTGAAGAAAATTCAGGAAATCTTTAGAGGAGACTTGCATCAAAAATTCATCTCTTCCTCTAGCTTCTTGTACCAGGTTTTCCTCTTTGTGTTTTATTGTTCTTGATTTTTTTTTTAAATAGTAGTGATTAAAGATTTGTTTGTTAAATATGTTTTAGAGAATAAATTTGATATTAGAAAAAAAGAATTAAATAAATTTACAGCTTTTGCTTGTGAAAATTCTTGAGTGAAAATTGTGAAAACTTCAGTTGAATTTAAATTATTTGGGGAAATCGATTATGTTGTTATTGAAATCAAATATAGAGATTGAACAATGCATTTAGAATGTTTTTAGAAAATGAAACCCTATGTTTATTATTAAAAATTGAATTTTAAAATCCGTAAGGTAGTTATATTTTTCATAGTAAAATGGTCTGGTTGCGTCACATATAACTTCACTTACACAAACTGGGTTGTCAGAAAATTTAAAGGGTTTTTGCATCTTGAAATTTTCTTATCTCTATCAAAAAATCGTAAATACCCAGATCGTAGTTTTTGAGTTATGCTTGAAACACGAGACTGTTGTTAAGTTATTTTTTCATGGATGCTCTGATAATAAAATAATAATAGATTGATATTTATAAATATTAATATTTTATGTATTGTTATTATAATATTAAAATATTATTTAATAATATTTTATATTATAATTTATAATATTAAAGTATTATATTTATTTATATTATTTTAAATAAAATTTGTATATTAGATTAGTGGAATTAACATTATAAACATATGGGGAAATTATTGTTTATTTTAAAATGGCATGTTAAAGTTTAATTGAAGGAGTTAAATATTTGATTTAAAAAATGCATAATTTAAAATTTAATTGTGGAATTTAAATTCATGTGTAAAAGGTCCAATTATTAATTTGATTTAATTGAAAATATATATATATATAATATTGGGTTATAGTCCAAATATTGATTTTAATTTAACACAATAAGTTATGAAAGAGACCAAATGTTAATTTGATTAATTTTATAATGATTTAATTTGCAAGAACAAATAGTTATTTAATTTAAAACGAAATGTTTTGAGTTATAGTTGAAAATATTTATTTTGTTAAGAACAATTAGAGAATAAAATATTAATGTAATTTCTCCCCTATCTGAAAAGATGAATTCTTAATTCAGTTTTATCGATATAATGAATTACGTAATGAAATGAGAAATGAATTTAGAATATCCAAATGTAGTTTCTTCTATTGCCTTCAATGATTATGTCTTTCATGTTTATGCTTTGAGAATGGGTTGAATACCTATTAGTTTATAAGTCTTCCAGATAGTATGTTGTTTGTGAGGGTTGTCATTGCGATATCAACCTGTTGTGAATTCTCTTGGTAGTGCATAGAATCGTGTTGTTTTAAAAGTAAATTCAAGAATTGATTATTATGAAGAGACAATTAATTATTTTAATTTAATCATTTTCTATTTGAACAATTTATTTGTTGAGAATGTATATTTTATGGTTTGAATAAATGCATGTATGTAATAAGAGTTTGGAAAGGGAAACTTTTAGGTGAGATTAACATAAGGTGTTGTTGGAAAACTAAAAGAAATATAAGGTTTGGGTTAAGAAATTGAAAAGAATTATTGTAGAAGATTTATATTAGTTTTGAAGGAAAACAATGGATTCAACTTAAATTATTTGAACTAGTCTACCATTTATTATAAAGGCACTTATTTAGTTTTTTTTTCAATTAGTTTTGAAAGGGCAATAGTTATTATGTTTTATTTCCATAGAGCAAATTAATCATTGTGATTGGAATATTAAAGAATCTATATAATTGAATTTATTAATATATATGTTTGGTGTATATATAATATGAAGCATATAAAAATATGTTAAGGGTAAATTCATTATCGTATTTCATTTTAATAAGATGTATGCAATATATTATTGAATAGAGATTTAAAATGGATTGATTAGTGTATATGGATAAGTGGATAGAGAAACGATATTTTATTATATTAAAAACATCGCATGTTCTAAATAGGAAATTGAATGAAATGTAAAATTTGGTTAGGAAATGGAAAGAGTTTACTTGCATGGATTTGTGTCGATTTAAAAGTAAATTAAAAAGTTGTTTTATTGATGAAGCAATCAATTATGTTATTTATTAATTTCTATTTAAATTAATTGAATCATTGTGATTGGATTATGAAAGAGATATGGATTTAGTATATTCAAAAGTAGTATCTTCCTCATGATTATCTTAAAAGATTTAATTCTCTGTATTCAGTAAAGGGAAGTAAGTTTAATTGTTTTAGATTTCCAATAATGAAAGGGGAAATAGGGGTTATGATTATTTTAGATGATCTAGTTATCGTGTCTTTGACTTTGCCAACACTACCTATTGAATGAGTATGGATTTAGGAAATCCAAATATTAGATTTGATTAATGACTTGAATGTTTTTGTTACTATGTCATCAAGTTGCATTGTTGGTTTTGGGATTTAGTGTTAGTCCTAAATTATAAGTATTCCAGGAGAACTTAGAGGATGAGGGTTTTTGAACCTTTATGTCATCAAATTGTTTTCCCTTGGGTAGTACATGACGTCTTTTCAGTTTACTCGGTTTCCTTGAACCGGGATCTTTTGTACCTCCTGTGAAAAGAGTGGACTATGTGATTGTTGCCTCCAAGATGTTTGGAGTGAGTTCTATTTTTTGTTTCCTCATTGTTTTGGAATGGATTATGATGCCTAGTTGATATGCACTTGTGTTTCCCTTGGTGGATTGTTTGGGTGTGTGTTGTTGAATAGAAGAGTGACTTTTGTTAGGGGCCGGAGCCCAAAAT